>CM051269.1:10769633-11264633 GCA_027921565.1 Artemia sinica
TGAAACTCACCTTAGTTATATTCATGAGCTGAATCTATGATCTCTAAATTTTTGTCTTGGTTGTTTAGAATTTATTGGAGCGTTCAACAATTTTTGTCTGTGTTACCATGATGAACCAGGAAAATCAGTAAAGCAGACTATCATTCAAGTTATGGCTAGTCCCTTTCAGTAACAAAAAAGTTCACAACACATTAATAATATATTTTACTTCTAAAGACAGCTAATTTTTGAGGGAAGGTAACCTCATTTGGTGCTATATATGGGTTTAGCTTAATTTTTCACGACATGTATTTTTTTTATATTGATGCCCTACCACCACCAAAACTCCATAACTAGACCATCTACAAAAATGTAATTCTCGATTTTTTTTTTATAATTATTTAAAGATCAATATGGCTGTCCCAGTTTCTACCTAATCAATTAGTTCATCTGATTTCATTTTAGCTGTCCTTGGAAGAGAAAATTAATAAAAAAAATAACTAAAGAATCCCCCTTCCCTTAGATTGCCACCCCTGGTCTTTTCTTACTCCGTCTGAGGTTCAATCCAATTCTATGTATGGAGGAAATGGGGAACAATCATATCTGCCAGGATAGGTTGTTGGATTTGATATGGATTATCATATCAAATCCTGGCTTTTTTGCCAGGAATAAAATGTTATGCAATATAAGAGCTAATTTTCACACCCTGCGTTATTGGGTTTTGATACCAATTCAAACCTATCTAAGGCAGTGGTGTCAATCAAAACAAAGAAAAATTAGGGACCCAGAAAAATTAGGGGGGGGGGGGGTGCAAAAAGTATCTTTCGAGATATAGGGGGTGAGCATATTTTCATCATTTTTTTCAATGAACACAAAAGAAAACATTGTTTTATTGAAAATAGCCCAGAAGAGGTATTTTTCAAAACTAAGGGGTAGTACAAAATCTAGGGGATAGCTGCCTGTCTTTGGCTCCTTGCCCCCCCCCCCCAATCTAGGTGAACTGATCTGCCCACAGAATTAGGTGAACCTATGTAACCTAATCCAACCTATCTTTAAAGTCTTGATGTCAAGAGAGAAAGTCTCGGTTATTGTAGTAATTGAAAACACTTTCAAGGATAGAAAAAACAATAGCAAATGAGCTTTTGGTTTTCAAGTTTAATTAGACAAGAATTTTTTTGTACAAAGAATATTTCTAAGCATCAAAGAAACAACGAAATTGTATTGATCTCAAAGTTCAATTTTCTAAGTGTTTCTATGCATTTCCAAGTTTGGTAATTATTCCAGGTTATTTCTATGATTGAGGAAAGGAGATGTAACTTCTAATGGGAAAAAAGAAACTATAAGTCATTATTTAAAAAAAAAACAAGTTTTTTTAACTAAAGTAAGGAGCGATATTAAAACTCGAAACGAAACAGAAATTATTCCGTATATAAAAGGGGCTGTCCCCTCCTCAACGCCTCACTCTTTACGCTAAAGTTAGACTCTTTCTCACAACTCTATTTTTTAAAACAATAAAAAACTTTAGCGTAAAGAGCGAGGCGTTGAGGGAGGGACAGCCCCTTTCATATACGGAATAATTTCCGTTCCTTTCAAGTTTTAATGTCACTCCTTACTTTCAGTTTAAAAAAAACTTGTTTTTTTTTTATTTAATTTCTGAATGTTTTTGAATTAATGCAGCTTTGATTTTGGCTCACTGTACATGAATAATTAAAACAAATTTGCATATTTTGTTTGGCAAAATGGCTTTCTCGAAATTTTGATCTGACATAACTTACGAATTAACTTAGGTAACGAACTTCTTCTATATTCGTATATTTTCATTATGTATATGAGGGGTTGTTCCCCTAGTCAATGCCTCGCTCTTTAACGCTAAAGTTCAAATTTTGTTCCAATTCTTTAAGAATGACCCCTGAATCACAAAGGACGTTTAATTAGAATAGATAACTTTTTTGAAACTACTAAAATCAACTTTAGCGTAAAGAGCGAGGTACTGACTAGAGAAAAAACCCCTCATATACGTAATTAATTTTTGTTTGTTTTAAGTTCTAATGTCACTCCTTACTTTCAGTTGAAAAAAAATTGTTTTTTTTTATTTAATTTCTGATCTTTTTTTTAAATAATGCTGGGAAATCTGGCACCCTCCTCATAGAAATGTCCCTTCCCCCATGAAAAATATCCTCCCACGCAACCTCCTCCTCCAGCCCCCCACCAAAAAAAAATCTCTCCTGGAAGCATCTGCATACTTCTGAATAACAAATACTATATGTAAACAATGGGCAAAGTTCATAACTTGCACCCCTTCCCCTGGGGACTGTGGGAGATTAAGTCATCCTCAAAGATATTTTTTTTTGAGATTTTCAAGTATGCTGAACAAAATGGACTATCTCAAAATTTTGATCAGGTGACTTTGGGGAAAAAATGAGCGTGGGAGGGACCAAGTTACCCTCCAATTTTTTGGTCACTTAAAAAGGGCACTAGAACATTTAATTTCTGTTCGAATGACCCTATCGCGACATTTTATGACTACTGGATCAATACAATCACCTCTGGAAAAAAAAAAACAAAAAAACAAAAAAAAACAAATAAACAAGCATCTGTGATCTTTCTTATAGCAAAAAAACGCAAAATTCCACATTTTTGCAGATAGGAGCTTGAAACCTCTACAGTAGGGTTCCTCTTATACACTGAATCTGATGGCTTAATTTTCATTAGGATTCCCCCCCTATCACTTTTAGGGGAGAGTCTCCCCCTTTTTTCAAAAATAAGACAATTTTTTTAAGGCTTGTAACTTTGATAGGTATGATTAAACTTGATAAAAACTTATATATTTGAAATCAGCATAAAAATCCAATTCTTTTGATGTATCTTTTGGGTATCAAAATTCCGTTTTTTTTTGGAGAGTTTTGGTTACTTTGAGCAAGGTTGCTCCTTACTTACAGTTTGTTACCAAAAACTGGTTAATAAGTGTTCCTAGGAGTGGGAAAAGGCAAAACTTGGAATTTAGAAGTATGTTGACAAGCAAAAAAGAAATTGACATATTGACATTGTCAATGTTGACATTGACAATCATGGAACCAATCAACAAAGCATGGAAGTTTTTAAAAATGTGTTACAGTTTGACAAGGATATCACTTAATACCTTTGGTTTTGCTGATTTGCCAGGAAATTTCAGATCCCAAGCAAACCTGATGAGACATGAGAACTAGGAAATTGGCATACTGGCATTGTCAATGTTTACATTCACAATCATGGAACCAATCAACAAACAAACAAGCAAACAAGCAAAAAAAACAAAAAAAGACAATCAACCAAGCATGGAAATTTTTTTAAAATGTAATTACACATCACAACAGTGATTACAAATCACAGTTTGACAAGGATATCACTCATCACCTTCAGTTTTGCTGACCTGCCAGAAGGGGATTTCAGATTTCAACCAAACCTGATGACATTCAAGAACTAGGCTGATATCTCTTTCAGAACTATCTGGGTTTCAACTATTCTTTGGCAGTAATTTCTGGTCATTTTAAGCTATAAGTATTATAGGACTTTATTTCTGATCATCTAAAGTTTTAAATATGTTTTTTACTTTTTTTTTTGAAAAAACTTTGGAATGTCACTGTGTTATGGGCCCAGTAACGTTACATTAGTTGGCAACAGAGAGGGATAGACTGTCCCACTTGTATTTCCATGGCTTGTTTTTCCATTCTTTGTCAGTCTTGACTTAAAGAGCCACTAGTGGGTGCAGTCATGGTTTTGTCTTGAACGTTGTTCCAGTTGTTGGAAATACACTCGGTACAATTAAAAAACGTTTTGGCACATTTTGGTCTTCACTCTGCTTTGCTAACTTCTGCAAGTGTCCTCTAGTGTTGTGTTGATATGTATGTCTTGTGAGGAGGGTGTTGTTTGGTTGACTTATTATATTTGTTAGGTCAGTATCATATCACATCTGTGATGTCTGAAGACCAGTGCTGGTAGTTTTAGGTGCTTCAGTCTCTTATCATCTGGTACTACATATTTTGCAGACCTGTGATGCATTTGATGGCATGTCTTTGAACTCCTCAGTTATTCTGTGTCAGGCTTGTGTAGGAGGAAGGCAGTCTGATAGGTTCCAAAATCCAAGAACAGTCCAATTTTAGCCTTGTAAAGTCTCAGGAAGACAGTACGGGAGCAGCTGGTGATAGTGGCATTTCAGCAGGCTTAGACTTGATTTAGCTTTCAACACCACTTGCTGCCAATGCCCATGGAACTTCAGTTGCTGATCAATAAGTACTCCCAAGTCTTGTTCTTCATTGACTGGTTTGTAGCTGAATATCAGACCATGACTTCTGGTCATGCATGGTATACTGGTGGTGAGGATTGTCATTGCCAAAATGGAGGATGCTGCATTTTATTGATGTTTGAACTCAAGCAGCCATTTGCTGGTTCACTTCTGGATTCTCTGGAGGTCTAATTGCAGGCTTTGTTGAATGGCTGGTCTGAAAAGCTTGGAGTCATTGGCATAAAGTGTGATATTATTTTGGCTCCTTTGTCATGTCATTTATGTAAATGAGGAAGAGGGTGGGGCCTAGGATGGTACCCTGAGGAACTCCACTGACAACATCACATGGTTTGGAGAATACTTTATCACCATTCTTGGTGAAACGTTGGACCTGCTGTCAGTCTGTCAGGAAACACATCACCCATTCACTACACCACTACAACCATCACTACATCAGTGTGGATGCCAACTGCTGATAATTTGGCCTTGAACCAATCAAGAGAGTGAAGCAGTTTTAACATGTACAATTGTTAGAACATTGTTTAACAATGAATTCCAGTTTGACAAGAATGACATTCAATGCTTTGTTTTTCTGCTGCCAATCTGCCAGAGGGGGACTTCAGATTATAGCCAAACTGATGAAAAATAAAAACTAGGCTAATACTTGCAGCCTACTTTTTCTAAAACTGCACCTGACCTGATCTTTATTGTTTCAGAGGGGGGGGGGGTTAGGTTTTCAAAATGTTTTGTCATCAGCCTAACTACTTCAAAGTTCAACAGGATTCTGCTGAACCTGGACAAAAGTTATAGCTCAGAGTGTTTGTGCTCAAGCAATTCTCTAGGAGGGAAGCCTACATTGCTGTCATTCCCCAAATTGATCAGATCTCAGTTGAAATGAGGTTTGGAGTAACAGTAAGGTTTTATTGCATTATAAGTTGAGTCACAACACAAACAATTCTTGTTTCTTTGCAACAATTTTAATACTACTAACAACTCACTGCAGTGGCCATGCTGTCTGTGACCAACAGAGCTATGGATGCTTCTCATCCATCATAACCTATTCAAAGAGTCCCTCTAAGAAGTTTCCCATTTCCTTTAAATTTTTCCTTTTGACAGAATCCTACCCCCTTTGGGGATGACCAGTTTTTTTCATTTGACCCTAGATGGTTGGCCAAGAAGGTCATCCTTCATCCGCCCAAATGTGTCCTAGGCATCTCAAAACTTTCTCTCATCATAGCCCTAGAAAGTAAGATTTAACCACACTTATTGTCTCATATACTGTCAGTCATTGGGTACACAAAATAATCTGTAAGCATTATCTCAGGAAAACATCTAGCAAATCCTCCTCTATCTTATTGAGAGGCCCATGCCTTAAGAACCATACTTAACCCTTGTCATCACAGTAGCTTAAAATATTATAATCTTGGTTTGCAGAATTATCATGCTTTTTCCTTTAAACTTTTTTCAAATGTGAGAAAACACCCTGGCCTTTGCAATTCTATTTTTAACATCTTCACTGCACCCACTGTCTACTATTAACACTATCTAGGTACATCAAGCTGTCCATTGATCAATCTTCTTGTTACCCAGCATCATCTCTTCACATTCACTTATTCCCAGTCTAAGCTACTTAGTCTTCTCAATATTTAATTTTCAAATCTATTCTTGGCACCCTGAACTCTCAACTTTAAAAGTTTTTTCATTTTGCTAACATTTTCATGTAGAATGCTTTTATCACCAGCATAATCTAAGCTTAGGAGAGTCTTACTTTCCTAATTAATTCCATATTTTTCCATTGCCTTTGTGTGCTCCTTAGGGCAAAGATCATTAAAATGATCTGTACAAATGAGGACAGGGTGCAACCCTGCTTAACTCCTGATTTAATATGAAACCAACAACTAACCTCATTTACTTAACCACAGCAAAGTCATTCTTGTATATAGCACTAATCACTCAACTGTATTTATCTGGATACAAGGACATTACTTTTGCCAAAGCTCTATAATCATCCCCAATAAAATGCTTGCTCATAATAAGTTAGAACTGAGGACAAGAGGGGTTTGATAGCTTAGACACTTCTCAATTATTGATCTAAGAGTAAAAATTTGGTCAACACATCCTCTACCCTTTCTAAAGCCATGCTGTTCTCTTACAACTTTATCTACAGCATCTCTATAGGTCTAAGAGGTATCATTATACTAATTAATTTGCTACCTACAAAAACCAGCCTAACACCTAATAATTACCACATTCACTCTTGTTACCCCCTTACAGAGGGCTTAATTAAAGTTTTCCTAAAATCACTAGGAACTTATCCTTTTTTCAGAAACCATATCATAATCTCTAGTAATTTATCTCCAACTTCACAAACACCATATTTAAAAAAAACTCATTGACCATACTATCAGCACTGGACCTTATTATTTTTTAATCCTTTTAGCAATGTCACTAATTCGTCCTCACAAAATAAATCTTCCTTCACATCCAAGGTGTCACTCAAACTTTTTCATTTTCCTCTATATTTTTTTCCTGTAACTCTACCACAGTTAGAGCAAATTCTCAAAATGTTATGTCCATCTCTCTTTGACTTTTTCCTTATCACTAATTGTTGCCCCATTCCTATCTTTACCTGGAGAAATCTGGATTGAGTACTCCCTCTTGATTTATTAACATGACAGTACAATATTTTACAACAATGCTGTCTAGCTGCACCTTCCAGATGCTCTGCAATTTTATTGCAGAGTATCTCTCCCCCTCCCAAAAAATGCTTGTCTATTCATATAATGTAATAAAATGCATGAAAACACAATTTTTATGGGTTTTATAAAGCTCTTTTCAAGGCCCTTCAAGGGGTCTAAAAAAATTTGCTGAAGCAGTGATTATGATGTAGGCTGTTCACCTTCTTTTTAGCCAAATTTATTTATTTATTTTATTTTAACCCACTGTACAATAAATGTAAAATATTGGAGTAATACAAACAACAAAAAAAAAAAGAAAAAGAACAACAACAATCTAACCACAAATATAATCACTAATAAAAAAAAAGGATAAGACTGTGATGTGGGCCCAACCAAAAACTAGCATCCTGACTGATCTTTGCTTGCACTGTTTTCAAGCGAGGACAGAATTGCTGTTGCACCATAACAACCAACAAGGCGCCTATTGCACACAGCAAGCAGCAAATACAATAGGAACTTACAGTATCTAAAATAATTAACCTTCATTTGTTTCAGATCATGCTTAGTAAAAAGCGGATACAGCCCAGAAGCAGATTTTTATGTTAAAAAGTATAAATTTACTGGATATAAATTTAGAATTGGTCCTCCTGATAAAGAGACATGTTAAGAAAACAATTCTTACATTAAAATATGCATAATGATCCTAGTTTCTTATATTATCCAAGGAGGAGAACCTTTATCATCAAGTCTTTCCTCTAAAAATCCTTCTTTTTCCAGCTTAAAAGAAAAAAAAATTACAATAAACCTCCATGCTGACAAAATGCATAAATCTTTTGAAATTGCCAAATAATTTGTTTCTATAGATAGCATTTCATCCCAGTCATTGTTAATTCTGTTTTTTTTTGTTGTTTTTTTTAATGAGCAGTGGCAAAAGTACAAATATTATACAACCTACAGTAACTTAAATTCAAAATCACAGAGTTGGCCAGGAACTTGGCCAGAATGAATGCTATCTATATAAAAACAATTTATTATAGCAGCAATTTCAAAAGATTTATACATTGCATTTAAATTGAATTTTTTTTGAAGTTGGAAAAAGAAAGAAAAGAGGTAAGACTTGATGATATAAAGGTTCTCCCCTTGGATAATATTTTAAATAGGATCATTATACATATTTTAAAAGTAGAATTGTTCTCTTAACATGTCCTCCTTATCAGGAGTCACAATTCTAAATTTATACCATTTACTGGAGGCATTGGCCCTTTTTAGGGGATGACAATTGTCAAATCTTTCATGTGCACAATATAGTCAAAATTGTATATTTTTTAGGCTATGCACTTTTCAAGCATTTCTTAATTTTGTCAGTATTGATTCAAGTTACAGGTAATTGGGTTAAAACAAGATTGACACACAAGGAAATTGCATGGGAAAAATACAATTTGGGGGTAAAGTGTAGTAGAGCTGCAATCAAAATGTGATAAGCTCACATCAATCATTGTCTGTATAGATATTATGAAGAAAAGATTATTTCTGAAAAATTTTGGTAAAATTTCTACTTCAGCTGCTTTTGGCTATCTTGAAAAGGGGGTTAGGTTTTAAGGGGCATTCACAAGCATGTCTAGCTAGAATCACATGTCTAGCCAGAATCCAAGCTTTGTCTAGGCAACGGGGACTGTTCACAAGTAAAATTCAGAGCTTAGCTAGACATGCTAGACAAGGCGCTTGGGCTGGACATTGAGTTCTAGACTCTAGAACTCAATGTCCTAGGATTTTCAATTACAGCCAATCAGAATGTGTCAAGATCCACTATTTTCATCATTTTGTTTACATTTGTCAAACTGAAATTAAATTTTTTGTTTTCTCTATAATTTGTTTTTTTCATTTTAGGCAAATATGCAACACCAGACAAATAATGAAGCACACTAAGGCAATTGTTTTGGCTTATCTCATCCATTAGCTTGTGACAGTAAAAATGGGATTATAATATCTTGAGAAAGCTTTTTTGCCCACATAAGCTCTGTTGATTGGGTAGAAATGACAATTTGAAACTAAATTTGTAGTTTTAGCTAAGCACCAAATTTTACATGTGAACAGTTGTTGCCTAGACATTGGATTCTGCTAGACATGGATTCTAGCTGGAGACATGCTTGTGAACACTGCTTTAGGAAACTGAAAAGAGATGGGTGTACAAGCTGAAGTAGCCTATGTCCCAGGAAGGTATTTTGAAGAACCTAACTCTACTCCTTCTCTCTCTAGAGGACCTTGACCTTTAAAAATATGTGTGTTATAAAAGTGAAACCTTTGCAAAATAGATCTTCTGCTGAAGTGAAGTACAACAAAATTGTCTTAAGCTTCACAACCTTTGCTCAAGTTGATCCTAGGTTTTTTAAGATACACAAATACTTTTCTAGATTTTGAAAAAAAAAACATGTTTGATATGGGGCTTAAAATTCTACTCAAATAGGCCTAACAAGAATTGCATTTTCAGAACTAAAGCCAGAGAAAAAGAAACTGATAACTGAAAATTAAGCGTAAAATGCTGTTTTACTAAAATTTCAATAGGTAGGCTATAGACCTGTCATGTAGGCAAATTTTCAGGACCCTCTTGAGGAAGAAGGAGTGGAGGTGGGTACTTCAAAATACCTTCCCAGGACATACTTTAGCCTTGTAGACCTACCCCTGAAAGTTCAGTTTCCTAACCTAACCCCTTTTGAAGATAGAATTTTGCATAAGTAGCTAAATTAGAATTTTACCAAAATGTTTGCTTCTCAATAGCCCTATTTTAGTCTAGCCTATAGGCTATAAATACACTTAGCCAATATGATTTTTAATTTCTTGATATCTAATTTTAAATTCCAAAACACCAAGTTTATTAATTTCTGTCCATGGGTTAAACCTACTGCAAATTTACCACAAGTCCAAGACTAGCTTTGTAGAAAAGGGCTAGCAGAGGAAAACATCACAAAGCCACTTACGGGGTATATTAGGCTGTAATCATTCGTAAGTACTTCTAATCCACCAGATCTGGCAGCTGCAATAAAGCAGTTTTCATTGCCAAAATCAATTCCTATTACTGGAACTGCCATTTTATCAAATAAAATCGTTTCTATTCTTTAATTTATGCCGGCAGACAGACAACTATTATTGCTGCTGTAGACTGAATTCGAAGAAACTTCGAAACCTTTCCAGAAAGATCGAGCTGTAGCCATAGACAACCGCTGACAAACCATCAGAAACTAAATGATAGTTCCGTGTTCAGTCACGAGGATAAGAGGAGGGCTTGATTGCGTTTTGCTTAGGCACTCCCAGATGTGACAGGGATAGTGTGTCGATCTTCCGATTTTACCGGCTTAACAGTGTGTCTACATCTGGCATTTTTCTAGAGAACTGGGAGTACAATCAAGGCCGTACCCAGGATTTTTTTTCGGAGGGGGTTTTACTAAAAAAAATTTGGGGGGGGGGGGGGGGGGTGGGTTACACTAAAAAAAAAAAAAAACTTCAAAAAACGCATACAAATTTTGTTTATATCCTTTTTGTTTAAGGTTTTTAACGAGTCAGACAAACATTTCGGGGGGGGGTTCAAACCCCCCCTAAAAGCCAGTCTCCATTAGGCAGATTCTGCAAATCTGCGCCACCAATCTGCAAATTTACTTCAATGGAGACTTCTTTTCTGGCTCCGTATTGGCAGTTTGCAGATACTGCAACCTTCGACGTTGCTTTTCTGACATAAGGCAGATTTTCAGAATCTGCCAAATGGAGACTGGCTTTCCCCCTCCCCCCCGCCCCTCTGGGTACGGCCTTGAGTACAATAGAGAGAATATAATACAGTATCGACAAAGGCTGTACTCTCCGTTAAAAAAAAGTGAAAGACATTTAAAACTACACAAGATTGGATGTGGTTTTCAAGGCTCAGTAAATATTTCAAACGCATGGCCGTTGAATCGTTGTGACGTATTAACTTGCAGCAAAAACGGAGGAAATTTGTTGGTACACGCAAAAACCACCGTTTTTGCATGAAATCGCATCAGACAGTGAGAAACCAGGCTTATGCTGAGAAATGGGATAGAGCACAGATTTTCAAATTGCATGACATGAACCAGTACTCAAGAATTGAAGATCTTTTTAAAGAAAAGATTTTTGATGTTTATTTGATTAACATCAAATAACCGAAGCAAATATCCCCACTTCCTATGAACCCAAGTTACCAACCACGCCCAGGATCCGAGTATATAACTAGTCCATTTTCAATCCAGGAAATGAATAATGCAATACATCATATTAAGACAAAACTAGCGGCAGCTATGAACAAATATACACCCTACATGGATAAAGAATCTCGACCCTTCATACAAACACAGAACTGCTAAACTGTTATAATCACGCTTGGGCATCTTCTATGTTCCCCAATATATGGAAATGTTCGTCCCTCCTACCATCCTAAAGAAAAATAAACCGAAGATAACCCTGAATCCTATAGGCCCATAATGATTACTCCTGTGATGGGGAAAATAATGGAGAAAATGATCTATTACAGACTCCTCTGGTTTGTTGAAAAAAATAAGATGATCCCTCACACTCAAACTGGATTCAGGGAACACCGCTCATCAACAGATGCTTTCATTTTGCTAACAAATGCAATAAATGAATCATTCTCAAAAAATAATGTCCTAGTTGCAGCTTTCCTAGATTTTGAAGGGGCATATGACAATGTGAACCACCAAACCCTTTAAACAAACTTGCAAACCTTGGACTACCCCCCTAGCTAGTATCTTTTATAAAATCTTTCATAGAAGTGCGAAGTTTCATTGTTTGTGTTGGTTCAGCCTCTTCACCCCAAAAGACAATAACCAAAGGCCTAACCTCAGGGAGGAGTCCTCAGTTGCCTCCTTTTTGCCCTATATCTCTGGGACATGAACCTCCCCCACACGAATCTACAATATGCTGACGATCTGGTGATATGGTCATCTGGCAAAACCTTTGAGATAGCACAGTCAAATCTGCACAAGTCACTTTTCCAATTTGAAAAAATTCTCTCAACATTCAGATTTACCCATTGCACCTACCAAGTCAAAATAATCCAATTTCACCGAAAGCGAACCATGTTAATGCAAAACTAACTCTAAATGGAACAACTATTCCAGAAGATAATCATATTAATTACCTAGGTCTCATGCTTGACCAAAACTTAATTTCCACCTCCACATTCACAACATAATACAAAAAATGTTATAGAAAAACAAATATACTAAAAAGACTTCTTTCCACACCCTGGGGCTGTAATGAGAAAACCTTACTCCAGTTTTACAAATCACATATAAGAACCCATATTGACTATGGGCTCATTGTCTATGGTGCATGGTGCAAAGACTCAGATGCAAAAAATTGAAACAACACAAAATGATATAATACGTCCTGATATTTGGTCTTAGGAAACCCACAAGCACCAAGTTTCTGCTTATGGAGAGTGATTAACAACAATAATAAGGGAGAGACGTAGCTTTCTCTTGACAAAACATCTTACAAAAATTGAATCAAATAGCTCACACACCCTACATAATTGGTTAAGAAATCCAGCCATGTATAGAGGCATTGCAGATGAGTATGCCAATATTCAGAAGAAGTTCCCTGTACCAGCAAAGTCTATTGCACCTACTTTCCCCCAATCCCCTCCATGGAATTGGTCAATTCCCATAATAAATACTGATTTCTCAAAGTGGAATAAAGATCTAACCCCCATTGCTTTTTGTTCAGAAAAAATATTGCTGAACTTCATACAATTACTTATAAAAACCACTTCCAAATATTTGTTGATGGGTCAAAATGAATGAGAAGGTTAGCAAGTGGTGTATTCCTTCCTCACCTTAAAATTGTAAAATGGGCGAGAGATTATATAATAATGTATCTATAATGTCTGCTGAGTTAATGCCATAATCATGGCATTAGAACACCTTAAGGAAAACCAACGTTTTGATTGAAATTCAAATAATATTATAGTATACTCATTCCGACTCTTTATCAAGCCTTGAGTTGCTGGCCTCAGCTCCTCATATAAGTTGGACATTGACACTTATCATTGTCTCAGTATTATAGATAAACTTGCTTCAAGTGGCATAAGAACTTATTTTCAGTATATTCCTAGCCACTCTGGCATAAGTGGTAATCATCAGGCTGATGAAATAGCAAAAAAATGCTATAAATAATGACCAGCCAAGTGGGAGAGACCAATCCCGATTAGAGATATTTACCGATGGAGGCTATCAGATGTTAATTTTAATAAGATAATCCTATCCTTTCCCCCTTTCCCAATAAGTATTTTTCTAAAATTTCCCATAGAATTCGTTCTGGAACAAATGGACTAATTTTCCTTGCATTCTCGTATAAGTTTTTTCTAATTCAAGTGGTTCAATTCCCCCTGTCCCCTCTTTGCAGGCATTGTAATATGAATAATGAAACAATTGACCATTGCCTATTTGAATGTAATATGCTGACGTCTGCACAACATACCTTGGCTTTGTAAAGTGTTAAAATGCTTCAAACACCACAAAATCTCACTATCAGCCAAGAGGCTAGCCAACTATACCTGCACACAGAGCATAGAAATCGACATCTACCATCTCATAAATTGAACTTCTTGAGTCAAAAGATCTACTGAAAGATATCTGAAAATATCCATTAAATATGAGGCAATCAAGCCAGTAGCCCTGTAGCCCACAGAGCGAAGCAAAAGGAAAGGCTAAAGAGTACTACTGAAAAGCCCGCCTGCTGTTAAATAGAAGAAGAAGAGAAGAAGATGTTAAAGAAATGAAAGGATATAGAAAGATAGGTGAACGGAAAAGTTGAGAAATGTTATAGTTCTTTAAGGTATAGAAAGGATGTAGTTAAGATACTATGACACAGCTATGCGAATTGAAGAATAAAATGTGTAGATCAAATTTAATAATGTGTGGATGCTTCAGATTTCCGTTCATCTTCCTTATATTTATTTGTGTCACTTTGTCATTTATTCTTAGGTTATTATTTGACACTGTGTCGTTGTCATCATTAAGTTTGGTTATGTCACTAATTTTTTTTTGTCATTTATTAGATACTGTGTCATTGTCATCACTAATTTTTGGATCATTGTGTCATTTGTACTATGTCGAAACATTTGATCACAATTCAGTTCAACAAGAAGTATATCATTATAATCATTATGGCCGAAATTCTGTACAGGAAACTTACTGTCCCCTGGCTTGAACAAACAAGGAAAATCACTTTTATTTTGCATGGGCATCCGATTTTGTTCTTTTACGTGGCTGAAAGGCAATAAGGAAAATTTATTTACTGCTAGCAAGACATAACTGGCTAGTCCTGACTAACGGTGCAAAAGTGGGTGTAATTTGAGATTTTGTGTGTGAAGGCTGAGAGCTTGTTGCTGGGGGCACTAAAGACGACGTTTGCGTCCCACATGCTACCCTTCTACTGCTACTACTACTGCTCAGGGGCGTGCGTGTTTGGGGTGCCAACCCCCCCCCCCCAGACCTTCAGGTTACCTCCCTAGCTGAAATCTAGTTTCTTCAAAAATATTGTCAAAACTAAGATAAGCCTGATAATTCAAGCATCCACAGAAAAGCGGGTCACAAATATTAAAAAATGGAATTCCCATTTTTGGACAAAAAACTGCACCTTCGTATGCAAGATGATATTAAATCATAAATGTTGTCATATTTGAGTGACTCGTTGCTGATTCCCTTGGGTTTGTTCTTTACTATAATTCAGCTAACAAAGAGTCGATGGTTTTTTTTCCTGTGTGCGATTTATTTTAGAAAATTATTGTGAAGATATTTAAAAAAAAGACTTAAAAAAGTCCATAACCTGGAATTAAAACTTGCAGATATTCATATAAGGATTGCAGCTTCTCTATTAGTTTATTTTCTCTGATTCTGTTACTACAGAGTGACTCAAACCTGTAATCTTTGGTTTTTTCAGGAAGAAAAGTTCTATAGTAGCCATTGTACTGCAGTAATTGCTAACATAAGAGTATTTTTAGGTTTGATGATACTGTGCATCTCGACATAACCCATGCAGTCCCAAGGTGGATATAGATCCAAAATCTTGGCGCGGGAGTGTGACAAGGCGTCAATAATCAACCAAATTGACAAATTTACTTTGAAAAAGTAAAACAATAGAACAGAAAAAACACGGAATGAGGGAGCCAGAAAAACAGGATTATTGAGGGGGGGTCTCCCTGCCTTCCCCCTGGATCCATCACTGTGCAGTCCCAGGGGCAAGTAATCATAAATTATGGACAAGTATTCATAGTCCACTTGTTATTTCCGTTAAGGGTTTGAAAATAATTTACATTTATTAAACCTGCACTTGATATCTTGATTTGGATGTCTTACATTCCAATATCAAAATCGGCTTTGTAATCAGTAAGCCAATAAACTGTTATAAATTAGTTTTGGTGGAATATTTCTTAAAAAAGATGTAAAAAACTTGGTGAACTGAATTAAACTGTGTAGAAAGTTGGAGCTGGTGTTTTTTAGTTATTGTCTTTTGGGATCAATGTATAAGTTTTTTTTGGGAGGGGGATTGATTTCTAAATTTTCGTCATCAGGATATTCCCAGAAAAGATTGTTGAACTTTAGATAAAGTTGATTAATTGTTTTAGAGTACACCATGAAATTTTCAACTTAATATCCTAAGCAGTTGCTGGGGCGTTTGCTGATACGCCCTTTTGACGACCTTGATTTCATATGAGTGTGTTTTGATTTAGTTCAACATTCCCCGGAGATTTTCATTTAAATGCCCTTAGCTTTTCTAGAACTAGTACTAGTATGGCCTTTCGGTTGGTCCAACATCCCCCAAGGCAAGCCCCGAAGTTTCAATTTAATACCCTCAGCCGTCCCTAAAATATTGCTGATACTTCCATTTGACAATCTCCTGAAAATAACGTATTTTGATTTAGTTCAAACTTTACACAATATCATGGTTGCAGCGGCAGCTGCAACCTAGTAAAAGAGCGAACCACAGCCCATAGTAATCGAAAGTTGAAAACCTGTTTTCAAAAAAAAACTGTCCTAGTGAGAAAAAATTGCCATTTGACACTAAATCGGGAATGGTGACTACTGTGTCGGTTAATCTTAAGAAGTAAAAGTTTATACTGCGAAAAGAAATTTATGGTGATTTCTAAAATGAGCCTGAAACCCCTTGGAAAATGGCGTCAAGTCTAAATAAAAAGTGCACCATTGGAATTAGCATTGGTCGATAACCTTTAGTAGGATAAACTACAGTCCCCCACCTTGAACATTAAGGAAAATGACTTTTTTGCATTTTGTAGCACTGATCTGTCTCCTTTTTTTTCTAGAAGGGCTAGGGGGTGGCATGAGCATCATATAGAGCTGTGTAATATTTCATCCGAAAGGGAATCAAATTTGTAAGTGCCCTTTTTAAGTGACCGAAAGGATTGGAGGGCAAATTGCCCCCCCCCCTCTACAGGCGCCCTCCCCCCAACAAGTCCCATAACAATTTTGAGATAGCCATTTTGTTTAAAATAGTTCAAAAGGTCCAATATATATGGTTTTGATGAATGATATGACCCTCCATAGTCCCTGGGGAAGGGTTGTATGTGGTATCAGGGCGTATTGATATCGCGCGTATCAGTATCGTGCGTATTGGTATCGCATGTACCGTATCGGGAATATCGGTATATCCGCTGTTTTTTTTTCAGCCATTTTCTAGGTTCATTTTTTTTAAGCATGTCCAGGCAAGGTTATCATGGTTGCAGCAGGCAGCTGCAACCTAGTAAAGAAGCGAACCACAGCCCATAGTAACCAAAAAAGTTAAAAAACGCGTTTTGAAAAAAACTGCCTGGTGAAATAAAATTCCCATCTGACACTGACTCAGGAATGTTAGCTATTATTTCGGTTTGTCTTAAAGTAAAAGTTTATTGCAAAAAAGAAATTTATTGTGATTTCGGAAAAAAGCCTCAAACCCCTCGAAAATGGCGTCAGATCAAAATGAAAAGGTACCATTGGAATCAAATTGGTCAAAACCATGTAGAGTGAAGTTACAGTACCCCTCCCTTAACAAAAAGGAAAATCACTTTTTTGCATCGGTAGCACTGATCTGTCTCTTCTTTTGTTTGTTTTTTCTTCTTTTTTTTTCAACAGGTCTAGCGGAACTACTACAACATCATAGAGAGATTCTTAATGGCTCATTCAAAAGCTTTTTCTCATATCTACGTACTTTTTTTATAAATTCTGTCATCTGCAAGTGCCATATGGCACTAAAATGACACTTTTTGTGCTATTTCTCAAAGGGTTTCACAGTAAATAGGCTATATCAATCAACACGATTTGAACTTCAAGAGTAGTTTGAAGTTTTCTTGAATATCATTTTAAACTTGACTATAGGACCAGAGAAAGGGACTTGGATTCAAAGATCCCTATTCCCGTGTTCATACCTGAGAATGGGGTTGAAATTACAAACGATTTTTTCGTACAGTTCGTAGCATATATGCTTACTTTATTTTCAATTTCCTTAGCTAAAACGTCTAGCGAACTAAAATCAACTTGGTGGACTGTGATGAAAAAGTTGAGAGCCATGGCTAATTAATAAAAAAAGCCAAGAGAGATAGTCCTGAGTGACAGGCAAAGCTGGCATAGGCCCTTTTCAGAATTGTATAAAAAGGATTTCATTACACTTATTGATAGATAGTCTATCATCCATCCATCCTTAGGCATAGGTTGATAGGCCATAGAGTAAGGGTAATTCAAATAGTATATAAGTTCTGTGAGCCATTTGAAGGCGATTGGAGACCCGAAATAAAAAGTTTTCTAAATTCATTACTCTATGCTCAGTCCTTCGGACAACTGAGATTGCTCATTTTATATGAGTTTGCTACTGGGAAAGCCCACTGGGAATTGCAATGGGGATGACTGAGATTTTTGGGTTGCCTAATGAAAAAGAATGTCCACTGGACTTGTTTGAAAAATGGTGGACAGATGCTCCCTCGCCTTTTTCCTGTGGTAAGTATTGCTTAGGGCGAGAAGAAATGCACAAGACAAACTCCTCGAATTACAAACTTAACTATATTATGTTATTTTCGAAGGAAATAAAAAAACAGGGCATTAAAACTTAAAACGAACACAAATTATTTCGTGTGAATAAAAGGATCATACAAGCGTTGTTTTCTACATTAACTTAATAAAAAAAAATCAAAGATCATGGTTGCAGCGGTAGCTGCAAACCTAGAACGGTACCATTGCAAATAATTATGGTCTAAAGCCCTTTGAAAAACACCATTTTTTGGTCATTTCATTAGAAAAGCCCACTTTTTTTATTTACAAAAATGGGGGAAATAACCGAAAGCGCACTTTTTTTATGGGACAAAGAATGGGGAAAGGCCCTTTATGGGAATGTGCTATCAAGTCAAATTTATAAAAAGTGATTACGTATAAATATAAGCTTTTAAATGAGCCTTTAAAAGGCTCTCTTTTGTTACGGTAGGCCTTCTAGTTTCTGCTAGTCAGTAGGTGATCTATAAAGTCCTGTCTTCATTATGGCTTTTTCAGGGCGAAGTCAGCCGAGTAAAAACAGGCCGTTTGGCAATCGAAAAGCAAAACGTTCCTGAAAAACATGTATTGTTTTTGTAAAGTATGGATAATAAACTTTATGTTATAGACTGAAAGTTTTTTGTAGCTGTCAAGGTTGTTTGCAGTATTTTCTAGGTGTCTTCTCTCTCCTAGATCGGTAATAATTAGAAATTATATTAAAATTAAGTTTTCAACTGAAACAAGAGTGACATAAAACTTAAAACAAACATACATTATTCCGTATAAATAAAAAAGATCATTTTTGTAGCGTTGTTTCTTCTACATTGAATTCTACTCAAAAACGAACAATGATTAATTTAAAAAAACAAAGTTTTTCCGAGGGAAGTAAGATTGAAGTTGAAACTTAAAACGGACAAAAATTATTACTTCAGTAGGAGGGACACAGTAGAATACTACACGAAACAAGATCATTGACCTCCAATCAGGTAGAATACTGTGAGTACAAGATGACAGCCAATCATAGGTCTACAATCCGTGGACGAACAAGATCACGTGCCTCTTTCTAGGGCCATCAGGGAGTCAGAAAATACTAACGGGAAGTAACGCAACTGATATAAGGAAGGATTTTCAGTATAGTTGTTATTAGTGTGAGAATAGAATTCAAGGAGTGAGAACAGTTTGACTTTACTCATATAATTATTTATTGAGGTATTATTTACAATAATGAGTGGAATGATTTACACTATTCGAAGTTGGTAGTGGAGTTGGTAGCAGCAGCAATGATACAAGAGCATCAAACATTGCGGTAGAAATCACGAGAGGATCACGGCTTTGTCTTGGAATGGGATGAAGTATATGCAAGATACGTGTTATCATTGAGCAAATTTAAATTGGAGGATCAATTATGCTTCGCTGCAAAACTTGATATAGCACATGTGAATAGACTTCAAAGTGCTTTAAATGTAATAGCGAAGTATATAGAGGACAATAAGTTATATCGCTAATTGTATATGTGTAATATATATTATATGTCGTAATTATGATCACGCACAATAAAATTATTTCGAAATTGAAATGTCCCCATTCTTTTTTTTGTTATATATTTTAGGTTAACGAATATTCTTGAAGTAGCACGAATCATTGTTAGTCTAGAGTCAGGGCAGTGAGAGTGTTAGGATTGAAAATAGAACATTTGTGAAAGAGAGAATTAGGTCAATCTTGTGATTATGGAAAAACAGTTTGATTCTGGATGATGATTTTTTTGAGATTATCTCTTCAGAGGAAGATATTTTTTTTGTGTTTCCTCAGGGAACACTTGCCAATATAATTAGGGAATGGTTCTCCCCCATTGGACTATTGTATGAAGCTTTTACGGACGTGACTCAAATTGCCTTACTCAATTTATTGATATATTAATTGAAAACAAAGCAGAATAATATTGTAGATATACTTTTGAAAACATTCCCGTAGAGTCTTTGTAGACGACTCTCCCATCGAAAGAGGTACTGTCTACTATGTATGTATAACTCTTGGCGGTTGGTCATCAGTGCAGAATTGTACAATTATTGATGAATATAATGAAAAAGTGCAAATTATACAATCTCTGCAAATTAGCATAGAGGATATGCAGTGACAAAATTAAAGACTATAATTCATGTCTTGAAGAGATATTGTTACTCTCACCCTAGAAGGGCAACCTATGGTCGCAATTGCCATTATGCCAAATGTGATCAGTGGGAGAATACTTATCCTGGTGTGATTGGAAAGAACCCTAAACGTGATTTTTAGTTTATTTCTATGAGACTGGTATTGTCTTGTTTTAAATTATTTTGGGAGGAAAGAATCAGAATACGCATTCAAACTGTTGGGGTAACAGACAATTTGATTTTCTACGCCATCGTTTGTGACGACACTTCCTATTATGACTATAAACCTAGTGATTTTTAGTTGGCAGTTACCGAATGTGATTCACCACTTGAATACACTGCATGTGATATTGCTTCAAAATAGACAAATTGAAACACGTGAATTTCACAATATGAATGCAAATAGTATCATTGACTATACAAAGAGATACGACAAGAGTGAAGTTATCATTTTACTTTAGAAATGTGATCCTGACTTTGCAGCAAATCAAGATCAATATAAAGTGAATTCAGGTGATCTACCATCATTAGTGGTTCCTCGACAGTTGCCTATACACCGAAGAATAAGAAGAAATCCAAAGGTGAAGAATAAAAAGGCATTGTTATGTACATTTTTTATTAATAAACAAATTCACATACATTTTTAAGCACTTTACCCGTAGGGCACTAAAATCAATATTACACAGTATCTGAGAGGATATTTTCCACGATAAAGTCGTTCAGACGTGGATTGTCCACGTAAATATTAACAAACTGCTTGTAAGTATTAGCCACGACATCTGAACATGAAATATAGTATTGCATGGAAACCGCACTTTGAGTCGTCAGATCCAGCACTCTCTTCAGATTTTGAATAATAGTTTTCCACTGCTTTCAATATAGTTGTTGATGTGTTGAGTGTATAATGTATAAGGGTAGACCGAGAGGATCAAAAAATTCAATCGTCTTCATTGTTTAAAAGATTGCACAACCAATGGCTAGTATTAACAGTCGACAGGACTGCTATTAACAATGATTAGGGTATTGTTGGCACTTTGAATTTTTCCAAGGAAGTCCGAAGATAGACATAGGATCTGTATTTGGACATGTAGGGGTCCATATTAAACACATTGATTATTTGACTGGTGTTCATGGTGCAAGGTCTAGTAGAACACTGCCTTCGGGAGTGATTTCCCAATAGGTTTCAAATTGATTTACTGAGATTAGTGCAATACTCTCGGGTAATGGGTCGGCAAATGTGCAATCTAAACGCACACTCCCCCCGTTCGTACTATACTCATATCCTGGGTGCCAGACAGATCTAGTACAATGATACGATGTATT
Organism: Artemia sinica; assembly: GCA_027921565.1. Classification (NCBI taxonomy): domain Eukaryota; kingdom Metazoa; phylum Arthropoda; class Branchiopoda; order Anostraca; family Artemiidae; genus Artemia; species Artemia sinica. The sequence continues at coordinate 10,791,061 of CM051269.1, forward strand.
TTAGCGAATATGATTTCTTCGGTTATACCATTTTCAAATACTTGTGAATCATAATTCTAGGGTTTATATTGTCAACTCCTACAATGTCCTATAGGATTTATCAAAAGATAGATTGTAGAGTGGGATTCCATTTACTTTGCAGACAAGAGATGAAAGCCCAAACATCTCAAATTTATGTGGGCAGCCAGTCCACGATCCTATTGCACTATCGCTTTTTACAAATGCCAATGCCAATTTTGATGGAAGTTCGCCACTGATAAAGGATGAGGCGGTGAAGGTGCGTGAGCTTGTGGCGATATGACATTGATTGGTGATTGTATGAGGAACAAGTAGTTTAATATTATTTCCACTGGATCTTAGTTTTTTTCCACTGCCAAAGCAACAGAACTCATAACCTGCTGCTTTCGTACATGTAGTATTGCCTGAGGTGAGGGAGAGAGTTACATCAGAATTGGCAGGAAGTTCCTTTCGTAAAATGAATTTTGGATGGAGCAAGCGTCAATTTTATATCCACTTTAATATTTGGTGGTAGCAATTGGGGCATATTAAATATTTCATCATATATTTTTCCAACTAGATGGAATTCACTATCTGTAGCATTTTTAAGTGCATCTGTACTATCAGTATCTGTACTATATTCATATCCACTGGAGGTGCCTCTCAATTCCTTGTATGAAATGGGTGTCATCAACATGAACTGCATATAGCTTTTATAATTTGAGAGATTGTTGCTTGTGCTCACTAAAGTGCCATTTATTAGACACTGATTTGACGAAATAAATTAGGTAATATACAATTTTCATAGGATATCCCATCAGCACGAACTGGCATTCCGTTGTCGGATTTCTTGACTTTCATATGTAAATCTATAGGTGTCGAAAACATTTCCATAAAGTAGTCTTCATTGGAATAAATTTGAAAGTGGATATTATCGAGAGGGGTTTGTTGTGGATAAAATTGTTCATGGTATCCATGTTTACACTCACATCAACATTTTCTGCATTGAATAGATTTAAAGATGAAGTGATTGAAGGTTGGAGGTCCTATGCGGTAGATATGCCATTGCTCAGTCTATGGAAAGAAATCCAGTTTCGATCTAACAATTCTCTTCCTGGGGCTTCTTCTTCTGTTTATTGTACGTGTCGTCTTTTTCCTTCTTTTCTTTGACGGGGGTGATGTCTTTCGTTTCTGACCTAAGTAGAGACTGATGATTGGTGCACTGTTTCTCGACCTTTTTAAACCTTTTCCATTTTGTTGAGATTTCAATTGTTCGCCAAGGTTTCGCGCACTGGACCTAAGATTTTCCGAAGCACTTTTTTTAAAATCCTTGCCAGAGCTCCAATCGTACAGTGTAGAGGATGCAAAATCTGTCGCAGCCGGTACAATATATTTTCTAGCCAGAGGTAGTGCAGAGCGAAACACCTTAGCAAACCAACTGCCAAGACCATAGCCAGACATTGATGATCGACCTTTGTAATAGTCCATTCCATTGCCCAGTTGTCTTGGCCAAAGAGTATTAACATAGCATTTTATATCAGAACAAATGAATACCACTTTTCTACTAGATATCTTGTTTTTGAACACCGAAAACGATGGGTCGTAAATGGCATGTAATCACAGCCAAACCTTTTGATATTGCTAGGGGATCACCTAATTCAGCTCTTAGTGTTAACTGGCAGAGTTCCAAATAGGAAGTATTTACGGGAATATACGAAAGATGCTTTATATTGTAATGATGAATATGATCTTGATTGGTTTTTCGTTCAAGAACTTGTAGAAAGGGACATTGCTATTGCCAGCTCTGGATGTTTCAACAAATGAAGCATAGAGAAATATACAAGTGTCCGAAGAGGAGGCTGGCGGTTAGTCAGCAAAAATAAAATTAGTGTTTCCGGCACTTTTATCATTGATTATATTGAGTTTAAAGCCAAGAACATCTTTAAGATTATCATTGAGAATAACCTTTTCATCGGCTATGGGTGAACTAATTAGATCTTGCCCTCTTCCTTTGAATAGTTGAAATGAAAGGCTCCTTTTTACGAGCGGAAATTATTTTATTGATAGAACGACATAAATCATTCAAACAAGTGAGTTCCTCGTATGGTAATTCAACATATGGTAATCCATCCAATTGATCATTTGAATTTTATGGCTGTTCTCTATCGGTGGTGGCGGCCAATCATAGGGTCTAATTTTTATATCATATTTGCGATCTTTTCTCAGGATATCATAGGTATTTTTGAGAATACAGTCGAAAAGAGCCACTCCATACGCGCCGTCGAATGTGATAGTGGGAGAGAGTTTCGTCCAAAAATCACTTTTTTTATTGAAATCATTGTAGAGAGGGTCCGAGACCATTGCACATGAATGTCACATAGAAATCATTGGGCATTGTTTTGGTCTTTAACTGCAACCCAAGAATCAAAATCAGAGTTGTATCCTATCCAACGAACAAGCGACTGTCTCTTGCCCCTGCAAGTACGGATCTTTAATATCTTTTCAATTTGATAAATTTAACTTCTGTTTCTACCTTTTTGTAGTTCATATTCATAAAAACCGCCGAGGATCTCATCATCTTTGGTGTCTCGCAGACGATATTTCGTGGTTCGGTGTCTAGGATTTTGGACACTTTAAAAAAGTCAGTGTTCCATAAATAATTCCCCTTTTCAAAAATATGGTGGTTCTACTAATTCGAAAAGTATCGCCAACATTGAATTTTTCCTTCAAATTTTTTTTCTTTTTTTTCACTGGAATACTGTTTAAGAAAAGTTTCAAATGTATTTTCACTGCAATGAACTTCTGAGGGCTAACACTGGACAGCAATCGATGTGGTCGTTGGTTATACATTTGCATGATTTTATCTAAATCATGAATAAAAGCAGCAGTATTGTTCAGCGTGCAATATCTCGAAATTAATAGACGAATCGTTCTTATCAATCGTTCAGCCAATGCAGCCTTTATCGGACAGTGACTATGATATAGCTTTGTATTATATTTCAATAGAACCTTTTGCTCATGAGTATTAACAAATTCGCTACCGCGGTCACTTTGAATTTTTCTATAGCAATCTTGTTCAAAGATTACTTTCTAAACCCTGAGTAACTTCAACACCTCTCTTTGATCGCAAGAATCCCCCAAGGCCCACCGCCTCGGGGGCCGAAGGCCGGGCCAGGGCCGGAAACGGTGGCCCGCTGTGGCGGGAAATAAACCCTGTATAAAATAGCTGCTGCTGCAGTAAAAGTTAAATGATGACGATGACGATGATGATGGCAATGGAATGAAGATTACATTGAGAAATTGTCCCCCCACCCACCCATCAAGTTCAATTTTTTTGAATTTAAGTTAATTTACACCCAGACCGAGTTGGTTTTCGATAGTCCATACATTCAACTCGATCTGAAATTCGATAGTGGCCATGAGGGAGTAACCTTACACCATTCTCGATCAAATAGACTTTGTCGATATGCAAGACATGGCATTTTTTTCCACTCTATCAGTATAGTTCTTATATTGTACAGAGCGAATTGCCAGTACTTTTTGCTCTTGGCTCTAGACAACTGTCCACACAGTTTCTGTAGACACTCATGTCGAAATTATTTTTTACAAAGTATGTAGGCACCCCTTTGCACGCTTGTTATATATCCTTGCCTTGTGTTTCCACACAGTAAACTTTTGGACCGGGAAAACTCCATTGGATATCAAATCACTCCGTCTCCAACTTTAACATTACTAGTTGATTGGGGGCCTGACGTTTCACCAACTCGGGGTAGATGCTCGCATTCCAGTTCGTGGAATCAATTCGCGGGCCAATGTGAACACCATTTTCCAATCCTCCAATAAATTTCCGGTTTTTTAGCTTTTAACAACAGAGAATCTGTGTCCCCATAGTACACTTGGACCTCCCCCTCCCTTGGCCGTTGTACCTTGCACACATCGTAAAAGAACGACAACATGAGTTTCTTTGAAATTTCAAGTAATGAACTCCCCCCTGCGATATTCTTATTCAGAACAACATTTCTCTTTTTTCTGTGTAGCAAAACCATATTCAGGTCTATGGTCGTGAATGTTGTTACGTTAGGGTCAGCGACAATTCGTGCACATTCTTTTGGGCAAGTTACGACGTCACAACGTGACCTGTTTAGTACGCTTTCACACATTTTTTCCAAAAGCTGAATTTAAAATAAGTTTATACATTTCTTTTTTGAACTTTACTTTTTGCCTGTGAGCGTTTACTGACAAAGGTGTCAATAAATGTTTTCAAGGAGGATTTCAGATCGACTTGCAGGGCTCTGTGTATCTTTGTGACCTGAAACCATTGGTCACCATCCAGCGCAATAGCACATGGTGAACAACAATATTCTGTTTCTGGTCCAAATCTGCAACTAGTTTCTGCTTGGAGGGGATCCAATGCATGCCCATATCCTTGACCAGAGACCGATTGTATGGGCTCAAAGACTCCTTGGTCACAGGTCTTTTGACTCACGAAAAACAAAATCTTCTACAGTGTCGTGGAATTCCAATGGTATGTGTCTGTCAATTTTAAAATTTCATTCCTACTGATTTTTAGAATTAAGTCCATGACGAGGTGCGCCGTTGAAAAATAATAACCAATGTCTAGCCCCGAATTCTGAATAAATTTGATCTGTGTTTTTGCAGACAATCTCTAAAAGAGTCAGTACATCACTGGCCAAGTACATTCCACAATAATCCCAACCATTTTTACAACCACCCTTAGCCCATACCCTTTTGGCAAAATCATAGTCCTCGACGGTGCATTCACTGTCGGTAAGTGAATTAGAGAATGTTTCATTGGGAGGGAGTTTCTCCTCACTTAACCTTGCGCCAGAGCTGTAATAGTCATATGCATATATGTCTTTACAAGTCAGTAAGCCATACATTTCAATGTCTGGAAAGTGCTGTTTGAGCAGAGGGAAACTATCTAAATTGTCACTTTTTCTGCACCTGAATTAGTTGACTCAAAGCCTTGGGGAAAAACTATATGAATCTAAAAACGGATTTTATTCCAGCACGTATGCCTATTATCCACTGCCTGCCATTTGAACTCTAAAGGCAACAGCTTATCAGCAGATTTGGGTATAACATTGTAGGTAAATGAGTTATTTACCCATGGACTATCTACAACCCCTCCCTCCCTGTGCATACGTGCCAAAGCCGATAAATTAAATCTCAAATCATAATTTGAATTGTGAATAAAACTGGTATAAAAAATTGTTGGCTACATTCACATTGCACGATTGGTGTGCTACGCCACGAAAATTACTACCCCGTGAGGATATTTTTCCTGCCAAAAGTGATTGTGGTCCCTAAATTTCCCCTTCCCTCTCCCTCCAACCCCCTTATTCTTTTTTCCCCTAGTCACTTTCCCCTTAGCCCCCTCTTCAAATTCCCCCTTACATACCCAGCATATTTTCTTATTTTTAATGGACAGGGGCGATCCTCTGCTGATAGTATCATTGGGTAGTGTGTGTTTCTCAAACGGGAGATAGCCCCATTTGCAGAAACAATTAATTTAGTCAATGCTTTGATCATGAAATCATCCTCGTCCAATGTCTCGACTATTTCTAACAATCGCATAGTGTTACTGCTGTCTCTTTGGGCATGGGCGTAGGAAACTGCAATAGCTTGATGTTCTTTGATACGAATGGAAATCGTGGGTCGTTCACATCCATAAGCTTGGCTTCACAGTCTAAACTTATTTTATCACTTTGCATAAGTGTATTCTGAAAATTTCTAAATCGTATAATTGCCCGGTCACCTCCAACTGTCTCCACCGAGTGATAGCCGTGTCTTTTACATTGGGCAGTAGTATCGTACCCCCTTCTTCTTCCCCTTCCCCAGAACTCTACTAATATCCGTAATGGGATTGAAATGGCCAATTGAATTGGGTTCACTAGGCGATTGTATACAACAACCAAACCCAGCGTTTTATAGATTCAATAGATGGCGCATCTACTGGAAATATTACCCCCTTTTTATGAGAAACGCACACCCTCTTGAAATTCCGTTTCGTACTGTAGCACAGTAATGCCGATATTTAAATGTGCGTTGGCCCGTTCGAAAATATCTATCGCCCTGAGTGTTACAGGAAATTTTTTCTGCTAAACAAGAGAAATCTACTCGGGAAAAATCAGACCCTTCTTTTCCATGCACAGACCAGTGGTCCAAATTTTTCTTTGTAGCGTCATCTGTCAGAGGTCGGAAAGCCGATATGAGAAATGCGTACATGAAACATTTTTGGCCTGTTTCGAAACAGATTCGTTGAACGCCCTTGCATTCCTTGTAAATCAGGATTATATTTTTAAAACTATAGACATCCCTCCCGCCTATCCCCTCCTCTTAAAATAAAATCTTTTTTAAATTTACATATATTTACACTTATATTTTCAACAAATGAAACACCTGAACCCCTACCATTCTCATTATGATTTTCGAGATGAGAGACAGTATTGTCAACCCTTTGCATAAAGACACTCGTAATTATCCAAATGAGACTACACCACCAACAATTCGGTGTGCACATAGTGATCATAGACTCCCAATGACTTTCATTTAAATAAAATATTTTTAAAACAATTGAGGCCTTAATGGAGTCCCGGCCCCCCGACAGTTTGAATTCGGTTTTCTAGAAGTGCACGAATTTTCTCTGCATATTCATGAATAATATCTACGGGATCACTTATTATAATTCCCTGTGATAAGTGTATTAAAGGGGTCGCCAAATTCGCAGTGAAAACGTCTATTGTATTCAGAATTGAATTTGTTTGCTGAAATTTCGGTAGCGATGAGAATTGTGTATCATTACCATAACCCCTCCCCCTTATATATTACTATCTATACCCCCTCCCCCACTTTGTTTAACCATTGGGCTGGTGTGTGGAGTAAAATCCCCCAGTTCGCTTAACATAGCCTCTAGTGCGTCACCCTCTGAACTAACTGCATTGCCTTGTTCAACTGTGCTATTGACTACATCTAAAGAAATACCATCACCAATGAAATATTGTCCCAATAAATTATCCGTCCATTGCGTGTCATTGATAATGTTAGCATGTTTACCAACTAAATTATCACTACCATCACAACACCCCTCTAAAATTTACCATTTTCTTCTCTGTTATGCGATAGTGTTTCAACAATGTCCGAAATTTCTCAGGTGCACCAATTTGAATCATTTCATCAATGTGATCATATGATATGTGACTTGTTTCTTCAGGTGGGGGAAGGGTAGCGATGGAACCGTTCTAACCTATAAAGAAAACAGCCACTTAATTTCAATGTGTACAAACACCCCAATTTTGTTTAAGAAGGTCGAAAATTGGATCAAAAGTAAGGAGTCAATAGTCCTGTGTTAACCCATTGGACGGTTATGAGAAGTAACAAGGCCTTTCCATCGCAGCTACTACTGTATTTGCAAAGCGATAGCTTAATCATCATATATTGATTCCCTAATTTGTATACTATCTCAAGGTTGAATGGCTGAATGAAAAGTGTAAAAGAGATATTTCAATTCAAGGCTATAAACAATGTCCCTCTCCCCATCATACCCCTACTGCCCCCAAAACAAATGCTTAAATTGTGCCCATGTTCTTTCCAACTACTGCAAAGGGGCGTCTTCCTATTTTCATTATAGCGATAAAATAAAAGTATGTATATATCAAGGTTTCATGGAATAACAATAATTGAATATAAATACTCGAAAAGTACCTTTTCTGCATCAGAACGGAAATAGTTTTTCTAAGAAACTTAATCAGCTGAATGACACAAAAAAAGATGAAAATATTTGTAAGTGTGAAGCGAAATTGAACTACTGACTTTTTAAACGTCGTTTTAAATTACATTTATTTTCTCCCAGCGTCAATTAAATTCATGCCTCATATGTTTTCTTTTGAAACTATGGAGCGTAAACTAATCAGATTACACACATGTTTACGGTTAAGAATGGTGACATCAGACCATGGTAGTTCTGAGATAATAGACAGCCTGTTTAATTATCATCTCTCATCTTATTATCAAAATATTACATTCTCCGATTTAAACGGTCATAAGACTTTATCTCAAACAGGATATTAGAATAATGAAATGTGAATTTCCTTTTGGGAGAAAAAATATTTAGTGAAAATATCGATAAAATTTTAAACTTACATTCGCTTTTGGCAACATCGTCACGCCCGTAGCCATTTTGTCTTCTTGCATAAGGGCCCTTGCGTTCTCAATCCTTGCGCATAAGACCTCGAAGAACCAATATAGTGAATTACAGAGAGACGTAAGGGATTCACATATTCAATTTGGGGCCTTTTTTATCGGGGGGAGGGACGCATTCTTCAAAAATTATCCTTAAAAAGAAATTAAATTATAGTTTCCTTTAAAAAAAATAATTTTTACAACTTTTGGCAGAATTTTATCTTTGAAGCTAGTTTCAACTTGAAACTAGTTTCAAGTTCTCAGTAAACGCTCACAGGCAAAAAGTAAAGTTCAAAAAGAAATTTATAAACTTATTTTAAATTCAGCTTTTGGAAAAATGTGTGAAAGCGTACTAAACAGGTCAAGTTGTGACGTCGTAACTTGCCCAAAAGAATGTGCACGTATTGTCGCTGACCCTAAAGTAACAACATTCACTGACCATAGACCTGAATATGGTTTTTGCTACACAGAAAAAAGAGAAATGTTGTTCTGAATAAGAATATTGCAGGGGGGAGTTCATTACTTGAAATTTCAAAGAAACTCATGTTGTCATTCTTTTTACGATGTGTGCAAGGTACAACGGCCAAGGGAGGGGGAGGTCCAAGTGTACTATGGGGACACAGATTCTCTGTTGTTAAAAGTTAAAACCGGGAATTTATTGGAGGATTGGAAAATGGTGTTCACATTGGCCCGCGGATGGATTCCACGAACTGGAATGCGAGCATCTACCCCGAGTTGGTGAAAAGTCAGGCCCCCAATCAACGATTAATGTTAAAGTCGGAGACGGAGTGATTTAATATCCAATGGAGTGTTCCCCGGTCCAAAAGTTTACTGTGTGGAAACACAAGGCAAGGATGTAAAACAAGCGAGCAAAGGGGTGCCTACATACTTTGTAAAAAATAATTTCGACATGAATGTCTACAGAAACTGTGTGGACAGTTGTCTAGAGCCAAGAGCAAAAGTACTGGCAATTCGCTCTCTACAATATAAGAAACTATGCTGTTAGAGTGGAAAAAATACCATGTCTTGCATATCCGACAAAGTCTATTTGATCGAGAATGGTATGAGGTTACTCTCCCATGGCCACTATCGAATTTCAGATCAAGTTGAATGTATGGAGAATCGAAACCAACTCGGTCTGGATAAATTAACTTAAATTCAAAAAAAGTACTTGATGAGTAGGTGGGGGGGGACAATTTCTCAATGTAATCTTCATTTCATTGCCATCATCATCGTCATCGTCATCATTTAACTTTTACTGCAGCAGCAGCTATTATATACAGAGGTTTTTTTCCCGCCACAGCGGGCCACCCTTTCCGGCCGGCGGCCGCAGGCCTTCGGCCCCGAGGGGTGGGGGCCCCGACCGCGGCTGGCCTTCGCCCTGGCCCGGCCTTCGGCCCCGGAGGCGGTGGTCCTTGGGGGATTCTTGCGATCAAAGAGAGGTGTTGAAGTTGCTCAGGGTTTAGAAGTAATCTTGAACAAGATTGCTATAGAAAAATTCAAAGTGACCGCGGTAGCGAATTTGTTTATACTCATGAGCAAAAGGTTCTATTGAAATATAAATACAAAGCTATATCATAGTCACAGTCTGATAAAGGCTGTATTGGCTGAACGATTGATAAGAACGATTCGTCTATAATTTCGAGATATTGCATGCTGAAAAATACTGCTGCGCTTTTATTCATGATTTAGATAAAATCATGCAAATATATAACCAACGACCACATCGATCGCTGTCCAGTGTTAGCCCTCCAGAAGTTCATTGCAGTGAAAATACATTTGACACTTTTCTTAAACAATATTCCAGTGAAAAAAAAGAAAAAAATTTTGAAGAAAAAAATTCAATGTTGGCGATACTTTTCGAATTAGTAGAACCACCAATATTTTTGAAAAGGGGAATTATTTATGGAGCACTTGAACTTTTTAAAGTGTCCAAAATCCTAGACACCAAACCCACAGACATATCGTCTGCGAGACACCAAAGATGATGAGATCCTCGGCGGTTTTTATGAATATGAACTACAAAAAGTTAGAAACAGAAGTTAAATTTATCAAATTGAAAAGATATTAAAGATCCGTACTTGCAGGGGCAAGAAACAGTTGCTTGTTCGTTGGCTAGGATACAACTCTGATTTTGATTCTTGGGTTGCAGTTGAAGACATTAACAATGCCCAATGATTTCTATGTGACATTCATGTGCATTGTCTCGACCCTCTCTACAATGATTTGAATAAAACAAGTGATTTTTGGACGAAACTCTCTCCCACTATCAAATTCGACGGCGCGTATGGAGTGGCTCTTTTCGACTGTATTCTCAAAAATACCTATGATATCCTGAGAAAAGATCGCAAATATGATATAAGAATTAGACCCTATGATTGGCCGCCACCACCCGATAGCGAACAGCATAAAATTCAAATGATCAATTGGATGGATTACCATACGAGGAACTCACTTGTTTGAATGATTTATGTCGTTCTATCAATAAAATAATTTCCGCTTGTAAAAAAGGAGCCTTTCATTTCAACTATTCAAAGGAAGAGGGCAAGATCTAATTAGTTCACCCATTGCCGATGAAAAGGTTATTCTCAATGATAATCTAAAAGATTTTCTTGGCTTTAAACTCAATATAATCAATGATAAAAGTGCCGGAAACACTAATGTTATTTTTGCTGACTAACCGCCAGCCTCCTCCTCGGACACTTGTATATTTCTCTATGCTTCATTTGTTGAAACATCCAGAGTTGGCAATAGCAATTTCCCCCTCCTACAAGTTCTTGAACGAAAAACCAATCAAGATCATATTCATCATTACAATATAAAGCATCTTCAGTATATTCCCGTAAACACTTCCTATTTGGAACTCTACCAGTTAACACTAAGAGCTGAATTAGGTAATCCTCTAGCAATATCAAAGGTTTGGCTGTGATTACATGCCATTTTCGACCCATCGTTGTCGGTGTTCAAAAAACAAGATGTCTAATAGAAAAGTGGTATTCATTTGTCCTGATATAAACTGCTATGTTAATACTCTTTGGCCAAGTCAACTGGGCAGTGGAATGGACTATTACAAAGGTCGATCATCAATGTCTGACTATGGTCTTGGCAGTTGGTTTGCTAAGGTGTTTCGCTCTGCACTACCTCTGGATTGAAAATATATTGTACCGGCTGCGACAGATTTTGCATCCTCTACACTGTACGATTGGAGCTCTGGCAAGGATTTTTAAAAAAAGTGCTTCGGAAAATCTTAGGTCCAGTGCGCGAACCCTTGGCGAACAATTGAAATCTCAACAAAAATGGAAAAGGTTTAAAAGGTCGAGAAACAGTGCACCAATCATCAGTCTCTACTTAGGTCAGAAACGAAAGACATCGCCCCCGTCAAAGAAAAGAAGGAAAAAGACGACAAGTACAATAAACAGAAGAAGAAGCCCCAGGAAGAGAATTGTTAGATCGAAACTGGATTTCTTTCCATAGACTGAGCAATGGCATATCTACCGCATAGGGCCTCCAACCTTCAATCACTTCATCTTTAAATCTATTCAATGCAGAAAATGTTGATGTGAGTGTAAACATGGATACCATATAAGAATTACCATATACCATATAAGAAATCTTACCATATAAGAATTAGCTTATACCCTCCTCCCCATTATAAAAACCTCGAAATGTTAATAAATATAGGGATGAAAGCACATTCTCACTATAATTAGACAGAAAAATCTCGTTGAGAGACAGTTTATAGGCCTAAATTTATATCAAAAGACAGTAACATCAAAATTATCCTTAAAAAGAAATTAGATTATAGTTTCCTTAAAAAAAATCATTTTTACAAACTTTTGGCGGAATTTTATCTTTGAAACTAGCTAATTCATATACCCCCCCCCCCATTATAAAACCATCGAAATGTTGTAATCTTTAGATATAAAGACATGATAACACAGTTCCAGCATATAGGCTTAAAATTAGATAGAAAAGGATCGTTAACATACATACATCATGTAGGCCTAAAATTTATACCAAAAGACAGTTTCAAAAGCTATCCTAGTAGAAATTATATGGGACCAGATAAAAAAAATGCCAGCCGGTTTTACACTTAACATAAACTTCATGCAACCACACCCCCCTCTAATGTGTAAATATATACCCTGAATTTGAATATATTGGGGGGGGGGGGGCTAAAATTCATTTCCGGCAAAAAAAAGATTTTATTTGAAAAAACCAAAGAAAATTTACTAAACAAAACTCACATTATAAATTTGCGTAGCAAAAACTTCTAAATCCATTGTATTTGATGTTTCTTCCATAATGCTTTGAAGCGTACTGTTACTTTAGCCTCGAAACGCGAACAATATAAGCAATGTCTCAGTACGGAATTGTGACGTCACTGATAACACAATACTAAGCATGTTGCGCCACTCCCGTTAGTATTTCTGACTCCCTGATTGGCCTAGAAAGAGGCACGTGATCTTGTTCGTCTACGGATTGTAGACCTCTGATTGGCTGTCATCTTGTACTGATAGTATTCTACCTCATTGGAGGTCAATGATCTTGTTCGTGTAGTATTGTAGTATCTACTGTGCCCCTCCTACTTACTTCACAGCCTATTTAATCTATATTAATATAACTGGTACAAATAATCCAACTAATTATGTTTCCCTATGCTTTTGTGATTATACAAAACTAGCGCTTTTCTGAAAGCACAAAAGTCAAGTATAAAAAACAGGATTATTGATTTAAGAGTGAAATCTGAGTATGTAGCCTGACAACACTAAACGAATCTAGAAAAGTTTTTTATAGTCTTACACCAGTTATGACATTATACAATTAATATTATCTAAAAACATAAGCGTAAAACTAAATTTTTTAATAACCGCGAAGTAATTGAACAGCATACAGAAATATTGGATTGATTTATCAAGCAGCATTTTGCTCTCACCAGCTATAATACCAATAGTGGGTAATATACAGTATTAACGTGTAAGAAATATGCTTTAGTATCACTTGAAATGGAGATCAAATAAGACATGATATGAACTCTGGAAATCCGATTATTTCTCTCCATACAAGAGTGAAATTCAAGCTATGATACAAATTCTAAAAGCTAGTCTATAGTCCTAATACTATCAAGATGGCCCTAATTCAAACTTGTGAACAAACTAATCATGACATGTTCTTTTAAGAACCAAAAGGAGAGCCAGTCGTTGAACTGAGCCATTGTGCAGAAGTGCTCAGTTCAACGAGGATCGTTGCTTTATCTTAAGAGGGATTGATAACATTTTGATTTTATTAAAAGTGTCCTTAATTGGTTTGCTTTTACTGTACCAAAACTAGACCCCGGTGCCGCGCCGGCGGATCGACCGAACGCCGCCGCCAAGAGGCTCGGTCGAACGCCGCAGAAGTGTCGTAAAGCCGCTGGCGTGCCACAGGCGCGCCACCGCCGGCAGAGGCGGTGGCGTTTGGTCGACTTTAAACTAATTTTGCGGCAATTCTTTATTGCGTCAACCGCAACGTCGGAGCTTTTCCTTCTCGTGTGGTTTGGTGTTTCGATTTTCCTGATTAAAAATCAAGCAGGGCTTGCACTATCCCCGAATTTTAGGGTATTTCCCCGAAAATGTATGCGTCATCTCGAAAAAAAATTGGTTCCCCGAATCTCCGAAATCACGCAATCACGGTGCCACCCCTAGCAATTTCTCACCAGCGACTTTCCCTGCCAAATATTACTTTGCATACCATAATTCTTCACTACTCTCTTGTTCATTAATTTTCGTCTCTTTTGTTACTTTGCATAAAAACCAGACATATGCAATATGCAATTGCAAATATTGCAATGTACACAGTTCTTTCATATGTTGACAAAAAAATATCGTCTTTATGAAATGAGTTTATGTAATTTCGAATGCAGTTTCCCAATCGCTATTTCTTACATCATTCGTAGTCAAGAATTTTATTTTCCAAGTTGAATAGAATTATAGAATGCATTCACTACTATACAGCTTCAGCCTTCAGTTGGATTTTGAAATTGACAGCCGACAGATTGTTTCTACAGCTGAATTGTAAGTTTGCAGATTTTTTTTTTTTTTTTTGCTGTTTTCAGATAAGATTTTTCTTAATGTTTAATACTCAATTTTCGAACGCCTGATGATAGATAAAATACAATGTTTAATTCTTTCTGAAAAAAATGTTCTTTCTGAAAAATTTTTACCCCCCCCCCCAAAAAAAAAAACCCTTCTATTGAGACAAAATTTAGCTAGACTACGCTATGTACAAGGTTGGGGAATTAAAGATTGAACCGGAAGTTACCCCAAAAATATGATTCATAAATTAATTGTAAATTATTGCCTATAAGAGGGGGGGATAGGGGGCTATCATTTTTAAATGTTAATACCTTATTTTTTTTTACTGAAAGCAGGGATGCCAAAAAAGATAATTATTTTTTTTCATTTAAAGTGGATACAGAAGAAAATGATATTAAATTCCCTGGGAAACCATTGAAATATTTTGATAGACCCAGGGCCCCCCATTAGGACTTGTTCATTGTCTTGGGTATTTAGCGATTTCTCATAGGGTACTGGCCTAATTTGGATTTTGCGTGTGCTCCCTTTTAATTAGATTCTTTGGATCTTATTGAATGCCACGGCGAATCTATGACTCAGTTTTCCAATAATTTGAGGTATATCTGAATAATTTCGACATTTTGTTGTTGTCTTTGTACGCCTTTACTCATACCCTCAATTTTTTTTTCAAGGAACACTAAGCTGTTTAACGTTATTTTGCGCGTTTGTTTGAACCATATAGTGACCTAGTTAATTATTAAGTAAATTGTTTTTCTAATGAAACCTGAGACGGTATTCTATCAAGGTGGTATCCAGGGGGGGGGGTAGGGAGGTATTACATTTAAATGATAATGTCTCGAAATTTTTTCTATTGAAAGCAGGGATCCCAAAAAGTTAATTCTTTTTTAATTTAAAGCAGAGACGGCATCCCATCAAGGTGGTATCCAGAGAGGGGAGGTAGTGAGCTATCACATTTAAAATGATAATGCCTCGATTTCTTTTTTTTTTTGAAAGCAGGGGGGTGCCAATAAGTTAATTATTTTTTTTTTTTAACTTAAAGCAGAGACTGTATCCTATCAAGATGGTATCCAGAGGGGGAGGGCATAGGGGTTATTATATTTAAGTGATGGTACCTTGATTTTTTTTTTTATTCAAAGCAGGGATGCCCAAAATTTGAAAAGTTGACAAAAATTAACAAGATTTTCGTGAGATATACTTGATACAGCACTTGCATGGTTTTATCGTCAAAGGGAAAGGGACATATGCGTTCAACCCATTTTTTTTCTTATTAATGAAACGAGTTTACTTTGAAAACATTCATTCATAAGTACCAGGCAGATTCACACTAAAAACGAATTGGTGTGACGAAAGCGATATCGACATCCCCACCTAACGTTGCGCTCGAGTGACAATGGCGCCCTTGGTCCAGTGCCCAAGTTACATCAAAAGACCAAGTCATAATAAAAGCTTTCAATTTGGGAGGTTCAAGGAGGAGTCTTTGACAGTCTTATGACCTCAGGGTACTAGATGTTGCAACGTTCTTACGTATCTACAATGGTTTAAAAAATTTGATCACCCCACAAATGATTACCAAAACAATGCACAAATATAACAAATGTAACATTTGGAATATTATAACACATTTTCAAAGCTTTGAAGAAAAGCAAAAAAGGCTAAATATCCCTACTACGCTTGAAAGCCAATTAAAAAAGAAACTCTTTGGAGATTTCCATGGAAATGACCATAGCAGAAGCTTTGAGCCTGGGTGGGGATCAAAGAGGAGTCTTTGAGTATTTTGAACACAGGTGACATATTGTTGCAACTTTCTTAAATTTAGTAATTTTTTGTGAGCATTTGGAAATCTAAGCTTAAACTCAATAACTGGTACTAAGTGTCCTAACATTTTGCTTGGATTAGAAGTGACGAACTGGGATGAAAATCTCACATCTTCCTGGAGTTACTTCAGTCTGCATATTATTTCATTTAATTACATTTAAAACGGATGAGCTTTTCATTTTTTACCTAAGAAAATAGCTGTGCACTTCATTTTTCTTCATACCGAATAAACCATTAAGTATTTTTTGTTTCATTGTAATTGAAGTGTTCTCATGTGAAGTGTTCATTATGTATTTTCAATTTGATAAATTTACTCCTTTTAGATGCTGTTTATAATTTGGCTGATAATAGGTATTTATGAGTTTATAATTTGGAATAAATCCCCAAAAGAAAAAATGAATAATATCCAAAAGAGAAGCCAAAAGCAATAAAAAAAGTAGCAGTTCAGCCTAAGCCTACATGACATATATTCTGTAAAGAAGCGAAAAAAAAACTTTCAAATGTATTTTTTTTTTTAAATTGTTATTAAAAACCATTTTTTAATGCAAGGAAGACATTTTAGGAATCCAAAAGAGCAAAAAAAAAAAAAATCAATATCAAAGTCGCCTATTTCAACTGTTTTAAAGGTGACAAAACAGATATTGGCAGAGGACACTATGAAAAAATTAAGCTTCTAAGTTCAAACTTATATTCAAAGTTTTTACCCAGATAACTGACGAACTTTTTGATACGGTATTTGAAGTTTTGAAGGCAGTAATGCTCGATGAAAAAAACTACTAATTTTGATAATTATTTATGTTATGAATACATAGCTAATAGATACTTCAACTACTCGTATTATACAAGGGTTCTGAAACGCCACAGCCATTCCGTTTCTACCAGATTTCTACTTCTCTTGATGAATAACGAAGAAGAAGACCAGTTTCCAGCCAGCGACTTGTTGAATTTTTGAACTCATGAATAGGCTCGAATCTGTTGTAAATTTAAGCTATGATTTGAGAAAGACTGATAAAAACATTAATATTTGCGGTCAACATTAATCGCACCGCCGACATCTTACCGGCGGCATGGCGCGCTGTTTTTGGCCCCGTCGCCGCCGGTCTTCCCTTTTCGGCACGGCACAGGGATCTAACCAAAACTCCTGTAGTATTTGTGTTTTCAGTAAAGCGCTAGCTTTGTATAATCATAAAAGATCTTAATAGGGCCAACAAAAAAACAACAAAGAGAAAAATCTCTAAAAAAAAACAAACAAACGAGACTGTGGCCAGTGGAGAGAAAAGGAAAACAACAGAAACGAAAAACAACGGGATATTTGCCTGTATAATTAATATTCAGCACGATTAAATGGACACAAAAAAAAAAAAAAAAAAGTTAAAACTTAAGTTTCAACAAAAATGTACAATCTGCTCTTTACTTCCACTAGGGAAAAATGCTTTGTTACTTCAGTTAACTTTTTAAATTAACTTTAATTACAGTTGCAAAAAATCCTTTTTAGCTATTACTGAAGCAAATTCGTTTTGGTAAAGCTAAACTAGTAATGGTGATTATAAAATCTTTACTCCCTTATTGACAAGATCACTCTCTTAGAAGGTTATCATAAATTGGGTCAATATTTGTACCCGTGTCCCTATTTATGGAAAGGTTTAGCAAACATAGGTTTTTTTTAATTTCTATGGACTTCCCTGGCCAATTGGGTGTACCCCCTTATCATTAGAAATGAGCCAAGGCTATCATCAAATGTTTAACAAAAACAATTTCTAATGAAAGGGGTACACCCAATGGCCAGGGAAAGCCATAGAAATTAAAAAACATATGTTTGCTAACCTTTCCATAAATAGGGACACGGGTAATTTAAATATTGACCCAAATTATGATAACCTTCTAAAGAGTGAATCAATGTCAATAAGGGAGTCTAAATAATCACCAGGGGACTAGTTTAGAAAAGACCAAAGATTTGCTTCAGTAATAGCTAACAAAAGGATTATTTTGCAACTGAATAATTAGAAGTAAGAAAGAAGTTTTTTTATTTTTGCAAGAAGTTTACTCTGGTGTCCTCACTGAAAGTAACTCTATTTTAGCATCTTTTAGGAACGTGGATTAGGTTTTTGCGCAGATTTGTACAATTTTATTGGAGTGTTATCTTGTTTTTTTTTTTTTTTTTTTTTTTTTGTGTCTTTCGTGCTGAAGACGCCTTGTTTGTATACAGGCGAAATATCCGCGTTGTTTGTTTCTGAGTTTTCCTTTTCTCTCCAGCCACAGTCTCGTTTGTTGTTTGTTTTTTTTTTTTAGAGATTTTTCTCTTTGTTGGTTTTTTATAATCATAAAAGCATAGGGAAACATAATTAGTTGGTTTATTTGTACTAGTTATATTAATATAATTAAATGGGCTTGTGAAAAATCAATTTTTGTCCGTTTTAAGTTTCAACTTCGCTCTTTAATTCCCTCGGAAAACTTTGATTTTTTTTTTTTCAAATTAATTACCTGAAGATACCAGTTTTGTAGAAGCATAGTAATGGAATAGTATTAAGAAGGAAAATCGAGAAACATTATTGGTTGAACAATTTGGTCCGTTGATACGTGAGATTGAGGCCATTGAAAATTGCAGAGGATCTAATAGATGAGCTAGACTGCTTAGCCGTTGGATACTAAAAAAAGAAGCAGAATTTGCCTTAAGGAAGGAAAATTAGAAAAAGCAGGTAGGAATATTAGCGCAAGCGCTTTAATCTTGGCAGAAGAGAAAAGGGGCAACAAAAACCTCTCAGTGATACATCTCGCGAGAAAAGGAGAGTAAAGGGAGTAGAGAAAGAAGGGGAGCTCAGTTAGTGATAGAAAAGTGTTATGGAGAGATGAAAAGAATATTTTCTAAAATGCATTTAAACTACGACAAAATTTTAGGAAATTAACAGAAACAGTGAAAAATTTTTCGAAGACCTTGAACTAATGGACCATTTATTTTGCAAAGGATGAATTGTGGTTGCGAATTTAGAAGAAAACAGAAAAATAATTTAGAAGAAAACAGAAAAATTTAGAAGAAGAAAGTTTCTAAAAAATTTAGAAGAAGAAAAAAAATTTAGAAGAAGAAGAAAATTTAGAAGAAGAAAGAAGAATTCAGAAAAATTGAGAATTTAGAAGAAAACAGAAAAATAATTTAGAAGAAAACAGAAAAATTTAGAAGAAGAAAGTTTCTAAAAAATTTAGAAGAAGAAGAAAAAATTTAGAAGAAGAAAAAGAAAATTTAGAAAAATTGAGAATTAGAAGAAAACAGAAAATAATTTAGAAGAAAACAGAAAAATTTAGAAGAAGAAAGTTTCTAAAAAATTTAGAAGAAAAAAATTTAGAAGAAGAAAGAAGAATTCAGAAAAAAAAATTTAGAAGAAAAACAGAAAAATAATTTAGAAAAAAACAGAAAAAATTTAGAAGAAAAGTTTCTAAAAAATTTAGAAGAAGAAGAAAATTAGAAGAAGAAGAAAATTTAGAAGAAGAAAGAATTCAGAAAAATTGAGAATTTAGAAGAAAACAGAAAAATAATTTAGAAGAAAACAGAAAAAATTTAGAAGAAGAAAGTTTCTAAAAAATTTAGAAGAAGAAAAAATTTAGAAGAAGAAGAAAATTTAGAAGAAGAAAGAAGAATTCAGAAAAATTGAGAATTTAGAAGAAAACAGAAAAATAATTTAGAAGAAAACAGAAAAATTTAGAAGAAGAAAGTTTCTAAAAAATTAGAAGAAGAAAAAATTTAGAAGAAGAAGAAAATTTAGAAGAAGAAAGAAGAATTCAGAAAATTGAGAATTTAGAAGAAAACAGAAAAATAATTTAGAAGAAAACAGAAAAATTTAGAAGAAGAAAGTTTCTAAAAAATTTAGAAGAAGAAAAAATTTAGAAGAAGAAAATTTAGAAGAAGAAAGAAGAATTCAGAAAAATTGAGAATTTAGAAGAAAACAGAAAAATAATTTAGAAGAAAACGGAAAAATTTAGAAGAAGAAAGTTTCTAAAAAATTTAGAAGAAGAAAAAATTTAGAAGAAGAAGAAAATTTGGAAGAAGAAAGAAGAATTCAGAAAAATTGAGAATTTAGAAGAAAACAGAAAAATACAAAATTTTTCACTGAAAAATTTTTGAGAAAAATTTTTCGACAATTTTGAGCTAAAGGAAGATTTATTTTGGGAGTTAAACACAGCTTTAAAAAATTAAAAATAATTAGCCACCAGGTACTAAAGGTTGCTAAATGAATATCGAAATCATGATTCGTAAACAAACATCGAATGTGGTTGCGAATTTAGAATATAATACTGAAAATTAAGAATACAATTTTTGGAAAGCGAAAGTATCTAGTGATTTTAAGCAAAATTTAATTAAACACCGCTATAAAAAAAAAAGTTGGGTGGGTGTTTTAAGTACAGAGGCATAGCTTCCTTGTGTCGGAAGCAAATTACTTAGCAAGATGATGCTTATTAGACTGAAAGATTTTGTAGACAGCGCCTCAAAGGAAGGAGATTCAGACCAAATTTTCAGTTCTAGATTTATAATTGAAAAGTGTCGTAATCTAGACCTCAGTTTATGAGCAGAGATTTGATTTTAGTGATCGAAAAGCGAAAATGAAGTCCTGTCCTTTTACTGTATATGTAAAAATACAATTATAAATCCATACACTAAATTGATACAATTAATAAATACATTAAAATTATCAGGGTTTTGTAGGAGAATAGTATTGCCATCATTAAGGCAGGGCATGAGGTTTGTAGTTGCTTTGGTACGAAATCAGGAGTTAAGCAAGGTTGTGTCCTATGTCCGTTCATATGAATTGTTTTGATAGACTTTGTACTAAGCAGCACGCCAAAGGATGTGCATGGTATTAAATGGTAAAACCCTTCTAGACGTAAATTATGCAGATGATTTTTGAATGTCCTTAACCAAAATCTTAGAGAAATAAATACTTTTAGAGGTTCTGAGAGTTCAAGGTGTGAACGTGATATAAGCGTGGACTGAACAAGCAGCACCTGGATAGCTCGCTGGCAGAGATGTACAGCTAAGGGCAAATCCAGGATTTTTGTTCCGGGGGGGGGGGGGGGGGGGGTAAAAAAAAACCATATAATTTTTTTATATGCATTTTTGTTTTGCTTGACGAGTCAGAAAAAATTTCAGGGAGGCTCGATCCCCCCTCCCCTAGATACGGCCTCGTGTACAGTAGCAATTGATTTCTCATCAAGTGTTTTGTTAACACTGCAGCCCAGAGTAAAAAGAACTAATTCATGGATTGACATTGCAGGTACGAAACCAGGAATTCACAACGAAAAAATTCTTTTCTCTCAGTGTCCAACAACAATGATGACATGCCATTATTCTTTGTGATTTTTAATATTCTTAACTTTGTGACACAGCTGAATTTCGGTTCAAGAGAGTTTTTTCCAACAAAGATCCTGGTTCAGGTTTTAAGTGGGAGGTTAAAATAAGATTGAGTGTGGTAATGTATCCAGCAAAAGGTTTCAAATCCTTTTTTATTTGCATCATCACACTCTGAGAGCATTTTTTAATAGTTTTATGTTTCTGAGTGGCATTAATGATGAAAGTGGTCCTAGCCACTCAGAAGACTCACACAGTAGCCACTGCGATTTCAGCATACTCAGAAGACTAATAATCTGCTCATAAACGTCCTTGATTACTATAAACGGTACCATGAGTTTGCCCATAAAAACAGGTTCACTAATATTACGTTATATGTGATTTAACGTTGAATAGCACCTTAAAATATTCCGCATTTACCGGTACCTCTTTTAGCATCTCACCTTTTTAAATAAAGGACTCGCTGAGTATGTTTGTTATTTTAGAGCAACATTGATTTCACCAGATAAATTACCAAATTTACCGGTAAATAGCAAACTACTAAATTACTTTTACCAAATAAAAATTTTAACTTTTTTCACGTGAAAGTAAAAAACGACTGTAAAACTTGAGACGAACAGCACTTGTCCTAAATTGCCCACCATCTCGGCGTAGCCGTTTAAATAGACCTTGTCCTAATAGACCTAGATGAACAGCATTTGTCCTAAATTGCCCACCATCTCGGCGTAGCCGTTTGAATCATCTATTTACCGTTCGTTTACAGTAGCGACAGTGGACGGCGCCATTGCTGTCGTCAGTGTTTTTTTTACCAAGCGTTTGTTTTACCACCCAATGTGTCCGTGAGAAACAACGAATAACAAGTAGAACAATAGGGAATTTTTTTTTCGTAAGACTGTGGAATTCCAAACTTTAAATGAACATTTAGATCCTATATCCAAGGGCCGTCCTCCGCATAACACAAGGAAAATATAAAAGAGAAACTAACATTAAAATACAACCTTTAAAACTAAAAATTTTTAAAAAACAGCCATAGCATCATAAATTCAACGAAGTTCAACCAGGACTCTAGTTAAAGTTTAGAATTCCATACGAATTCCAATAAATTTTCTAATTTCTAATAAATTCCCAACGAATTCAACCGACTCTAGTTAGTCTAGAATTCCATACGAAGGGACTAATTTCTAATAGTTAAAGTCAACGAAGTTCAGCCAGGACTCAGTTAAAGTCGAATTCATAATTCTAATAAATTTTCTAATTTCTAATAAATTCCATAAATTCAACGAAGTTCAACCAGGACTCTAGTTAAAGTCTAGAATTCCATACGAATTCTAATAAATTTTCTAATTTCTAATAAATTCCATAAATTCAACGAAGTTCAACCAGGACTCTAGTTAAAGTCTAGAATTCCATACGAATTCTAATAAATTTTCTAATTTCTAATAAATTCCATAAATTCAACGAAGTTCAACCAGGACTCAAGTTAAAGTCTAGAATTCCATACGAATTCTAATAAATTTTCTAATTTCTAATAAATTCTATAAATTCAACGAAGTTCAACCAGGACTCTAGTTAAAGTCTAGAATTCCATACGAATTCTAATAAATTTTCTAATTTCTAATAAATTCTAATAAATTCCATAAATTCAACGAAGTTCAACCAGGACTCTAGTTAAAGTAATAGAATAAATTCAACGAAGTTCAACCAGGACTCTAGTTAAAGTCTAGAATTCCATGCGAATTCTAATAAATTTTCTAATTTCTAATAAATTCCATAAATTCAACGAAGTTCAACCAGGACTCTAGTTAAAGTCTAGAATTCCATACGAATTCTAATAAATTTTCTAATTTCTAATAAATTCCATAAATTCAACGAAGTTCAACCAGGACTCTAGTTAAAGTTTAGAATTCCATACAAATTCTAATAAATTTTCTAATTTCTAATAAATTCCATAAATTCAACGAAGTTCAACCAGGACTCTAGTTAAAGTTTGGAATTCCACTGTCTTAGAAAAAAATCCTTATTGTTCAACTTGTTATTTGCTGTTTATGATGGAGAGGCAGTGTGGTCTTCGTCGCTATTCAATGTGTCCGTCGCAATACTATCCTATACATTACACCTCTAAGAAACGCCGAGTCTGTCTCGGGCCAAATACCGGTGCAATTAGTGTACTTAAATCATATTCGCGAGAGGGGTAGTAGCGTCAATCCCGAAAATTTAGGAAGGGGGGCGTGTTGTATTTTTCAATATCTAGGGGGGGGGGGGGTGTTTTTTCAATGAAATTAAAAAACGGTATTATAAAACGAAATATTTTTTATGCATATTCCAATCCCAGCTTTTAACAGTTTAAGAATTAGAAAAAGGAAATAACTCCTTCACATAACGCCTATTTAGAAGCAATTCAGAGCCTACTTATGAGCGTCTTTGATATACCAGTGCAATACCAGTGCCAACAAGTATATTCACGAGGGGGAGAGGCGGTGGCGTCAATTCATAAACATCTATGGGGGGGGGGGGGTAAATTTGTTGTGTTTTTCAAGTTCTTCAACGAAAAGACCAAAAAAGCAATTTTTCAACGATTTTCAAAATCTAAGGAGGGAGGGGCAAGGGGGGGGGGGGGGGGTAAAATATAGGGGTAACAGGCCCCCCCCTCATTCGAAGCCACTGGGGAAGTGGGTAAACCAAGGTATCCACTCAGTTATGACTATGAACAGTATGCAAAAAATACAATATCAAATTCAGATATAAACAAGAAAGTTTAATTAAAAAAATATACCAATCCCATATTAAAACTTATGTCCTTAACTCAGTCTTATTACCACCAACAGAAACATCAGAAATCATAAAAAAGAGAAAAAAATACTGTTACTATTGCACAGCTTAAACCATAAAACAAGCAACTCATCACAAGTTTTTCCATTTCTAAACTTCCGTTCATCTTTAATTCCATTTTTTTCTGGAATGTCAATTCTTTACCCATTCCATTTCTAAAAAACATACTTTTTGAATTCTAGATTTCATTGTGATAAAAAAAATTTTTTCGCGCATTTTTGCGCGCATTAAACATCTTTTTAACAAGAGCAAAGCTAACATTATAATAAAACTAACAAACTAAATTACAATAATTACACAGGTCTTGAACAACAGTATAAAAAAGAAACAAAAATAAATAAATAATTTAAACTTTTTTTCTAACTACTCAAGCCTGTTCGCACATAAATGACATAACGGAACTAATTCAATAAACATGAAATGAAAAAAAAACGTAAACAAAAGGTTAAATATTTTCGAATAAGAATAACAAAAACTGTTTTGAAGATGGACATTTTTAGAATTCTTTTTATCTTTAGATATAAAAAAAAAATTTTAAGGCAATTTTTAGACTTCTAAGACATTTTTAGAATTCAGTTTATTTTTAGATAAATTGAAAAAAAATTTTTTTTTTTAGACAATATTTAGAATAACAAGAACTGCTTTGAAGATGAACAATTTCTAAAATTTTGTTTATTTTAGGATAATTTTTTTCTTTTTTTTATTTTCAGACAATTTTTAGAACTCTAAAACATTCTTAGAATTCTGTTATAAATCTAAAAAAAAGACTATTTTCAGAACAACAAACTCTGGTTTGAAGAGGGGCGATTTTTAGAAGTCTGTTTATTTTTAGGTATCGTACTATTATTTTTAATTTCGTACTATGAAGGAAAGAAAAATGTAAGCACACTGAAATATGCAGAAAAGGCGAGTGTCTTAAAATAAGAAATAATAAGAAAAGAAAAATGAAATAAGAGAAGATAGCCGAAAAAAGTACCATCACTTATAAAATTTTTTTGATCAACTTATAACCCTGTCACAAGCAAAGATATTTGAAATGAACATTTTACAAAACGACACATCCAAATATATTAGTTTTTCAGTTAAAATGCGTTTAATAAGAACACAAAATCTGTCAAGTCCTTCTGAAAACAAAAATGCTTAAGCCAGGCACGAGCACGTTTTTTTTTTAATAGGGGGGGGGGGGGGGGATAAAAAATTCGTAAGAAGCACAAAGAAATTTGAAAACAATTAATATTTAGAAGGAGGAGGGTTAAATACATCCTCATCGCTCAGCCAAAGTTGTCAGTGATATCGGAGACGGAGACAGAGGGGCTGAATTTTCCTGGTAAGTCAGATTAAAATAACTGATAAGTTGGTTTCCTGGTAAGTATATATATATGATCTCGGAGACAGAGGGGCTGAATTTTCCTGATAATAGCTGGCTGAAAAGTTTTGTATGAAAATGGAGCCAGATGAATAAAACTTTAGAATAATTTGAACCTTAAACTATGAAAATCTCGATAATTTCGTTCACCTAGCTCAACTTTTAAATCTTTAAAATATTAAAGAAGTTCATCCGGAATGTGAATGTTCATGTCAATGTAATATTATCAGCGTGGCTAATTTAGGGATTTCTAAGATGTGGCTTAAAAGTACACCCTTTTGTGTGGTATGTAAAAAAAAAAGAAAAAAAAAGGAATAATTATACTGCATTTCCACTCTCCAGAAGCAAATATGTTAATAAGACAATTCTAATTCATATTATACATAAAAGTATAACCCAACCCATTTTGTCGGCAAAAAATACTTATATTCCCGTTTTCTCCTTTTTTTTTTTTAAATTTTCCATTTTTTTCAAACTGCATGCCTTTTATTTTATAAATTTGCAACGAGCAATGCTATCTATTTTCAATGCTAAATAGACAGCTTTACTTAATAGACTATTGGCAGCGCAGCGCTGCATAGGAAATTCGTAAACTTAAAAAAGTGGAAAATGTAATTTTCCGGCTACAGAATCTATTTTTGTGCATATCATGGAGTAAGAACCGTTTTTTCAACATGCTTCCTCCTGGAAAGTGGGAAAGCAGCATAATATCGAATTTTTGTTTTAATTCGTATTTTTTTATCCCTATTGTTTATATTTGATGTATTGTCCAAATTAGTTAGTATTCAATTCGTAGTTTACGTTTTAATTCGGCAGTTAGTATTACATTTTTAAGCATCAAATTTGTTTAATAAGATAATGCATTCGTACCGAGTTTTGTTTTAATAAGTTTTAAATCTTAATTTCTTTTGGTTCCTCATTGTTGACAACTTCTACAACACTCCCTATTTTCCAAAAAAAAAGAAAAAGAAAAGGAGACTGCTGGAAATGATGCTTAGAGAGATAACGAAACTAATAGCTTTCTATGCTTTCACTTTTCCTGGACGGATTCTGGCTTTCTGTTGATCCTGGTCAGCTTCTGGGAGGTCACTTAGGTCTTCGTCGCCAGATTTTTTACCTAAATAATCAATTAAAAAATAAATAATTAAATAAATAAATAATTAAAATCCATTACAAAACCAAACTCAAATCATTTTTTAACTGTCTTTACTTTAGCAAAGAAGAAGAAACGCAAGAAGAAACGAAGAAAATTCAAAGAAGAAGAAACGCAAAATATGATTAAAAAACTTTCGAATGACGCTTCGCATCGGAATTTTTTTCAATATCGGATATAGCTATTGCAAACGGCTTATAAAGGCTTTAATTAGTCACCGATTATTTTTTTTTTTTTTGTCATTGGACGAATCTTGTGTTGTTGTTTTTATTTCCAATTGTTCGTTTTATAGCTTATTTAGTTTCTGTGTTTTGTTGCTTTATTTATTTGTATATTACTTGTTATTGTTTGTATTTTATTATAAACGTTTTTTTTATTCGATATTGTTGTACTTATTTTTATTATAAACGTTTGTATTTTTTACTTACAATTGTTTGTTTTATAGCTGATTTAATTTTTGTGTTTTGTTACTTTATTTATTTGTATATTACTTGTTTATTGTTTCATTTTTTATTTGATATATTGTTGTATTTTATTATTAAACGTTTGTTTTACTTACAATTGTTTTTTTATAGCTGATTTAATTTTTGTGTTTTGTTACTTTACTTATTTGTATATTACTTGTTATTGTTTCATTGTTTTTTTATTCGATATTGTTGTATTTGTTTTATCATAAACGTTGTTTTACGTTTGTTTTACTTACAATTGTTTGTTTTATAGCTGATTTAATTTTTGTGTTTTGTTACTTTATTTATTTGTATATTACTTGTTATTGTTTCATTTTTTATTTGATATTGTTGTATTTTTTATTTTTTATTTGATATTGTTACTTTATTTATTTCATTACTTTTTAAACGATATTGTTGTATTTTATTATAAACGTTTGTTTTACTTACAATTGTTTGTTTTATAGCTGATTTAATTTTTGTGTTTTGTTACTTTATTTATTTGTATATTACTTTTTATTGTTTCATTTTTTATTTGATATTGTTGTATTTTATTATAAACGTTTGTTTTACTTACAATTGTTTGTTTTATAGCTGATTTAATTTTTGTGTTTTGTTACTTTATTTATTTGTATATTAATTGTTATTGTTTCATTTTTTATTTGATATTGTTGTATTTTATATAAACGTTTGTTTTTACTTTATTTATTTGTATTACTTTTTTTGTTTCATTTTTTTTTGATATTGTTTTGTATTTTTACAATTGTTTTTACTTTTTATAGCTGATTTAATTTTTGTGTTTTGTTACTTTATTTTATATGTATATTACTTGTTATTGTTTCATTTTTTATTTCATATTGTTGTATTTTATTATAAACGTTTTTTTTATTTACAACTGTTTGTTTTATAGCTTATTCAGTTTTTTGTGTTTTGTTGCTTTATTTATTTGTAGATTACTTAATATTGTTTCATTTTCAGGGTTTTGGATCACGGGGAAAAGACTTCAGTGGTATGGTTTTCAAGCCCCTACACTCCAGATATGCCTTCACACCACATTTTGGTGTCATAAGGCATATTAAGAAGGTGTTGTCACGACAAATCGTAAAAAGTACTTAAATGTAAATATTAGCTTTTAAATTACCTTAAACAGCTCTCTAGGATGTTCTAGTGTCTTATCAGTATTGGACAAATAAAATGGAAAAAGAGAGACTTATCAGGGATTCCAGATCTTTTTTTTAAATTCCATAAGTTTGTTCCCAAAACAAACTTTTACTGCTAAGATGAATTTAAATAATAGCTATGATTCCTAAGTCAGCATTAACAGCAAGTTTTTTCTTTAAACGAGGGTTCTTTTGTACGGGGGTTAATTTACACGAGAGTTCAGTTGCACGTGCGTTGAGTTGCATGAGGGTTCAGTTAAACGGGAGTTGAGTAGCAAAAAGTTTGAACTGAATGGGGTTGAGTTGTACGGCAGTTCATTTGCACGAGGGTTGACTTACTCGGGGGTTCAGTTGCACCTGGGGTCAGACACACGAGGGTTAAGTTATATGGGTCCATTTACACGTGGCTCAGTTACACGAGGGATTAGTTGCAATGGAACCAGGTTAATAATATAGCAAAAAGACAGGTAAGGATGCTGCACTAAACTCTACTGTCCAAATTGGCAATGCTGATTTTGGTTTCATTTCAGCCACCAAGTGCAATGGGGATAAGTAAGACAAATAATTAAACAATTCAATAAAGAAAATAACAAAATGAGAGTCACCACTCACTTTCTTTTTTTGATTTCTTGCTTTCCACTGGCTTCCTTTGCTTCCTTTCTAGCTTTTTCGCCTTTGTTGCTGAGATGGATTCCTCTTCCGGTAGTCGACTTGCTCTGTATTTGAACAATTGAACCAAGAGATACACTTGTAAGAAAACAATGCCAGCCAACATGCTCATGCGTATCGCCTACAAATAAAAGGGCAATTTAGCCCAACGTCTAAATGTCAAAAAGCGACAAATGACATAAAATCTGAATAATTCAGTTCTCCAAATAAATCCTGATTACCATATTAACAAATATTGTAAACGTTGACTATAAAAAGGCTATTAAGCCCAACGTCTAAATGTCAAAAAGAGACAAAATGACAGAAAATCTGAATAATTTATTTCTCCAAAATAAATCCTCAGTAATCGATAACATTTGATAAATAAAAGG
This sequence comes from Artemia sinica, assembly GCA_027921565.1. Classification (NCBI taxonomy): domain Eukaryota; kingdom Metazoa; phylum Arthropoda; class Branchiopoda; order Anostraca; family Artemiidae; genus Artemia; species Artemia sinica. The sequence continues at coordinate 10,820,478 of CM051269.1, forward strand.
GCTATCAACCCCAACGTCTAAATGTCAAAAAGCGACCATAAAAAATGTGATTAGTGAACCAAATGGTTTTCACTAAAACAGGGTCTTCGGCACCCGCCCCGGTGCTCTTTAGGATTTAAAATCGGTATAGTAGCTTGCTAATTTCGATGCCCTACAAATTAAATAAATTGGATTTCGGTCCTGACATTTTATTTATTTATTTTTAATTTGGTTCCAAGCAGTGACGCCGATTTATGAAAATGTAATCGGGGCAAGGATTTTTTTATTAAAAAAAGATATATTAATAAAAATTAATAAAAAATAAATATTAATAAAAAAAAAAATAAAATTAAAAAATAAAAATTAATATTAATAAAAATAAGAAAAAAATAAGAGGTATTTTTCAAATAGAGGAGGGGGCCTTTTCAATTTTCTTAAATCTCAGATATATAGGATATTTAAATAATCTAGGGGGTACAATGGCGAACTCCCTTCCAATTGGCGTGACTATTCCGAGAGGGTGGACCTCTAGTTAATTTTGTCCTGTACTTTTCCTTAGCGAGAGAAACAAAATAAACTTTGTAGCAGAGTGTTTTTATTCTTATGACTTTACAATTTTTATGCTCTTAGGGGGGGGGGGGGTCTAGTATATTAACCATATTTGTTCCCTTTTTTTCTTCCATCTACATAACTGAGTAATATTTTTCCTGGCCAAATGGCTTTTGAAAGTATATAATCTCATCGGTACTTGTAACATGAAGGTAAGTTCTATACATTCAAACTTACATACTAAAACTTAGAAAATCGATAAAAAAATTCTGAATTAGCTATAAGAAGATTCTATTAGTATGCTATCAACATTCAAAATAACGCCCACAAATTTCGACAAAATATGGCCACAATCCCAAACTGGCCATAAGGAAATTCTGTCAGTAGGTTATAAACATTTAAACTTACACATTATAACTTCCGCTAAATCGGCAAAAATTCCAAATTGGCCATAAGAAAATGCAATTAGTAAGTTATAAACATTCAAACTTACAAACTAGAAACTCGGTTACATCGGAAAAAAAAAAAAAAAAATCCAAATTGGCTATACGAAATTCTGTTAGTAAGTTTAGCAAGTTACCAACATTAAAATTTGCGTACTAAAACTTCGGCGAAATTGGCAAAATTCCAAATTGGCCATAAGGAAATTCTGTTAGTAAGTTATAAACAAATAAACTTACACACTAAATCATCCAAACTTCTAAATTAATCATTGGAAAATTACATTAGTTAGTTATTAACATTTAAATTTACACTAAAATTTTGGCTAAATTGGGAAAAATTACAAATTAGCCACAAGAAATTCTATCAGTAAGTTATAAACATTCAAACTTCCAAACCATATATTTAGACAAATCGGTAAAGCTAGCCATAAAGAAATTATATTAGTAAGTTATTAACATTCAAACTTACAAACTAGAAATTTGGCTAAATCGGAGAAAATTTAAATTGACCATAAGTAAATTATATTAGTAAGTTACAAACACTCAAACTTAAAAACAAAAATTTGGCTAAATCGGCAAAATCCAAATTGGTCATGAGAAAATGCTACTGGTAAATTATAAATATTTAAATTTACAAACTAGAAATTTGGCTAAATTGGAAAAATCCAAATTAGCCATAAAAATTCTATTAGTAAGTTTAGTAGGTTACTAATATTAAAATTCAGGCACTTTGGCGAAATTGGCAAAATTCGAAACTGGTCATAAGGAAATTCTGTTAGTAAGTTATAAACATTTAAACTTACACACTAAAACTTTGGCTAAATCGGCCAGACTTCTAAATTAACCATGGAGAAATTACAATAGTTAGTTATCAACATTCAAACGTACACACTAAAATTTTGGCTAAATTGGGAAAAATTGCAAATTAGCAATAAAAAATTCTATTTGTAGGTTACTAACATTCAAACTTACAAACTAGATATCGGCTAAATCAGAAAAAAATCCAGATTGGCCATAAGGAAACTATATTATTAAGTTATAAACATTCAAACTTACAAACTAGAAACTTGGCTAAATCAGAGAATATCCAAATTAGCCATCAGAAAATGCTATTAAGAAGTTATAAACGATCAAACTTACAAACTTGAAATTTGGCTACATCGGAAAAAATCCAAATTGGCCATAAGAAATTCTATTAGTAAGTTTAGTAACATTAAAATTCACGCACTAAAACTTTGGCAAAATTCCAAACTGGCCATAAGGAAATTATGTTAGTAAGTTATAAGCATTTAAACATACACACTACAACTTCGGCTAAATCGGCCAAACTTCTAAATCAGCCATAGGAAAGTTACCAACATTAAAATTCAAGCACTAAAATTTCGGCGAAATTGATAAAATACCAAATTTACCATAAGGGAATTCTGTTAGTAAGTTATAAACATTTAAACTTACACACTAAAACTTTGGCTAAATCGGCCAGACTTGTAAATTAACCATAGAGAAATTAAATTAGTTAGTTATAAACATTCAAACGTACACACTAAAATTTTGGCTAAATTGGGAAAAATTGCAAATCGACCATAAAGAAATTCTATTAGTAAGTTATCTACATCCAAATTTATACACTAGAAATTTGTCTAAAATTGGCTAAATTCGAAATTGACCATAAAGAAATTCTATTAGGAAGTTATTAACATTCAAATATATACACTAAACTTTGGCTAAATTGGCAAAATCCCAAATTAGCCATAAAAAAAATTCTATTAGAAAGTTATCAACATTCAAATTTATACACGAAAGTTTGGCCAAATTGGCAAAAATTCGAAATTGACCGTACAAAAATTCTTTTAGTAAGTTACAAATATTTAAACTTACAAGCTAGAAATTTGGCTAATCGTCACAAGTCCAAATTGACCATACAAAAATTATAATAGTAAGTTATAAACATTCAAACTTACAAACTAGAAATTTGTCTAAATCAGCAAAAATCCAAATTGACCATTAAGAAATTATATTAGTAAATTATCAACATTAAAATTCACAGACCAAAACTTTGGCTAAATAGTCGAAATTCCAAATTGGCCATAAAGAAATTTTATTAGGAGGTTATTAATATTCAAATTCACACACTAAAACTTTCGCTAAAATGGAAATAAGGAAACTCTATCTATAAGTAACCAACACGCTTAAACATAAGGACAAACTTACAAATATATTGTAGTTTCCAGATGCCATTTCCAATCCCTCAGTTTCATGTGGCAGTCCATATACAAATGTGTAAGAAGCAATGGCAGATATGGCCAATCTAATAAGAGTGTAAATCCCAGGCATAATCGAAAATACTAAAAAAAAGAACAAAAATCAAAATTTTGATCAGTTTTACAAGTTTTCTCTTAGAAAACAGAAAATAAGAGCAAGTTCAACTGAAGTTTTTTTCTCCAGTAAAAATCATTATTTAAAGGGACATATTATCATTTTAAAGCCATGTGCAAACAGGAAAGTTTAACTATGAAAATACAGGAAAGTGTAACTAAAGTTGTTTACCCAGTGGTATCATTATCTTAGGCTATATTACATATACTAGGCCAAACGCAAACTGAAAAAAAAGGAAAAGTTTCAATGAAATTATTTACCCAGTGCATATTGTTATTTTAGGCCATACATTATGGCCAAGGCTGAAATAAACAGTTTTGGCTATAGGAAATTTCATTATGTATCTAATACATGACAAAAATCTTACTAGCTATAGTAACCACAATAATCATATCAATATTATTAACCATATAGGCGTAAAACAATTACCAATTAAGTATATACCATTAGTCATGAGAATTTTATGTTACCATCATGACCAATCGCCTTAATACTAATGGCCAGTTATTGTACCACCAACCCACCTAAGACCAATATAGCTGCGCACGCCCCTCCTGCACTCCAGTTTATTCTAAGCTCTCTATGTAGTCTCTCCTTTGAAGTTTCTACTTCCTATAAATCTTTAATTAATGCTTATTTCCAGCCCGTTTTTTTTTCCTGATTTTTGTTAGGCCTCAGCTGCAAAACGTGACCTAACCATCGCGACCACTATAAGTAATGAAATATAATATCAATATTACAGTTTAATGCAAGGTTTGATGATGAAAGGTTAGGTTGCGTTAGCTTAAGTTTTTCACCCATTTCTGAGATTTATAACCAAATTAACCTACCCAAACTTTTACCATCACTGCTTGCATAAGACTAAAAAACTGACTCGCAAAGCTAATTAAATCCAAGTAGGGAAAAAGGAATTTCAGACATTCACCCGAGAATGTTGATATTAACAAGTTATTGGACATTAACGGTAACATTATATATTTATTATTATTTGATTTTGTAAAAAAAGCTTGTTACGCTGTTGCTTGTTGGTGTATGTATTTCTTAACCTCAACTGCCTCTCTAAAAATTTGTATGAGATCTTTAATGGGGTCAATAACAGATGTTTTTTTTTAATAAAATAAAGGGATCTGGGTTATCATACAAAATTCCCGGAACTTTGGCGTGGCTTCATGACTTTGTCGATTGAAGATTAGTGTTCCAGTAACCCCTCTCCCAACTACTGGTGGGTCCTTGTAATAGAGAAACAGCCACAAGAGCAGTGGATCCTATAAACAACGCTGCCAAAAATGGGACTGTTTTTATTTTTATCACAGTGGAAGAAAGTCTGTATTTGATTTGGATTTTGAATGCAACATTCTAATTACGTCTTTTTAAAAATTTTCTTAGTCACCCAATTTGCGAAAATTTGCAAAGCCAACTAATTTTATATAAGAGAGTTTAAGAGAGAAAAAAACAAACAGGTTTAATTTAAATAAAGCAGTGACAGGCGTACTGAAACGTACAAAAACATAAGCACAACAAAACATTAATTAATAAAAAAAATTCAAAATATTTTGACTCCACATCCCGGAGCCATTAGCAATGGAAAAAAAAAAAAAAAGAAAAAAGAAAAAAACTTAGTTAATCATCTAAAGAAAAAGACAAAGAATGACAGAAACAAAAGAGAGGAAAAAAAAATACTGTAGTTATTCTAGAAAGAGACGAATATGATAGATACAATTCTAAAGGATAGTTCAACTTACAAAAAACTTAATAAAGACCCAACTGAAGTTGTATGTAACAAAATTAAGAAAGGATTTAGTGGACCTTAAGACTAATGTGAATATCACATCTCAGATGTACGAGGGCTATTCAGAAACTAGGGAACGTTTTGTAATAAGATAAAAACTAGGTAGAGGGAAAAATATTTTATTATGTACATCTGAAAGAGTGACTAAAATGCTACTTTTTTACAGCCACCAAATAAATTAAGGCACTTATCGTAGCGGTGGACAAGCTTCGAAATTCCTTCGTCATAGAAATCCGCTGCCTGTGATCTCAGCCACTCAGTGACGCACGCCTGGAGCTCGTCATCGTCATCAAAACGCTGTGTCACTAGCCAGTTCTTCATCTTCGGGAACAAGTGAAAATCACTCGGTGTTAGGTCGGGACTGTAGGGTGGATGTGGGAAAATCTCTCATTTGAATAAGTCAAGAAGTTCTGCAGTTCGATTTGCCGTGAGATCGGGCATTGTCATGAAAAAAACAAAATTTTTGACAATAACTTTCCTCGGCGCTTGTTTTGCACTGCTCTTCTAAGCTTGCGCAATGTTTGGCAGTACCGATCAGAGTTGATTGTTGCACCACGCTCGAGAAATTCAATAAGCAGCAAACCTTGCCTATCCCAAAAAACAGTAGCCACAATCTTCCTCGCTGACAAGGTTTGCAATTTTTTTTTTTGTTTTTTTTTGGGGGGAACTTGTGTGCCCCCATTCAATGAACTGCAATTTTATCTCGCAATTGTCGTGCTTCACCCACGTCTCGTCACCCGTTACAATTCGATCCAGTAAAGAATCACCATGTGTGTGGTAGGCGTTAAGAAATGTTAAGGCTGCTTTCGTTCGCTGACCTTTATGGAGGTCTGTAAGCATTTTTGGCGGCCATCTTGCAAAAAATGTATGGTAGCCAAGCTTGTGAGTCACAATTTCAAACAACAAAGTCCGTGAAACTTGTGGGAAGCAAAGCGAAAGCTCCGTTGTTGTGAAGCGAGCACGCGCACACCAAAACATACGTGATCGCCGCGCGCCTAGCTGCGTCAGACGGAAACGTTCCCTAGTTTTCTAAATAGCCCTCGTATCATAACTTCCTTCCTAAGGGATCAGTCTGCCCAAGAATATACGGTGTGCCAAAAATACACAAAATAGGTATTCCTCTAAGACCTATAGTATCGACTACTTGCTCACCAACAGTAAAAAATCGAAAATTGGGTAACAAAGACACTTAAACCTTTATTATAGCTCCAAAACTCTTACATAATAACTCAGATTAAAAAAAAGGCTTAGAGATGTTGAATATCAAATGAATCTAGGTTGTTTAGTTTTGATATAAAATCAATATATACATATATTCCTTTTGATAAATCTTTTAGTATTTTATTCATGATGAGATAGAGGAATCATCTGCGGGAATTGAAATAAAAACTATATCAAATTTAGTTACAATCGCTTTTATGTATACGAACTATTTCAAATTTAGGAATAATTTTTTCCATCAAATTAGGGGTTTACCAATGGGTGGACCATTAAGTCTGCTGTTACCAAACATTTATGTAGTTTATGTAGATACTTTAACTTTAGAAACATATTTTTTAGCTTAAATTTTGGGAAAGATAATTTTAGTTATTTGGCACTATGGGGATTCAGAAATTAGAGGTTTTCTAGAATATTTAGATTTTTTAGGAAGGGAATTAAATTCTACAATTGAAAAAGAAATTGAGAATTAAATACCGTTTTTTGATATTTGGATTCATAAAAATAATAATGATTTAGCATTTTAAATTTACCGTAAAACGACCAACAACAACCGTTACTTATCTTTCATGTCAAATCACCCAATCCAAGTAAAAAGGGAGTAGTTATTTCTTTAGTTGATAGAGTATTAAAATTAGCATCACGAGAATACATAAGTAATGAACTAATTTTCATTAAGGATATTTTAATGGGTAATGGATATCCTGAAAAGATGATTTCCCAAATGATTGAAAAATGGAGAGTTACCGGAACCAAAAATACTAGAAGATGATGGGTCGAATGAACAAACAAATTATATAGCTTTGCCGCAAGTCCCAAAGTTGTCACAGAAATTAAGAAGAGAATTAAGCAAGCATAATATAAAAACAACACTTAAATCTCGACAAACTATTGGGCTCGTTCCTAAATAATGGAAAAGATAGTGTATACAAAATTCCGCGTTCTTGTGGTAAATTAAATAAAAAAAATAAGTTTTTTAAACTGAAAGTAAGGAGCGACATTAAAACTTAAAACTAACAGAAATTATTCCGTATATGAAAGGGGCTGTCCCCTCCTCAACGCCTCGCTCTTTACGCTAAAGTTTTTTATTGTTTTAAAAAATAAAGTTGTGAGACAGAGTCAAACTTTAGCGTAAAGAGCGAGGCGCTGAGGAGGGGACAGCCCCTTTCATATACGGAATAATTTCTGTTCGTTTTAAGTTTTAATGTCGCTCCTTACTTTCAGTTTAAAAAACTTGTTTTTTTTATTTATTTCTGATCGTTTTTTAGTTAATGCAGCTTTTATTTTGGCTCACCGTCATTGAATGAGTAAACAAAATTTTACTTTTCTTTTGCTAAATGGGTGTCTCTAAATTTGGTTATAACGTAATTTACAAATTAACTTACGTAACTAACTTCTATATTCGTATATATTTTTCTTCTGGCAAAAAATACAAAGTTGCAGATTTTTGCAGATATGAGCTTGAAACCTATGTAATAGGGCTTTCTGATACGCTGAATCTGACGGTGTGATTTTCATTAAAATTCTTTCACTTGTAGGGGATGTTCCCCCCTCTTTAAAAAATCGAGTAAATTTTCTCAGGCTCGTAGCCTTTGATGAGTAATACTAAACTTAATAAAATTTATATATTTAGAATCAGCATTATAAACACATTCTTTTGATACATTTATTGACATCAAAATTCCGTTTTTAAAAGTTTCGATTACTATTGAGCCGTATCGCTTGTTTTTTTTATTGTTTTTTTTTTTTTTTTTATTACGTATATGAGGGGTTCTCCCCTTAGTCAATACCACGCTCTTTACGTTAAAAGTTAAAAAAAAAAATTTGATTCACAAACCCCTGAATCACAAAGGCCGTTTAATTAGAATAGATAGCTCTTTTGAAAGCACTAAAAAAAAAAACTGTAGCGTAAACAGCGAGGCATTGACTTGGGGGAGAACCCCCTCACATACGTTATAATTTCTGTTCGTTTTAAGTTCTAATGTTGCTTCTTACTTTCAGTTGAAAAAAACTTTTTTTTATATTTAATTTCTGATCGTTTTTAAATAATGCTTGGAAATCCGGCGCCCCCTTCATAGAAATGTCCCTTACCCCAAAGAAACATCCTCCACGGAAAGATTCTCCAGAGTAACCCCCCCCCCCCCAGAAAAAAATCCTTCCTGAAAATGTCTGTATACTTCCTAATAACCAATAAATAATGCTGGCAAGTCCGGCGCGCCCTTCATGGCAATTTCCCTTCCCCCATGAAAACTTCCTTCATGGACAGATCCTCCAAAAACCCCCGACCCACCCCCCACTACCAAAAAAAATCCTCCTGAAAACTTCTGTATGCTTCCCAATAACCAATACTATATGTTAACATTGGGTAAAGTTCATAACTTTTAGCCCTCCCCCTGTGGACTTCGGGGGATTAAGTCATCCTAAAAGACATATTTATGATATTTTCGGCCATGCTGAACAAAATGGCTATCTCAAAATTTTGATCGGGTGACTTTGGGAAAAAAATAAGCGTGGGAGGGGGCCTAGTTGCCCTCCATTTTTTTTGGTCACTCAAAACGGGCACTAGAACTTTTAATTTCCGTTCCAATAAGCCCTCTGGGTCGATACGATCACCCCTGGGAAAAAAAAAAAAAAAAAAAAAAACAAACAAATAAACACGCATCCGTGATCTTTCTTCTGGCAAAAAATGCAAAATTCCACATTTTTGTAGATAGGAGCTTGAAACCTCTACAGTAGGGTTCTCTGATACGCTGAATATGATGGTGTGATTTTCATTAAGGTTCTATAACTTTTAGGGGGTCTTTTCCCCTTTTTTCGAAAATCAGCCAAATTTTCTCAGGCGCGTAACTTTTGATGGGTAGGACTAAACTTGATGAAAATTATATATTTGAAATCAGAATTGAAATCTGATTCTTTTGATGTATCTATTGGTATCAAAACCCCGTTTTCTAGAGTTTCGGTTACCATTGAGCCGGGTCGCTCCTTACTTACAGTTCGTTACCACGAACTGTTTGATTTTATGTAGGAAGGATACAACAAAATTTAGAAAGTAGATTACTAATTACTAAATTACAAATTTAGTAAATAGAGCAGCTGTAGCAGAACATTTATTTGACTTGCATCGTCAAAAAATATATTGTTTGATCAGACAAAAATTGTAGACACGTCTATAGGCCTCTTACAAAGCTTTATAGAGATTATTGAAATAGAAACTATCTATGGGGGATCACAAAATTATTTTTTTTTCCTCTCTGAGAAAGTAACTCATTCGTCTTCCCCCTTCTTTACAGACCGATGAGCCTTTGGGGGAATACTAACATGTCATATTGTACGTGTATTTGATGAAGAATAAATATTATCTTATCAATATTAATAGAAACGAAAGGGGATTTTAGAATTAGTTCAAATTATAACAGTTTAATTAAGGGACAGGTAAAATTTTCTAACAGCGGTAATTTACATGATAGTCCTTGAACAGCTGACAACCGTGTAAGTGATAGTCAGGATAAGGTTAAGGCTGCCAGGAGTCAACGAACGGCAGCTAAACTTGCAAATGAAAAAATTCACCTACTACTTTATAATGCATGAGTTTTGTTGACCTGTTTGCCATATCTAAATAGTTCAAGAGTTTTAAACTATAAATTTAATCAGGGGTGGTGACATAGGTTTTGTTTTTGTTCAAATAAAAATGGTATTTTATTTTTTATAGACCCCATTTGCCAATCAAATCTTATAGACGAAAATTATCTAAACGTTTTGGTCTTCTTCTTCTTATCTATGATTACAGTTGTGCCGTACGTTGCAAGTTCTATTAAGATGTGAGTTTTATTTATTTCTTTTGTCTTTTTGTTCTTTTGTCTTCTCTCTTTTGTTTCCGTGGTTCTTTGTCTTGTTTTTTTTTCCCCCGTTGATAAAGGCTCCCGGATGTGGAGTCAAAATATCCGGATTTTTTATTATTAAATTGATGTTTTGTTGTTGCTTTTGTTTAGAGTACGTTTTAGTATGCCTATCATTACTTATTTTTAAAGTTACTTTATTTGCTTTATTTAAATTAAAACCCTTTTTTCTCTTAAACTCGTTTTCTCCCGTTTTTTTTCTCTAAAATCTTTTTTCTTTTTGCCGTTTTTTTTTTAAACCCATTGTTTTCTCTTAAACTCGTTTTTTCCCGTTTTTTAAACCCGTTTTTTTCCCTTAAACTCGTTTTTTTCCCCGTTTTTTTACCCTTTTTTTCTCGAATTAAACCTGTTATTTCTCTTAAACTCGTTTTTTCCCCCCCATTTTTTAACCCGTTTCTTTTTCTCGAATTAAACCCGTTTTTTCGCTTGCACAAGGAAAAGCAGCGTGGTCTAAGAAATTATCAACTAATTTTATCCTTATAGTTTCATACTTAAATTGAAATGTGTTTCTTATGTATTCTCTACTTAGGCTGTGTTCCAGAACTCAATTCGTATTAATGATAAATTAAGTATTTGTTAGTATTTTCGTTCCAAGATAAAGGATAGCTCAAAATTTTTTGCAATTACAGTGCATCTCGGATTACAATGCTAGCCCCTTTAATGTTGAATATGCATTTTAGGGGCTAAACATAAGGTTATCTGCAAAGGGCAGATCCAAGACTTTTCTTAGGGGGGGGGGGGGGGGGGGGGTGCAAAATAGATTGATCCGATAAACCTGCGTTAGGGGCAAGTTCAATAAACGCAAACTTGCGTTAATTATGTCAATTACACTACTTTAGACTACATTAGGGGGGCGCCCCCCACCCCTGGATCCGCCTCTGGTTATCTGCCACTTTAGGTTAAGGTAAAAGCATCAGGGATATCAGGGATAGATTAGAAGGGATACTTAAAATATAAAGGCCGACATCTCCTGCCAAAAATAAACTCAAAAGAAATGTCATTTGATGAATTTGACAGCTCTTTGAATTTTCTGTGGAGTAACCCGCTTTGATTGAAAACTTTGCGAAGACGATTCCATTGTCATTTCAATTCAATTTCTTAGTCATATCAATCTCAATAGGTTTCAATGATAAGTAGTCCCTTGGAATAATTCGCTAATGGAACCTTTGCCTTTGAGACGGTCAGAAGACGTTGAAGACGTCGACGAAAAGACATCAGAAGACGCTCACAAAATGATAATTAAAGTATCGAATCCTCTTAAATAAAAAACTTCCTATTCTAAAGCGGCGTTCACAAGCGTGTCTAGCTAGAATCCCATGTCTAGACACGTGTCTATCCAGAATTCAATGTCTAGGCAACGACCCTTCACAAGTAAAATTCGGTGATTAGCTAGACACGCTAGAAAAGGTGTAACAGCTGCTCTAGTTTATTTAAACGGCGTTCAAAAGCGTGTCTAGCTCGGATCCCATGCCTAGAAACGCGTGTCTAGCCAGAATTCCATGTCTAGGCAACGACCTTCACAAGTAAAATTCGGTGCTTAGCTAAAACTACAAATTTAGTTTCTAGACACGCTAGCAAAACTTTCAAAAGGTGTATTTTTAATGTCTAGTTTATGAGATAAAAAACAATGCGTTCACAAGCTATTATGTCTAGCTCGAATCCCATTTGCCTAGACACGCGTCTAGCCAGAATTCAATGTCTAGGCAAAAATTAAATTTCACAATGTAAAAATTCGGTGAAATAGTAGACACTTGAAATTCTGTATTGCTGTAGTTTATTGAAAATCCTTCACAAGAGTTCTAGAGTCTAGCTCGAAATCCAATGCTAGACTAACGCGGCTAACCTGAGATCTTCTGTCCATGATTTATGATACTAGGTCATCTGCAGAGATTAATATTCCACTGGTAGTTTCGGCCCGATCGATGTTTTCTTTGCTTCACAGGGGGATCAGAAGTTGGAACCATCTGATCAAAATACAAAAAATAAGGTGATATTTCTTCGTTTAAGATAGTAATTAAAGGGATGCTTTTTAGTAAGTATGGATTTTTAGGTTTTTTTTTTTTTTTTTTTTTTTTTTTTTTTTTTTTTTTTTTTTTAGGTTTTTTTTTTTTTTTTTTTTTTTTTTTTAATAATGATATTGGTAAATTTTTATGGCTCCTGGGGGTGATGATTATGAATATGATTGCAAATTTAATGAAAATGTTAAGGTTTAAGGTTTGTGGCGCTGTTTGGGGACTGTGATTAGATAGGTTATTATTTTTTTTCGTTTTTTTTTTATTGTTTTGTTATGTTAGTGTATTTTTTGCCACCCCCTTGGACAAGTTTTTACTTCTTGGGTGGCCAATGATGAAAACTTATGTTGACAAATTGTTTGTTTGAAAATTAGAATTGATCTCTAGAGTCTAGAAAAAAATGTCTAGCCAAGCACCTTGTCTAGCATGGTTAGCTAAACACCAAATTTTACTTGTGAATGGTTGTTGCCTAGACATTGAATTCTGGCTAGAAACATGTCTAGACATAGGATTCTAGCTAGACAAGCTTGTGAATGCTGCTTTTCTGAATATAATATTTTAATTACATGAAATGTAGCTAGACAAGCTTGTGAATGCTGCTTTTCTGAATATAATATTACGTTACATGAAAATGTAAACGTAAATAATGAAAATGATGGAACCTAACACATTCTGATTGGCTGTAATCGAAAATCCTAGATATTGAGTTCTAGAGTCTAGAACTATATGTCTAGCCAAGCGCCTTGTCTAGCGTGTCTAACTAAGCGGCGAATTTTACTTGTGAACGGTCGTTGCCTAGACATTGAATTCTGGCTAGACACGTGTGTAGACATGGGATTCGAGCTAGACACGCTTGTGAACGCCGCTTAAACATACCAAGTTATACTTTCAACTACGAATCCAAAACCCTTTTTTCTAACAACCCAACTCCATAAGCCTAATTATAATATTAAAGTTTTGCAGCTTTATCTTTAATTTTAGAATATTTGAATAAACTAAATAAATCTATATTTAATTAGTAGTAGGTAGTTACCTTTGTTGGCCCAAAGCTCTTTTTCGGAGTAGCTCAGGAGTCTTTCAATATGAACTAATGCCTCTCCTAAATAGTGTAGACTCAGGAGCCAAAGACCTAACCGATAGAAGCTGAAAATGAGACAAGACAATAAACAAAATTTAATAATAACTTTTAATAATAACAAATTGAAATAAAAAAAAAGAAGAAGATAAAGAAGAGATTAGAGAGAAAAGAGCCACTCAGAACTTTACCCATTGAGCTCTAATATTTATATTTACAGAAATTTCAGAGTAAAAGTAAGTTAAAGTAAATAATGAAAATTGAATAATGAAACTGTGTAACGATTTATTACAGTAATATTAAAAATGAACTAAAATAGAAGAATATTGAATAACTCATTTTTTTTTTTCTAGAAAAGTACTTTTAAAGCAGAAAATATAAAGAAAGGAGTCGCCCAGAAGCCAAATCCGTTGAGGTTTACTCTTTAGATTTACAGGGATTGTGAGTATTTACATTGATTAATTGAATACATTAAAAGATCAAAATTGAATGATTAAATTGAAAAGCTTTGCGCGATAATAATAAAAAGGGAAAAAAAAACTAAAATCAGAGCACAGGATAACAGACCAGTTACCGTTTCAAGAGTTTTCAGTAAATTCCTTGAGCAACTTCTTATTCCAGAAATTTTGGGAAAGTGTAGATTGGATTATCGTCAGTTCGGATTCCGCCGAAACCTGAGTTGCATTTTGGTACATAGACTGGTTTAAAGAAAGGAATTGACAAAGCCCACAGAATCATCCCCGGCGCCGACGAGATCTAGACCCCGGCGCCGTGCCGGCGGATCGACCGAACGCCGCCGACGAGAGGTCCGGTCGAAACACCGCCGAAGTGTCGTAACGCCGCCGGCGTGCCACCGGCACGCCGCCGCCGGCAGAGGCGGCGGCGTTCGGTCGACTTTAAATTAATTTTTTTGCGGCAATTCTTTATTACGCCAACCGCAAAGTCGGAGCTTTTCCTTCTCTTGGGGTTTAGTATTTCGAATTTCCTGATTAGAAATCAAGCACGGCTTGCTCTATCCCCGAATTTTCGGGTATTTCCCCGAAAATCAATGCGTCACCCCCAAAAAAAAATTTGGTTCCCCGAATCCCCGAAAATCACGCAATCACGGTGCCAAACCCTACCGATTTATCACCAGTGACTTTCCCTGCCAAATATTACTTTGCATACCATAATTCTTCACTACTCTCTTGTTCATTAATTTTCGTCGCTTTTGTTACTTTGCATAAAAACCAGACAGATGCAATATGCTATTGCAAATATTGCAATATACACAGTTCTTCATATGTTGACAAAAAAATATCGTCTTTATGAAATGAGTTTAAATCATTTCGAATGCAGTTTCCCAATCGCTATTTCTTACATGATTCGTAGTCAAGAATTTTATTTTCAAGTTGAATAGAATTATAGAACGCATTCACTACTATACAGCTTCAGCCTTTTGTTGCATTTTGAAATTGACAGCCGACAGATTGTTTCTACAGCTGAATTGTAAGTTTGCAGATTTTTTTTTTTTTTTTTGCTGTTTTTAGATAAAATTTTCTTAATGTTTAATACTCAAATTGAACGCCTGATAGAAAATACAATCTTCTTTCTGGAACATTTTTACCCCTCCCACCCCCCTCCAAAAAAAACAACCTTCGATTGAGACAAAATTTAGCTATAGACTAAGCTATGTACAAGGTTGGGGAATTAAAGATTGAACCGAAAGTTACCCCAAAAATATGATTCATAAATAAATTGTAAATTATTGCCTATAGGGGGCTATCATTTTGAAATGATAATACCTCATTTTTTTTTTTTTATTGAAAGCAGGGGATGCCAAAAAGATAACAAATTTTTTCATTTAAAGTGGAGACAGAAGAAAATGATATCAAATTTCTGGGAAAACCATTGAAATATTTTGATAGACCCAGGGCCCCCCATTAGGACTTGTTCATTGTCTTGGGTATTTTGCGATTTCTCATAGGCTATTGGCCTTATTTGGCTTTTATGTGTGCTCCCTTCTAATTAGATTCTTTGGATCTGTGGAATGCCATGGCGAATCTATCACTCAGTTTTCCAATAATTTGAGGTATATCTGAATAATTTCGACATTTTTGTTGTTGTCTTTGTACCCCTTTACTCATACCCTCAATTTTTTTTCAAGGAACACTAAGCTGTTTTAACGTTATTTTGCGTGTTGTTTGTTTGAATCATATAATGACCTAGTTAATTATTAAGTAAACTATTTTTCTAATGAAAGCTGAGACGGTATCCTATCAAGGTGGTATCCAGAGGGGGGGGGGGGGGGGGGGTAGGGAGGTATTACATTTAAATGATAATAGCTCGAAATTTTATTTATTGAAAGCAGGGATCCCAAAAAGTTGATTTTTTTTAATTTAAAGCAGAGACGAAATCCTATCAAGGTGGTATCCAGAGGGGGGGGGGGGGTATTGAGCTATCATATTTAAATGATAATGCCTCGATTTATTTTTTTAAGCAGGGGTGTCAATAAGTTAATTATTTTGTTTTATTTAAAGCAGAGACGGTATCCTTTCAAGATGGTATCCAGAAGGGAGGGCATAGGGAGTTATTATATTTAAGTGGAAGTACCTTGATTTTTTTTTTTTTATTGAACGCAAGGATGCCAAAAAGTCGAAAAGTTGACAAAATTAACAAGATTTTCGTGAGTTATACTTGATACAGCACTTGCATGGTTTTATTGTCCAAAGGGAAATGGACATATGCGTCCAATCCGTTTCTTTTCTTATTGATGAAACGGGTTTACTTTGAAAACATTCATTCATAAGTACCTGGCAGATTCACACTAAAACGAATTGGTGTGACGAAAACGATATCAACATCCCCACCTAACGTTGCGCTCGAGTAACAATGGCGCCCTTGGTCCAGTGCCCAAGTTACATTAAAAGGCCAGGTCATAATAAAAGCTTTCAATTTGAGAGGTTCAAGGAGGAGTCTTTGACAGTCTTATGACCTCAGGGTACTAGATGTTGCAACGTTCTTACGCATCTACAGTGGTTTAGAAAATTCGATCACCCCACAAATGATTACCAAAAATATGCACAAATGTAACATTTGGAATATTATAACACTTTTTTCAAAGCTTCGAAGAAAAGCAAAAAAGTCTAAATACCCCTAACTACGCTTGAAAGCTACTTTAAAAAAAAACTCTTTGGAGATTTCCATGGAAATGACCATAGCAGAAGCTTTGAGCCTGGGTGGGATCAAAGAGGAGTCTTTGAGTATTTTCACCACAGGTGACTTATTGTTACGACTTTCTTAAATTTGGTAATTCTTGTGAGCATTTGGAAATCAAAGCTTAAACTCAATAACTGATACTAAGTGTCCTAACATTTTGCTTGGATTACAAGTGACGAACTTGGATGAAAATTTCAACATCTTCCTGGAGCTACTTCAGTCTGCATATTATTTCATTTAATTACTTAAACGGATGAGCTTTTCATTTTTTACCTAAGAAAATAGATGGCACTTCATTTTTCTTCATATCGAATAAACTATTAAGTGTTTTTTGTGTCATTGTAATTGAAGTGTTCTCATGTGAAGTGTTCATCATGTATTTTTCAATTTGATAAATTTACTCCTTTTAGATGCAGTTTATAATTTGACTGATATTAGGTATTTATCAGTTTATAATTTGGAATGAATCCCCAATATATATTCTATATATATATCAACATATATTCTATAAAGAAGCCAAAAAACTTTAAAATGCATTTTTTTTAAATTGTTATTAAAAACCAGTTTTTAATACAAGAAGGCTTCTTAGGAATCCAAAAGAGCAAAAAAAACAATCAATATCAAAGTCGCCCATTTCAACTGTTTTAAAGGTGACAAAACATA
Organism: Artemia sinica; assembly: GCA_027921565.1. Taxonomy (NCBI): domain Eukaryota; kingdom Metazoa; phylum Arthropoda; class Branchiopoda; order Anostraca; family Artemiidae; genus Artemia; species Artemia sinica. The sequence continues at coordinate 10,837,676 of CM051269.1, forward strand.
TATAGGCAAAGGACATTATGAAAAAATTAAGCTTCTAAGTTCAAAGTTATATTCAAAGTTTTTACCCAGATAACTGACGAATTTTGTGATACGGCATTTGAAGTTTTATATGCAGTAATGCTCGATGAAAAAACCCACTAATTTTGATAATTATTTATGTTAAGAATACATAGCTAATAGATACTTCAACTACTCGTATTATGCAAGGGTTCTGAAACGCCACAGCCATTTCGTTTCTACCAGATTTCTACTTCTCTTGATGAATAACGAAGAAGACCAGTTTCCAGCCAGCGACTTGTGAATTTTTGAACTCATGAATAGGCTCGAATCTGTTGTAAATTTAAGCTATGATTTGAGAAAGACTGATGAAAACATTAATATTTGCGGTCAACAGTAATCGCACCGGCGGCGCGCCACCGACATCTTACCGGCGGCGCGCCGCGACGTCTTACCGGCGGCGCGGCGTGGCGCGCTGTTTTTGGCCCCCGCCGCCGCCGGTCTTCCCTCATCTGCTCGGCGCCGGGGTCTACATCCCTCTTTATGTGCAGCGTAGACATCTCAGCTGCATTCCATTCAGTTGTGCAGTCTCCGTCGAAACCTGAGTTGCATTTTGGTACATAGACTTTTAAAGAAGTCTATGTCCCTTTTTATGTGCAGCTGCAGCTGCATTCCATTCAGTTGTGCAGTCTCAGGTGTTCCTCAAGTGACTCATGTCGTAGCCCTTTTATTTTTCTGGTACTTGGCTAGTTTTGTGAAAGTTAGACGGACAGGGCACCACCCGAGCAGACCGATTAGACTTGTTCGAGGTCTTCGACAAGGATCTGTATTAAGCCCCATCCTGTTTAATACCCTGACATCCGGAATAACAAAAAAACGTTGCTGGAGGATTCAGATTCAATCTATGCGACTTCAGAATGCTTTCGTATGCTGACGACCTGCTGATTTTAAGCTGCAACGTTAATTCTCTACAAGAAAATATTGACCAACTGATAACTGGTAACAAAAGCATCGGTCTAAGGGTCGACAGCATCGGTATCATATCAGTCTAAAGACGGAGTTTGTGGAACTTTGTCCCTCGGCAAGCAAGCAGCTAAGCAGTGGCCCTATATATGTGACGGTCTGTATACTGCAAATACCGCAAGTTTTTGCTTCGATACCCGATCTACGAGAGAAACACATTCGTTCTAAAATCTCAAAATATGGTAGACCCAATTGTCGGTGTGCCGTCTACTGAAGCAAGTGCAGAAAAAAGGCGTTGGAAACATTGTTCGAGTTTCTGCCTCTACATCTGATTTACGAGTGCGAATGAAGAAGTCACTACTGAATTTTGCTCTTTGGTGTTGAGCGTTCTTGTTTTCTCCTTTTCTTCTTTTGTATTACTCCACTTTTCTTGTTTTTTGTATGAGCGGGCAAAAATAAAATTATTATAAAAATAAGCTAAAAATAGAAGAAGAAGAAGAAGTAACTCAGTTTTATTTAAAAAAAAAAAAAAAAAAAAAAAAAAAAAAAAAAAAAAAAAAAAAAAAAAAAAAAAAAAAAAAAAAAAAAAAAAAAAAAACTTATAAAGTTAACATTGCAAAGAAAAGATTCGTTTCGAAACCAAAACCAACAAGACCTACTGTTTACAATTATAGGGATTTTAGCGTATTTTAACTGATTAAATTGAACAAATTAAGTAATCAAAATCGACTAATAATTTTATTAAAAATAAAATAAATAAAAAAAACAAGAAAAAAATTGCTCAAATTTTAGAAAAGTACTTAGGATTATAATAAAGAAAGGAGCCGTTCAGTAGCCAAATCCATGGAGCAGATCATACTCTTCAGGTTTATACGGATTTAAGTATTAAATTAAGCAATTGAGTTGACTGAAAAAAAAATCAGAATCGCATGATTAACGTGAACTGTATAATTAAATAAAAGAGAAGAAGAATGATTAACCAAAATTAAACGAAAAGCATGGTCGTCTCCCCACGGTTTTTAGATCTCTAAAGTTTTTAAGATTTTAGCAGGGAAAAAGCACTCATAAGGAAAGGAAAAAGGAGCATATCAGTAGCCAAATCCATTGAGTTATATTAATATCTGAGACTCATCTCTGAGCTCATTAATCTCTTTAGAGGTATAGGCATTTAAAGTATTTAAATTAAGTAATTGAATAGATTGAATAAGAAAGGTTGAATAGATGAAAGAAAGTTTGAGGTGGCCAGGGCACGTTGTGCGGATGAATGATGACAGATTGCCAATGATTGTTCTTTTTGGCCAACCGTCTAGGGCTAAACGAAAAGCAGGTCGTCCCCGTCTGGGGTGGGAGGACGTCATAAAGGAAGATTTAAAGGAAATGGGAACTTGTTGGCGGGTGTAGCCAAGGGAATAGATTGGGGTGGAGGAGGAGCTCTAGCTGTGCTGGCCTTAAGGCGGCTTGTGCTTAGAATTTTAGAAGTCAAAGCCTTTGAATAATCAGAATTGACTTTTATTTGAACATTCAAAATGAGTATCAGTTTATTTACAAAATAATGTGATTATAATACTATATTAAAATACTTTAATTGCATAATTGAATAGATGAAAAATCAGATTGGCCTCCAATTAAAGCGAACAGTCAAACTGAATAAAAGCTTATTATTAAAACAATTAAGGATAAAATTGAAGAAGAATGAACGACAAAAATTTTGCAACTATTAGCAAGGATAAATTACTTATAAGGAAATGAGTTGTTGACTAGCCAAAATCATTTAGCTCTACTGTCTTAATTGTTTAGCAAAACGAACATTTCAAGCATTTCCCAAATAAAAATGATTGCCTCAATCAAGGTCGTATCAAGGAAATTTGAAAACATACAAAACGCGTCAAAAATTTGTTTATATGCTTTTTTTTTTAATTTTTACAGGTCAGATAAAAATTTTTTATGGGGGAGAGCTCAAACTCACCCCTCCCCCTGGATACAGTCTTAATGAGGAAACTTTTCAGCCTCTGAATTCTAAAGCCACTTTTTAAAAGCCATATTTCAATTACTCTACTAGAATGAGTAGTAAATGCATTCTATATACCAAATACATCAAATAGGACCCATCACTCCTCTCCCCTGACGATTGATTAGGTTTCAAAAGGGCTAAGATACAAAAAGTTAATAAGGGAAACGTTAATGAAAAGTAAATAAGGGAAAAGATAATAATAAAGGATAAAAATAACGAAAGAAGAAGAACTATACGTCGTTTGCAGTAGTTCAAAAGGAATTATGTGACTTTTATCTTAAACGGTGATTTCTTGGCCTAAACTCTCAAAGCTATGAAACTAAACAGCCTACTTAAATCCATTTTTCGTTATCTTTTTCGTTTTTTTTAATGTGTTACATCCACTTTTTATACTCTCATAGATAATTACCATATAATTGTGGGCGGATGGGAGAGTAATTGTGTGACATTTTTCTTTGCCCCCTATCCCCACGTCAAGATACCCCTACCACACTTTTTACGATTCGGTTGAACGCGTACAACGTGAAATGACTGCCAAAAAAATCTTAGATCCCTTACGAAGAACGACTCCGGAGGCTTACCGTTTTTATCGTAGCGACATGATTGAAACTTTCAAGATCTGCAAAGGAACTTTTTATGATAAATAAAAAAAAAAAAAATTCCGAAAAATAAGTTTTTCAGAAGAAAGTAAAAGCCATATTAAACTGAAGATCAACAGCAATAAAAACCTACAGTAAATCAAACTCAAAACGACCAGAAATTAAATAAATAATCATAGCAAACAAACTCACAACAGGTACTAATACAAATGAATAAATAAATTTTAAAACGAGTAAAACTTAAATTGAACATGCAAATCAAGCTTAAAACGAATAAAAAATCACTACAAACAAGAGTTTGGCTACTGACCCCTTCACTAATTGCAAAAGTATAAAGCCTATTGCGTCATTGGCACTTTACTGATGACGAATTATGTTACAGATATTTTCTTTTACAATTATTACAACACTGAAAATAAAATTAAAATTACAGTGTAATAAAATCTTGAACTGATGAGCTTGCAGCAATTAATGTCATTACGACGTAGATAATTTCGAAGACCACACTGTCTTACCATGACGATAAATAAAAGTTCAAATAGGGATAAAATCCTTTCAATAGACAGTGATAAATTTCACAAAAGAACTAGATATTTCCGTCAGATATACAGTGACTGTCATCAGTAGTTATACTCAATCAGTAGTTACAATGATGACGGTCACTGCAAATGTGACCGAAATATATATTTTTTTTTGTGAAATTTATCACTGTCTATTGAAAGGATTTTATCCCTATTTGAACTTTTAATAATATCATTATATATTAAATATTTAGTTTAATTTTATAGTTCTTTCCAAGACTGTTATCCTGCCTAAGGACCCTGAGAGAGATAGGTTCAAAAGATCATAGCTTCAGATACGTTTCGAATTACCACCGCCGCTTTGTTGAAAGTATAGTGAAGTTTTAGTCGTTACTTAGCTCATGGTACACTGTTGTCTTATAAGAGTTCTTGGCTTTTGTCTAGGCTAGCCACCCATATATACAATAACTACCTACTTGTCTAAAATAATAATAATAATACATAATAATAAAAAAATATAATAATAAATATATAGAATAAAAAAAGCATATATATATATATATATTTAAAAACCAGTGGCCATATACACAAAAATAAAGAAAAAGAACTATAAAGAATGAAAAATAACACTCAACAAATTTAAATTATAGCTTCTTTCAGCGCCATCAGACCTTTCTCTATAAAACAACCTAATGCAATAATTAGGTCCCTCGAAGTAGTCTCCAAAGCATCCAGAGAGCAGCGGTACATCCTCACGAAAAAAATTTATTCCTAAAATTCACCAAACTTTGGCATCTACTCAGAAAATGGTCCAACCCATCCTCAAACTCCCCACAGAGGGGGCAGGCACGCTTACCTCCCGAGCAATCTTCATCATATGACTCCCAGTATCTTTTACGCAGTAGTATGCAATTTTCGCGTGCCTGCAGCCAAGACTTAAGGGTTCTCCACAGTAGATTCAGCTTCAAATAACCCCCTCCATAACTCCCATTCATACAGTACTTTAATCAGTTATATGATACTAAAATTAATAATAATAATGAAGATGACTTAAAAGAAGAACAAGAAGGGAAAAAAGAAGAAAACAAACTTACTTTAAGACGTAGAGCAAAGTGGCAGCACAAAAATAGGGGATAATATAGCCCAGTCGTCTTGAGTATTCTATAGGCTTTATTCTCTGAAAGTAAAATTCGGGAATCCAGTGTAGCCAGTAGGCAATCTGAACTATGTAGAAAAATTTCAAAATAAAAGGCAGGAAAGTGTGGGGATAACCTTTCCATATGCTTGATATATCCAGTCCCCACGGCTCACTAGAAAGATAAGTAATATGAAAAAGGGTGAGAGAGAAAAAGAGAGAAAAACGAAAGAAAAAAGGAAAGAGAGGGCGAGAGAGAAAGAGAGAAGAACGAAAGAAAAAAGGAAAGAGAGGGCGAGAGAAAAACGAAAGAAAAAAGGAAAGATAGGACAAGAGAGGGAAAAAAAGAGTAAAAAAAAGAAAAAGAAAATGAGAGCGAGAGAGAGAAAAGGAGGTTTGTGCCACCCCTAGCAAGGGGGTTTGTGCTACCTACATTGGAAGAGAACGGTTTTTACCATTCTTCTTCTCTTGCATTTTTTCTTATTAAGCGTACCTTCATCGAAATTGAATATTAAAAAAAAATTGAGAAATTGAGTATTCTAAAAAAAAAGTCAATGTATTAATATTTGTTCATTTATATTTTCCCAAAGGCATTTCATGTGTAAGGGCCAGGGGTGGTCAAATAAACTTTAGAGGGGGCTCAGTCAATTGGAAATCGAAAGGTCCAGTGTCCTTTCTAAGATTTAGCCTATTTTTCAACCAATTGCTACACAATGAGTTGTTATCGATTAGAGTTTTTTTTAAGAAATTCTTCTTCTAGCTTAGCGACCCCGGTGTTTCAGCAGTTGTTTGGAAAGAATCTTCACATAAACACATAATTAGATACTTCCGTATTATATGCTACATACTTGAGAAGTGAAGTTTGATTAATGTTAATGAAATAAAAACAAAATATAATTTATTAACAAAACTATGGAAGCTACAACAAAGAATTATGAAGAGGGGGGGGGGGGGGGGCAGACTGCATTATATTAAATACATAACCTAACCCAACTAAAATACCAACTAAATATTTAATTAAAATATAGCTACAATGTAGTTTTCCACCAAGTCGAAGCTAATTGTCTGGTATACAGATTGTGAACACCAGTTATTGTCTGATTTTCGTGAGACGAATTCTTGAGTATGAACCATATAATACGGAGGTACCCGTAATTAGTTCTAAGAGAGATACGATGGGGAGGGGTGGAGGCAGATACTGATATATAATCCTCAGGGCCGTATCCAGGACTTTTTGTTTGGGAGGGGGGGCACAAAAAAACTCTTAGACACCCATTATAAATGTGTTTTAACCAAAGGGATAAACTAGACTGTTAATTAAATTGATGAAACTCTAGATAGACATAGACATATTTTATTAAACTTATTCTTTTTAGCGCTAAAAGTACTAATACCGAGGGTTTTTACAAATACGACAAAGTGAAATAACAAGTACGACAACAAAAAATGAATAAAACCATATTACTTTTCTTAGGATTTGTTGACCATGTCTGTAAAAAAGGGGACAAAGGAATGCTGGTAGCGAGTCGTACGGCATATCACTGGGTTGAGCTTGTATTGTCTCCGGGTACGGGACGTAACGGGGGCAGGATCGTCCTGTGTTTGCTGCTACGGAGCAGGAAATGGCCGAACTGACAAATATGTCTCTGACGGCGGTTAAAAAGCGACTCGAGGCCAAGAACCTTAAGCGCATTGTTATAAGTAGTGAAGGCCTGACCCAGCATAATCTTACAAGCCCGTATTTTGATAGCTTCGATATCTTGACACATCCCAGCACTCAACTGTACACTAGGGTCCCACACTGGTCACGCATATTCAATGATGGGTAGGATATACGTCTTGAAGGCAAGCTTCATGGAATTCACACTGAACCCGAACCGCTTCATAAATGATGGGGTACTATCTTTTATTTTACCAATTTTACCGTATTTTTACCAATCTTACTTACCGAGTTTTTATTTTAAAAGGTAATTTCTTAAACCACATTGGCCTGTCATAATATAAGAAAAGGAAAAGATCAAAAATGGGGGTTTTAAGGTCAAACGAGAATACTGAATAAACAAACAAAGCGAATATTTCGAGAGAACAACCACCTCTCTTCTTCAGCGCGAAACGAAAACATATTCAAGGAAAGTGCCGAAGAAAAAAAAAAAAATCAACAACAAAAACAAACGCGGAAAGTCAATGTGAAAAGAAACCAAAAAACAATGAAAACCAAGAAATTAAAAGATGAATAAAATTCAATAAAAGCCAAAAATTATAAGAAATAAAACCAAATACCTAACAACCATAAAAGCGAGTCATTCGCCAATATCCGCGATGTGCACAAAATCAAAAAAAATTATGAACTGCCATCAACGTATACTAGCGAACAACTGAGAAACAAAAGAAAACACAATTCATTCACTCAAAACAAAATGAACCAGCAATTAAATAAGTTGGAGAACTATTTCATCTGATTTCTGATTTTAATTATTGCATTCCTTGTAGACACCCTTTGACACCTACGCGGTTCTTCACGTGATTAATTACATGATTGGGAAAGTGGTTCAAAGTTTATTTCAGGGATTACTAAAGTATCAACGTCGCTAATGTTGGTAATTAAAAATTTCAGCCGTAGTGCTGGAATTTTCCTGTAGTGCTGTAGTGCTGGACAATACCTTTGTTCCCTGTAGTGCTGGACAATACCTTTGTCATGAGAAATTAAATTAGCTTGGTTAATAAATTAGCATGTTCCAGAAAATCAAAGACATGTTCTGCAAGGGCAGAGTCAGAATTATCCGTTTTTTTTCTACTTAGATAAATATTTATTTCGAGAAATTACTATCACAAGCCCCAAAGGGCCGAATTCGAATTTCGAAGTCCATGAAAAAAAAAAAAATAAACAAGAAAATCATAACAGAATCACAACAACTAAAAAAATATGTCGGAATGATATATCATTCCTTTGTCAGTTATATTAAAAACTGCAAAATGTCAACTAGTTAATAAGATAAAACTAAAAAAAATTAAATAATATATACATTAAAATATGTTTAAAAAACAACATAAAAAGGGGATAGGGAACAAAAAAAAACGAGCTGTTTCTTTTATCTGTTAGAGATAAGATAAGATTTATGTACAAATTAACAACTATTTATTACATCAGTAAAAAAAGGGATAAAAGATTTATTATATCGCAAGGTAATACAAAGAATGAGAGATAAGGTGGGGATAGGCTGGGACACAGTTCGTGGAGGACAATTTCTATCAGGTACATGGTATTCAGGGAAAAAATTCGCAGTACGGGGGTTCAGAAGTGCCAACTTACCAAAACGGAGGCACAAATTATTTCTTCTTCGCTCGAGGGTCTCTAGTTTAGAAATACTTAACAAATGCAAATATGGTACTTTTCCCTCTTTAAAAATAATTCTTAGAGCTCTCTTTTGGACATTTTCAATCTTCTATGTTGCTTCATTTGAGAGGCCAGGGTGCCACACAGGACAAGCATACTCTAAAATCGGACGCACAAAAGAAATGTATACTTGTATTAAATGTGATTGGAGGCGACTAAATTTATTTAAAAGTTTAAGGAGGGAAAGCGAGGAGTTTGCTTGTCGTAGGATATTATTTATATGGGCATCCCTTTTCAAATTGGAAGAAATTGTAACACCAAGGAGCTTAAAATATGCGATAGAGGTTTCAGGAGGAACAGGAATAAGAAAAAGGGGAGGGGATTTAAGGACCTTACTGAGACTATTGGGGATTTAGAAGGGTTAACTGTCATATCAAAGGAAGAGGCCTCACCGGCAATATCTTGGAGTATGCCCATTGGGTTGCTAAAAAAATATTTTATGAAATATCTCTAAAACTGTCAAGTCGTCGACAAATTTCCACCTATTGTCATAAGGGTTGAAAGGATGTTAATCATAACAGAAAAAAGGAGAGGGCCTAGAATAGTCTCCTGAGGAATGCCATCAAATATGGGGAGATGATCTGAGAAACAATTTAGATATTTAACTGCTTGAGATCTATTAGAAAGAAAAGAGGCAGCGAGCTTAACCAGGAAAGTTTCAACGTGGGATTCATTCATAAGTTTATCTATGAGTAAATTGTGGTTAATCAAATCGAAAGCATTTTGAAGATCAATAGAAATCAGATTAAGCCAAGTGTTAGGTTTTTCAAGTAATTTGCCCATGGTATCAACACGATGGATCAGGTAGCGAGAGGTTGACGTGTATTTGAGATTACCAAACTCTCTAAGATCAATGAGGGGGAGGGTTTTCATCTTAAGCCAGTCTGCGAGAAAACTTTCAATTTTGAAAAAGTTTAGGTGAGGGTAATAGGACGAATGCCATCAAAGCCTGGCTTCCCATTTTTCTTTTTGATTGGGGTAATATAACCTTGTTTCCAATATTGAGGGGAACTGTCCAGATTCGGTAATTTCATTAAACAGGTTGGGTAGGGGCTTTGAAAGGTAATCACTGAAAGCTTTAATAAGAGGAACAGGAATATCTAAGGGGCAAATACTTGATCGTTCTAGTTTTTCAATTTTTTTGACGACATCAAGTGGGTGGGGAATATGGGGGAATGAACAAGGATCAGGAACATCTGGAAATACGTAAGACAGTGGTGGGAGACTCTGGACAATAGAAGCCAGAAACTTATTGAGGTCATTAGCTGTGGTCTCTGGAGGTTCATTTGTATTAAAAGGGTGTTATCAATTGAGGTAGAGTGTTGATTTAATCTATCCATAAGCCGTTGGTTTGATTTTCCGGAAGTCTGATCTAAATTTACTTTCTGACCTGAACCTTGGGAAGTAACTTCTAGCTGAGAAAATGACAGAGTTGCATCATCTGCCTTTGTTTGAAGTAAACATCGACGCAGAAATGTACTCCAATGCCTGGTTAAATCACAGAAAACAGAAAAACTACTTGGAAACCATGTTTCCATGTTTCAAACTGCTTGAAAACTATGTTTCCTAATTAATATCCGATCCTTGGTAGGAGGGAACATTCCAGGGGAAAGATCCCTCTCCTACAGAGATCGTCAGGTGTTTTCACCAGGCTGTCTTCACATATATGCAGTTCTCCCAATAGAGAAGGTAAAAATTATCAACTAGACTAAAGAAAAAAGATCACTACCTAACAAGAATGTTGATGCCCCAGGCGGCTGAGCTCAGAAAGAATGCTGTTAGTTGGCCAGACTCATTGAATTCACTGTGCTTAATCTTGGAGAGATGGAGCTTGCGGTTGATTTTCTAAAAAAAAAAAAATATTAACGACTTAAAAACAAGACCTTTAAGAGAAATTAAAATTAATGTTCAAGTTCAAGAGATTGAGCTCACGGTTTATTTTCCTAAGAGATTAAAGCTTTCAAAAGGACATAAATTGTTGCCTTAGGCATTCACGGAGTTGAAATTCGCTCCACCTCATCTCACTCCCCTGTTTCTTACTATTTATTGTGTATAGTTTACTTTAATAATTTGGGACATTCGATTTGTGCAGTCTCTATTTTACTAAACTCCTTAAATTTTTAGCGGGTGAAATACTTTGCTTTCAATCTGTTTTTAAAGATTGTTTTTGTGTTGTTTTTGTCGTTGGACTTGCACTGCGCACTGATTCTGAGCTAACTTTGCTTCGATGTCCCGATCGTAAAACACCCAGGGCCGTCCCGAGGGTAAGTGGAGAGGGACGCACCGCCCCCTAACTGGTTTTTTGGGATTCGGCATTAAAATTTTGGCCGAAGGTGAAAACTTCGGTATAAATTTAGCAAAATTCTTGATTTCTGCAGAAAATTCGGCGTAAATCAGGTAGCGATTCTGATTACGGTAAAATTTACGAAGATCGCCCCCCCCCATGAAATGAGGCTCCGGGACGCTCCTGGTGACACCCACACACACACATACATTTACGGACACATATCCCACACACATGTAAAGCATTAAGTATAGTCATTTGCTGTCAATGCTTCACCTCTATGTTCAACATTGTTTCTCACTACTGAATTCCCGTGTTCTATTTTGATTTGATTACATCTACTCCTTAGCAAAAAAAAAAAAAAAAAATAAGAAGGCTCTTAATAATAGTGCTTTTTGCAAAAATTGCATGTTGATAGATCTTAAATTCATAACAGTTTAAAGCAGAAAAGGGATTTATATCTAAATTGGAGCTTAGCGTTGTGCTCTGATTACGGACATAATTAAAGCTTTAAAAAGGACACACTCTCTTGAGAGACCACAGCCATACCCAGGATTTTTTTTTTTTCGGAGGGGATTTACTCAAAGATTTGTGTTTCGAGGGGGGAGAGGTTTACACAAAAAACCCTCATAAACCGCATATAAAGCTTTTGTATATCCATTTTTGTTACGTTATTACGAGTCAAAAAACATTTCGGAGGGGGGGGGGATGGGGTCAAACCCCCTAACCCCCTTCTGGGTATGGCCTTGTGAGAGACTAGAAATCAGATTAAAGTTCATCTTTAGATAGTGTTGAGTAAAGAATCAATATTGCTGTTTCTGTTGTCTGTTCTTTCTTAGCTTATATATATATATATATATATATTTTTTTTTTCTTTGACATCGTCAAAATTTTGGTACGTTACGTTGGTAAAGCAAAAAATTAAAACTTGGGCTGTTTTTTTTTTCTGATGTTGGGGTTGTGAAATCGAGACAATCGTATACTAATTCAGCCATAGTACTATTCCTTGGTGAGAATAGAAACACGGCCCATACCCGGTATGCGTGTTTTTTGACCTCTAAAGAGGTCAAATATATATATATATATATATATATATATATATATATATATATATATATATATATATATATATATATATATATATATATATATATATATATATATATATATATATATATATATATATATATATATATATATATATATATATATATATAGTATATATATATATATATTATATATATATATATATATATATATATATATATTGAATACATATATAGTATATATATATATGTTATATGTATATATAAAATAGAGAGAGAGAGAGAGAGATGAGATAGAGCGATAATAGAAGAGATAAAAAAACACTAACATCGAGAACATATTCTTGAATCACAGCATGGATTACAACTTCCAATAAGCATATAAGCATAAGAAGAAAACGGCTAAGTTATCTTTCCATCCACTGGTATAATAATTTTCTGCTGCACCCTCAATTGTGACGTTATGTTGCATGGCTATAAAACAAGGATGCCAATGGTTGTGTCACCTAAACAAAAATAAAAAGATTATAAATGGGTACTAAGGGCTGAAATTTCGTAATACAAAGAAAACTATGAGGTTGTTCAGTCATTAAGCCCGAAGTATTTTAGTATTATATTAAAAATTATGGCAATTAATTTTTAGTCTTTTCTAACTAGTTTTACGTCCTATATTTACACCATTAGAGCAAATTCTTTAATTTGAGTAATATCTCGTGGCTTAGGCAAAAAACCAAACAGTTCGTGGTAACGAACTGTAAGTAAGGAGCGGCCCGGCTCAATAGTAGCCGAAGCATCATGAAAGCAATGATGCAAATTATATTCTGACTTTTAGAAAGCATAGGGTTTAGAACCCTACTCAGATTAATTTCTGCTCGTTTTGAGTTTGACTTGCTTTAATTTCTGTTTGTTTGAAAAAAAAAGATCAGGTTAGGGGTGTTTTTTCACAGTTAAAAAAAATTATTGGAAGAATAGGAAGATAAGTCTGCAAACCAAAACTAGAATATTAGAAGCTACAGTGACGACAGTGGTCAAATATGTCTCTGAAGCATGGGCGCTCCGAAAAGCGGATGAAGAATTGCTATATGTTTTCCAGAAAATTGCTTACGGATTGTTCTGCGTACACGGCTGACTGGCCGTATTTCAAACAGTAGGCTGTACGAAAAATATGGTTCAATACTGTTTTCTAGGGCTATAATGAAAGAAAGGTTAAGGTGGCTAGGGCACGTTGTGCGGATGAAGGATGACAGATTGCCGAAAATTGCCCTTTCGGCCAACTGTCTAGGGCTAAACGGAAAGCAGGTCGTCCTCGTCTGGGGTGGGAAGACGTCATAAAGAAATATCTAAAGGAAATGGGAACTTCCTGGGAGGTTGAAAAAGGGAGGCTTTAAATAGACTGGAATGGAGGAGGAGCGTGCGTAGCTGTGTTGGCCTCAGGTGGCTTGGTGATGCGGTGAGTTGTTAGCAGTGGTAGTAGTATTAAGTCATTAAGCATTTTAAGTCACTAGGTTAAAAAGAAGAGGCTGGAAAATTAAACGTGGTAACATTTAATATAATGTGGCACATTTTTACAAACATGGCAGGACATATTGGAATTTTTGAAGTCATTAGGTCCTAAGTATTTTAAGTTACTAGATTAAAAAGAAAAGGCTACAAAATCAAACGTGGTAACATTTAGTGTGATGTGGCACATTGTAACAAATATGGCAGATATAGTTGACTATGGAAGCTGGAAACCAAAACCATGGCTTGATGCCTGGAAAATATTGGATTTTAAACCAGAGTTGCCTCTCAATCACTTGGACTATCTGTCTTGGCTTTTTCTACAATTAATTAAAAAAACATTTTCAACAAAATAAGTTTAAAAAAATTAAAGAACTACCACAAATCAGTATCAATAAATAAATGAAACCCAAAACAAACAGAAATTAAAATATATAACAGAGTCAACAGTTGACTCCCCCCCATGGTCAGGTCATGTGCAGATAGTAAAAATGTACTATTATGCTAATGAAAAGAGTTTAAAGACCCTCCTTCTTTATTCTGACTAAAGATCAAACAAATCCTGGATTGTGAAGAGGCACAACTAGGGAATTAATTGTTGCATATGACCAAAAATGGTTGAGGTCCCAACAGCCCCTTTTGATAGATATATGACTAGGCCTAGAGTTTAGGCATTCCTCATCTTCCTCCTCCTTGATCTGAGGTCATATTGTTCACAGACTCCTGAAAGACAGAACTAGGGCACTAGTTGTTGCTCTAATCAAGTTTGTTTGAGATCAAACAGTTTATTTATGTAGCTGTCATGTGTAATGATGACAATAATTTAGCAGCTCCCTCTGCAAAGGTCGGATTGCATCAGTACAACCAATAGGTGCGATTAGAAAACTAGCTCATACTTCCAAATATTTTGGTTGAGATCAAACATCTTCTCGAAGATGAAGTCTTGACAAAATAACTTAGTATTCCCATTCCTCCTCCCCCACAGGGTTCAAATCAACCCTTGACAGACACAATGAATCAAATTTAGTGGTTTTGATTGCAAAAAGCATTCAACTATATGTCCTGATGCCGAGAATCTAGGACCCCCAGTAGTGTCAATTCACAAAAGATAACACGGGAGGGTAAATGTGTTTTTCAAAATCTAGAGGCGGGGAATTTGTTTTTTTTTTTTTTAATTTAGTCAATGAAAAAGATATTTTCAATTAAAATAATCAAAAACAGGTGTTTTTCAAAACCTAAATGGGGAGACAAATGACCTCCCCTGCAACCCCCCTAATTGATCCCATTGGGAGCCCCCTAGCCAGAGAAGTCAATTGTGCATTGGAACCCAAAAGGCAAAACAAGAGTCATAACCTAAAGAATAAGGAATGGCAAACAAGAGTCATAACCTAAGGAATAAGGAATGGTAAACAAGAGTAATAACCTAAGGAATAAGCCATGGCAAACAAGAGTCATAACCTAAGGAATAAGGCATGGCTAACAAGAGTCATAACCTAAGGAATAAGGAATGGTAAACACCAGTAATAACCTAAGGAATAAGCCATTGCAAACAAGAGTCATAACCTAAGGAATAAGGAATGGTAAACAAAAGTAATAACCTAAGGAATAAGCCATGGCAAACAAGAGTCATAACCTAAAGAATAAGGAATGGCAAACAAGAGTCATAGCCTAAGGAATAAGGAATCCGAATGGCAAACAAGAGTCATAACCTAAAGAATAAGGAATGGCAAACAAGAGTCATAACCTAAAGAATAAGGAATGGCAAACAAGAGTCATAACCTAAGGAATAAGGAATGGCAAACAAGAGTCATAACCTAAAGAATAAGGAATGGCAAACAAGAGTCATAACCTAAAGAATAAGGAATGGCAAACAAGAGTCATAACCTAAGGAATAAGGAATGGCAAACAAGAGTCAAAACCCAAGGAATAAGGAATGGCAAAACAAGAGTCATAACCTAAGGAATAAGGAATGGCAAACAAGAGTCTTAACCTAAGGAATAAGGAATGGTAAACAAGAGTCATAACCTAAGGAATAAGGAATGGCACACAAGAGTCATAACCTAAGGAATAATGCATGGCTAACAAGAGTAATAACCTAAGGAATAAGCCATGGCAAACAAGAGTCATAACCTAAGGAATAAGGCATAGCTAACAAGAGTCATAACCTAAGGAATAAGGAATGGTAAACAAGAGTAATAACCTAAGGAATAAGCCATGGCAAACAAGAGTCATAACCTAAGGAATAAGGCATGGCTAACAAGAGTCATAACCTAAGGAATAAGGAATGGTAAACAAGAGTAATAACCTAAGGAATAAGCCATGGCAAACAAGAGTCATAACCTAAGGAATAAGGCATGGCTAACAAGAGTCATAACCTAAGGAATAAGGAATGGCAAACAAGAGTCATAACCCAAGGAATAAGGAATGGCAAACAAGAGTCATAACCTAAAGAATAAGCCATGGCAAACAAGAGTCATAACCTAATGAATAAGGCATGGGTTCTGAAGCATGGGCACTTCAAAAAGCAGATGAAGATTTGCTAGATGTATTCCAGAGAAATTGCTTAAGGATTGTTCTGGGTACCCAGATGACTGACCATATTTCAAACAATAGGCTGTGCAAAAAGTGTGGTTCAATACTGCTCTCTAGGGCTATAATGAAAGAAAGGTTGAGATGGCTAGGGCACATTGTGTTGATGAAGGATGACAGATTGCCAAAGATTGTTCTTTTCAACCATCTGTCTAGGGCTAAACAGAAAGCAGGTCATCCTCGTCTGGAGTGGGAGGACGTCATAAAGAAAGACTTAAAGGAAATGGGAACTCCGTGGGCGTGTGTAAAAAGGGAGGCTTTGAATAGATTGGGATGGAGGAGGAGCTTCCGTAGCTCTGTTGGCCTCAGGCAGCTTGGTGCTGTGGTGAGTTGTTAGTAGTAGTAGTAGTATATAATAAACACTAAAATTCAATATAACAAAGGAAAGAAAATATCCCAAAGAAGAATAATATGCAAAAAACCAAAGGCTTTTTTCAATTGTTGTCAAAGTAACAAAAAAAAGCTAGTTTGATTATCATCATTAGCCAAATAACAGCCAAGCACTGATTTAGCTTACCTGGAACATCAGTCCAATAATAAATACCATTGCTACACATGAGACAATATCAGCATGATTCTGCAGCACAAATTCATGACTCAATATGGGAGGACTTTTTTTGGATGATGACTTAACTGGTTTCATTGGCATCTAGAAGGAATTACAAATTTTAAAAAAAGCTTAAAACACACACACACACACACACACACACATGAACTGGTTGGTTAGAAATGCTTGAGAGCATGTGGAGCCGTTCAAGGTTGGAATCAGGCAGCTGCCCTGGATTCAATGGCTGGGGGAGGGGGCCACTTTGATTTTTTTTTATATATATTTGAGCTGGAAGGGAGGAGGGTGTGCTGTAATAATTTTACCCTGGGCACCACAGACCCTTAAGAACAGCTCTGAATATGGAGAAGTTTTTTTTTTTTTTCATTTTTTTTTTTTCTTTTCATGATTTCTGTGGGAGAAATTTTCTTTAAGGGGATTTTACAGGGGAAGGGGGATATTTCCCACAGAGAAGTTACTCATGAGGAGGAAACAGATTTGCCAGTATTATTTGGAAAACAATCAGGAATTAAATATAAAAAAAACAAGTTTTTTCAACTGAAATTAAGGAGCAACATTCAAATTTTAAACACAGAAATTATTCTGTATATGAGGAGGTTGCCCTTCTCCTCAATACCTTGCCCAGAGTGCTAAAATTTAACTGTTTGTCACAATTTTTTTAAGAACAACTCCTGAAACACTAGGGCTTTTTAACTGGAATAAGGAGATATTTAGAAGTACTAAAACTTTAGCCTAAAAGGTGAGGTATTGAGGGGCAGGGTTGTTTACTAGCCAATTTTTTTTTTTTTTGGGGGGGGGGGGGGGGGGAGCAAATAGGTTTTACCAACTGGGTGGTCATTTTTACTGACTGTTTTTGTAAAAAAAAAAATTAGTATAATGTTCATTTCAAATACAATATGTAAAATCACTGCACAAGTTGGTAAAACCAGTGCATTTATATCATGTCACCATTTTGATACTATTTATTTAACCAAATGGAAAATTGAGGCGCCATCTATAAAATTATGGCAGGAGTCAGTAAAACTGTTGTGTTTACCAACCAGGTTCAAAATTTCTGTAGACGACATGTCAGTATTTTCATGGTCTTTATTGAACCACACAAAGAATTTTAGTGGTGTCAGAAAAATTGTGGCAGGAAGCACAACAATTGTATCAACTTCTTTTTTTACCAAGTGACCAAAAACACTGGGCATGATGGCCCTGGTTGGGATTGGCTGATTACTAACTTAGGAATCTCTGCTTTTAAAATTGAACTTCAGACAGTTTTACCCATATAGCCTAACCTAGCCTATTTAAAAACAATTTTTCTGCACAGCCAAGGCTACTGTATTTGAAAACTTTTTATAGTTTTTTCAATCTGGAGAGTGGAAGAACTAAAACTGGTACCATTATAGGCTATAATGAAATTTTAATGTGAAGTTAAAAAATTTTGAATTCCTCAATGTGCTAACTTTTTGAAGTATGTCTGATAGTATAAGCTATATATTTCTGGAAATATGGTAGCCAAGGATAAGCTTTAAGTAAAAAAATAGCCTACTTTGGTTAATCCCAATTTATGAAGTTTGAAAGAACTGCAAATGCATTTCCTGAATTAAAAAAAAAAAAAAAAAAAAAAAAAAAAACATTAAAATTCTACTCAAAGGCCTAACAGGAATTACATCTATGAAACTAAAACCAGAGAAAAAGAAACCAAAAATCAAGGTAAAGGCCTAATATTTTTTTTTGTGTAAAAATTCCAATAGGTAACCTATAGACCTATCAAGTAGGCAAATTTCTAAGACGTAGAAATCAGAAAAGGGTTACATAGTAGCAGGTTAATACTTTCCTGGAGCATGATTTTGGCCCTGGATTTGGTAGATATTTTGCTGTTCATATTATTGACTTATAAATAACGTGAGCATACTACTTGATGCCTTTTTTTATGCTCTTTCCAAACATAATAATCCCTTTAGCACAAATGAATTTTCACCCCCTACCCTGGTAAAAATCTACTTTGGCTACTTTTAGCTATCTTGGAAAAGGGTTTGGTTAGGAAAATGAAACTTTCAAGGATGGGTTTACAGGCTAAAGTATGTCCCAAGAAGGTATTTTGAAATATACACCTCCATTCCTTCTCCCTCTAGAGGGCACTGACCTTTGCAAAATAGATGTTCTGCTTAAATGAAGTAGGCTAAAACAAAATTGTTTTCAGATCTTCAACTTTGCTCAATCCCAATTTATAAGGTTTTAAAGATATGCAAATACATTTCTTAAATTTTGAAAAAAAAAAAACATATGACTTAGATTTCTACTCAAATAACAGGAATTGCATTTTCAAAACTAAAGCAAGAGAAAAAAATTGATAACTGAAAATTAAGATAAAATGTTTTTTTTTGTCAAAATTTCAATTTTGTCATGTAGCCTGTAATGGCAATTCAACCTGTCATGTGGGCAAGTTTCAGGACCCTCTAGAGAGAGGAGTGGAGGTAGCTACTTAAAAATACTTTCCTGGGACATAGCCTACTTTGGTAAATATTTTGCTGTTCATATTATTGACTTATGAATAAAGCATATATACCACTTGATGTCTTTTTTATGCTCTTCCTGAATATGACAATTGCTTCTTTTGCAAATCAAATTTAAGCCCTTTTTGAACCATTGAAAATAACCCAAAAATTTCTAGTTTTTGGCTATTAAGAAGGGTTAAACCATGGATTTCAAACTTACTATTTGATTATAAATCCATTTTTTTAAAGTTATATGATCCACAAGCTTATCATAGTTTTATCATGATTTATCATGATTTAAGTTGGAAAAAATATTAAAAACAATTTCTCTATTTGGGTTAATCTGCCATGTTTCTTCTGTCAGCTTTTTATATTTTTTTGACATATAGGAGAAACAGTAATTTTTAAGAACAAGAAGAAAGCATTGCAAATTTGTTTTAATTTTTTTTTTTTCTTTTTTTTTTTTTTTAATCAACTTAATCTTGACAAATCAATGTTTGAGAATTATATAGGCCTAACTTTTACAAAATGGATTTATAATCAAATAGAAAGTTAAAACAAATGTTATAACCCATTTTTAGGTTATATCCAAAAAAAATAGAATGAAATTATTATTTTTAAGGGTCCCAAAAGGGCTTAAAATCTAATTTGTAAGAAAAAATATTATATTCAGAAAAGCAGCATTCACAAGCTTGTCTAGCTAGAATCCTATGTCTAGACATGTTTCTAGCCAGAATTCAATGTCTAGGCAACAACCATTCACAAGTAAAATTTGGTGTTTAGCTAACCATGCTAGACAAGGTGCTTGGCTAGACATTGAGTTCTAGACTCTAGAACTCAATGTCTAGGATTTTCAATTACAGCCAATCAGAATGTGTCAAGTTTCCACTATTTTCATCATTTTTGTTTACATTTTTAAACTGAAATTTATTTTTTGTTTTCTCATTAATTGTTTTTTTCATTTTAGGCAAATATGCAACACCAGACATAATAGTGAAGCACACTAAGGCATTTTTTTGCTTATCTCATCCATTACCTTGTGACAGTAAAAATAGGGATTACAATTTTGAAAGTTTTGCCAGCATAAGCTCTCTTGATTGGCTAGAAATGACAATTTGAAACTAAATTTATAGTTTTTATCTAAGCACCAAATTTTACTTGTGAATGGTTATTGCCTAGATGTTGAATGGTAAATATTTACCAAATCATATTATTGAGTTTTGACTAAAGTGATTATATACCCCTCAATGCCCTTTTTTTACAAATATAACAATCATTTTTGTTGGAAATAAATTTTAGCCTCCACCCCCTATATATACCAATTCAGGGTATATATTTTGCACATTAGGGGGTGGGGGGAAAGTTTAAACTTACCTCTCATTTACATTAGAAACAAAATTATGATGATTTTGGGGGATTTGGGGAACCAAATTTTTTTTGGGGTTGCACATAGATTTTTGGGGAAATCCCCGAAAATTTGGGAATAGTGCAAGCCCTGCTTGATTTCTAATCAGGAAAAATCGAAATACTTAAACCACATGAGAAAAGAAAAGCTTCGACTTTGCGGTTGACGCAATAAAGAATTGCCGCAAAATTAATTCAAAGTCAACCAAACACCGCCGCCTCTGGCGGCGGCGCGCCAGCAACGTTGTGTGACACTTCAGCAGCAGTCAACTGAGCCTCTCGTTGGCGGCGTTTGGTTGATGCGCCAGCATGGTGCTAGGGTCTAGGTAAGACACAGAGTGCTACAAACATCTAAATCGACTTTAGAGGACAAGTTATGTCATGGGAAGATGTTTTTGAAATCACCCTTTGCCCCAAACTCAAAATTTTCCAAAATTCTACTTTAGAAGCTTTTTAAATTTTCTAAAGCACTAATAGAAAGAGTGCTACAAATATCAGAATTGACTTTAGAGGACAAATTATGTTATGGGAAGATGTTCTTGAAATCCCCCTTCCCCCCAAACTCAAAATTTTCCAAAATTCTACTTTAGAAGCTTTTTTAAATATTTGTAAAGTGCTAAGACATAGAGCGCTACAAACATCAGAATCGACTTTAGAGGACAATTTATGTCATGGAAGATGTTTTTGAAATTCCCCTTTGCCCCAAACTCAAACTTTTCAAAATTCTACTTTAGAAGCTTTTTTAAATATTTGTAAAGTGCTACAAACATCAGAATCGACTTTAGAGGACAATTTATGTCATGGGAAGATGTTTTTGAAATACCCCTTTGCCCCAAACTCAAAATTTTCCAAAATTATACTTTAGAAGCTTTTTTAAACATTTCTAAAGCACTAAGACATAGAGCACTACAAACATCAGAATCGACTTTAGAGGACAAGTTATGTCATGGGAAGATGTTTTGAAATCCCTCTTCCCCCCAAACTCAAAATTTTCTAAAATTCTACTCTAGAAGCTTTTAAATATTTCTAAAGCACTAATAGATAGCATGCTACAAACATCAGAATCGACTTTAGAGGCCAAATTATGTTATGGGAAGATGTTTTTTGAAATCCCCCTTCAACCCAAATTCAAAATTTTGTAAGATTTTAGCATTCTTTTTCCATGCGGGGGGGGGGGGGTATTTTCCCCAGGTGGTAAAGTATTTGGACAGTTTGAAGTCAGAAAATATTTATTTCTATGTAATAGGGCCACTGAAAAATTACAGAAGAATAGCGAGGTATCTGGAAATGTTGTTAACTAAAAAATAAAAAAAAAAAAAAAAAACATCCTTGTATAAAGTAAATGTAATCTTTCATTTAAGTTTTTTTTTTAACAAACATCAGTGCCAACCCAGAAGCATTACGGTTTCTGCCAAACTTAAATTTATGCAACCTGGGACTAAACAAGCCAAATCGTTGGGGTCAACCATGTAGGCTCAACACTAGGATATTTGCATCTGTTAAGAAGCGACTATTTCAGATGCAGGAAAAAAACGCATACTAAGTTACGAAAAACGCATACGCATAGTATTCATAACCCAATTCACTGTTATCTTTGTTCGAATATTCCCGCCGTTTAACAATGAAACAATTATGAAAGCCGCAATTGATATTACAAGTTATAGCTTCAGTTTGTAAATGACAATTATTGAAATATGTCTTGCAATTTTTGTGAAATAAATTTCTGTGGTGGTATCATTCAATTTTCTACTGTTGAGACAGTCTTAGAGTTGTATTATAACCATGGCATGTTATTGAGAAGCAGGAATTGTGATAACTGTGGCCAGATTTGTGTAAAATATAGAAAATTCATTCTGTTGCCAGAAGTCTAGGCTTATACCTATCCTAGGTGGCTGCAAATATTTTCAGGTAAAGTGTAATTTTTCAAAATCAATCTATGACAAAACATGGATGGCTGGTTTCACACCTTTCTCTGCTAGAAAATTTCCGTTTTTGATGATTTGGCTTCAAATACTGCCTCCAAGGGAGGATTTCATGATCAACAATGTTACTTGTTGTAAAAAAAACCTTGGTGGATTGGAGCCAGTTCTGCAGAGATGTTTGTATGTACATATGTCATTCAAACTCCTCTCCTTTGGGAGGAGAAGGAGTCATTGTTGAGATAGATGAAGCCAAATTTGGGAAGCGTAAATCTAATTGTGGTGGATTGTTGTGGGTGCTTGGGTATTTGGTGGAATAGAGCAAGGAACTGGTAATTCATTCATGCTTTCTGTGCTGGATAGAAGTAGTGCCACATGGTTGGGAATTATCCAAAACGAAAATCCTGCCAGGGACAACAATTATCAGTGACTGTTGGAGGGCCTACAATTGCCTGGCTAGCCAGTGCTATCAGCATTTATGCATCAACCACAGCATTAATTTTGTTGACCCTGCAAACAGGTGCTCACACACAAAACATCAAAAGACACTGGCGAGAAGTTTGAGACAATATACCCAAATATGGCAGAAGAGAAGAACATATGGAAGGATATCTGGCAGAGCACTATTTCAAAAAAAAATATTCAATCTCCTTGAGAATGCACCATTTCATGAAACATATATCAGAGCTTTATAACCCCACTAATAATTTGTTTTTTATGGGTATTATTTACTAATTGATTTTTAAAACATTGTAACAGAAAATTTGGCAATTTATGGTATCTAACCCCATTTATTCTTAAAGCAACTCAAATGTTTTTTTCCAAACTGTTTAGTGTAGCAATCTTCATTCTTGAAGCTACAAGACATTATTGAAGTGTAAATAGGGAGGGGGAGAGAGGGGGCAGAAGTAAATATTTAACTATAGAATAATCAGTACTTGTGCATTATAAATAACCCACCACTATACACAAAAGAAGTTAAGTTTGGTTACTGCTAATGAAATAAAATAGGATGAAATATAATAGTTAAGAAACAAATTCGGGCTATATTTTTGCACATTAGGGGGTGGGGGGTAAATCATAGCATATATTAAATACATAACCTAGGTACCTTTTTCCCTCCCTAAACCCCCAAAAAAACAACAGTTTAAATATTGTAAACGCAATAATAAATCACACTTTATGATCCATTTGTCTAACAAATACCCGTTTGTCTGGTTTCCTTGTACAGTCTATAGCGGTGAGTTATTTATAATGCACAAGTACCAAATAATCTATATTTGTTTTGATTATTTTTTTGGGAAACCCCTTAATATTTTGAGTTGGGTAATCACATAAAATATATTCAAATAGCTTAATCCTATAATGTTGAGAAATTTTGCTTTTTTCTTTTTACATCCACAATTTAAAAATATATAAAAATGCTGGAACTTAAATAAAAATTTTCTTTCAAGGGTGGGTGGGAGCAAAGGTTAGCTGCAAGGGGATTTGATAGCAGGGGGAGGGGGAGAGGGCAGGGGCGGTGGTCAGCAACATGCCTCGCGGAGCTGCTATACTAGATCTAAGCTGACCATTTGTTGCAAACATGTTGCCACCAGAACCTCTACTCTTAAAATCTAGTTGTTAATTTTGCCTGTCTAAAAAATTTGTCAGAGTTTCATAAAAGGGGACAACAACCCCTAAAAGTCACAGGATTTTTAATAAAAACTCATACCATCAAATTTGTGGTTTCTTGGTGAATACCCACCAGGAAAAATCCCACCCCCCCCCACACAGGACATACCCTCACGGAACCCCCCACCCCCCCATAAAAAATGTCCCTGTGGAAATGATAAGGCTTTTCAAATTTCAACTTATCAACCAGAATTTTAGAGTATGAGGGGGAATGGGCTGAATGGTATGGGGTATTCCAAAAAAAACTTTGAATGACTCTTAAAAATCCTGTGAGTTATAGGAACCTTGCAAAATGAACTCTTCTGTTTAAAGGAAGTACAACGAGAAACAAATTGTTTTCAGCTTCAAAACTTTGCTCAATCCCAACTTATAAGATTTTCAAACACATGCAAATACACTTCCTAAATTTTGGAAATAAAACACTGATATGGCTTTAAAATTCTGCTTTAAATAACTGAAAAATTAACATTTTCAGACAAAAAAAAAACTAAAGCCAGATGAAAAAGAAACTGATAACTGAAAATTATGGTAAATGTTGTTTTGTCAAAAGTTCAATGGGGATTGGGTATGTCAAAAACATCTTCCCATGACATAACTTGTAACATTGATGTGGCTTAAAATTCTGCTCAAATAACTGAAATTGCATTTTCAGAACTAAAGCCAGAGAAAAAGAAACTGATAACTGAAAATTAAGGTAAAATGTTGTTTTGTCAAAAGTTCAATGGGTATTTCAAAAACATCTTCCCATGACATAACTTGTAACATTGATATGGCTTAAAATTCTGCTCAAATAACTGAAATTGCATTTTCAGAACTAAAGCCAGACAAAGAAACTTGATAACTGAAAATTAAGGTAAAATGTTTTTTTGTCAAAGTTCAATGGGTTAACGGGTATTTCAAAAACATCTTCCCATGACATAACTTGTCCTCTAAAGTTGGTTCTGATGTTTGTAGCACTCTATGACTTAGCGCTTTACAAATATTTCAAAAAAGCTTCTAAAGTGGAATTTTGCGAATTTTGAGTTTGGGGTGAAGGGGATTTCAAAAAAATTTGTGTTTGGGGGGACGGGGGAATTATTGTAGAGCTAATTTGGCCTCTAAAGTTGATTCTGATGTTTGTAGCACTCTATCTATTAGTGCTTTAGAAATATTTAAAAAGCTATAAAAGTAGAATTTTGGAAAATTTTTGAGTTTGGGGCAAAGGGGGATTTCAAAAAATCTTCCCATGACATAAATTGGTCCTCTAAAGTCAATTCTGATGTTTGTAGTGCTCTATTTCTTAGTGCTTTACAAATATTTAAAAAACTTTCTAAAGTAGAATTTGTGGAAACTTTTGAGTTTGGGGGGAAGGGGGATTTCAAAAACATCTTCCCATAATATAATTTGTCCTCTGAAGTCAATTCTGATATTTGTAGCACTCATGCTATTAGTGCTTTAGACAATATTTAATATGCTTCTAAAGTAGAATTTTGAAAAATTTGAGTTTGGGGGAAGGGGGATTTCAAGAACATCTTCCCATAACATAATTTGTCCTCTAAAGTTGATTCTGATGTTTGTAGCACTCTATGTATTAGCACTTTAGAAATATTTAAAAAAAAACTTCTAAAGTAAATTTTGAGTTGGGGGGAAGGGGGTTCCAAAAAAATACTCCCCATGGCACAAATTGTCCTCTAAAGTCATTCTGATATTTGTAGCACTCTATGTCTTAGCACTTTACAAATATTTAAAAAAGCTTCTAAAGTAGAAATTTTGGAAAATTTTGAGTTTGGAGCAAAGGGGATTTCAAAAACATTTTCCCATGACATAAATTGTCCTCTAAGTTGATTCTGATGTTTGTAGTGCTCTTGTCTTAGCACTTTAGAAATATTTAAAAAAGCTTCTAAGTAGAATTTTAGAAAATTTTTTAGTTTGGGGGGAAGGGGGATTTAAAACCTCTTCCCATGATATAACATGTCCTCTGAAGTCGATTCTGATGTTTTTATCACTCTACTCTTTTAGTGCGTTAGCAATATTTAAAAGCTTCTAAAGTAGAACTTTAGTAAATTTTGAGTTTGGGTGGAAGTGGGGATTTCAAAAACATCTTCCCATAACATAATTTGTCCTCTAAAGCAAATTCTGATATTTGTAGCCCTCTATCTATTAGTGCTTTGTTTAGAAATTTTAAAAATGCTTCTCAAAGTAAAATTTTGAAAAATTTTGAGTTTAGGGCAAAGGGGGATTTCAAAAACAATCTTCCCATGACATAACTTGTCCTCTAAAGTTGATTCTGATGTTTGTAGCACTCTGTGTCTTACCTAGACCCCAGCACATGCCAGCAAATCAACCAAACACCACCAATGAGAGGCTTGGTTGACCACTGCTGAAGTGTCACAAAACATCACTGGAGCACTGCACATGCACCACCAGAAGAGGTGGTGGTGTTTGGTTGACTTTGAATTAATTTTGCTGCAATTCTTTATTGCATCAACCACAAAGTCAAAGCTTTTCTTTTCTCATGTGGTTCAAGGATTTTAATTTCCTGATTAGAAATCAAGCAGGGCTTGCACTATTCCCAAATTTTTGGGATTTTCCCCAAAAAGATTTGGTTCCCCAAATCCCTGAAAATCATCCAATCATGTTACCACCCTAGTGATTTATCACTAGTGACTATCCTACCAAATATTACTTTGTATACCATAATTCTTCACTACTCTCTTGTATGTTAATTTTTTGTCTCTTGTGTTACTTTGCATATAAACCAGACAGAATATAATTGCCAATATACATGGTTCTTCATATGCTGACAAAGTATTGTATTTATGAGATTAAGTAATAATATAAAGTTTTTTAAACTGAAAGTAAGGAGCAACATTAAAACTTAAAATGAACAGCAATTATACTGTATATGAAAGGGACTGTCCCCTCTCTACACCTTGCTCTTTATGTTACTTTAGTGTAAAGAGCTAGGGTTGAGGAGGGACAGCCCCTTTCATATACAGAATAATATTGCTCATTTTAAGTTTTAAGGTGCTCCTTACTTTCAGTTAAAAACTTGTTTTTTAGGTATTTGTTTAGGCCTTATGTCACCTGATAAGGAGACATGTTAAGAAAACAATTCTTAC
Organism: Artemia sinica; assembly: GCA_027921565.1. Lineage (NCBI taxonomy): Eukaryota > Metazoa > Arthropoda > Branchiopoda > Anostraca > Artemiidae > Artemia > Artemia sinica. The sequence continues at coordinate 10,864,864 of CM051269.1, forward strand.
TTAAAATATGTACAATGATCCTAGTCTTATATTATCCAAGGGGAGAACCTTTATCATTGAGTCTTTCCTCTAAAAATCCGTCTTTTCCTAAGCTTAAGAGAAAAAGTTTCCAAAAATCACCCACATTTGAGAATTCATATGCTTAAGTCTTTTGAAATTGCCACTCTAATAAGTTCTTTATAGATAGCATTCATGCCAGTCTTTAGTATTCATATTTGATATTTGCCCTTCACCACTGCTCTTAAAAAAAAAATTTAAAAAGACCGGCATGACATGCTATCTATAAAGAAACTTATTAGGCTGGCAATTTAAAAAAGACTTAAGCATTGAATTCTCAACATGGTGATTTTTGGAAACTTTTTTCTCTTAAGCTGGAAAAAGAAGGATTTTTTAGAGGAAAGACTTTGATGATAAGGGTTCCCCTCTGGATATTATGCTAACTAGGATCATTATGCATATTTTAATGTAAGAATTGTTTTCTTACATGTCTCCTTATCAGGTGACATAAGGCTAAATTTATACTGTTTTTATTTAATTTCTGATCATTTTTTCAACTAATCCTGGCTTGATTTTGGCTCAAAGTGAATGAAAATTAAAACACATTGGGCATATTAGTTTTGGGCAGATTTAGCCTATTGACTGTGAAGGGTTGCCCTCCTCAATACTTGTTCTTTATGCTAGGCTGTTAGCACTTTTAAAAAAGCCTTCCTATTCTAATTAAAAAGCCCCTGTGTTTCAATTTTAGTAAACAGTCAAACTTTAGCATAAAGAATAAGGTATTGAGGAGGGGCAATCCTTAATATGTATATGTATAAGTAATATATACTCTAGAGGCCTATATATATCTAGTTTATATTTATATATAGCCTATATATATATATATATTATAGATATATATATATATATAATCTTATAATATATATATATATATTATATTATAGATATATATATTATATATATAATAGATATATATATCTATATATATATATATATATATATATCTATATATATATATATATAATATATATATATATATATATATATATATATATATATATATATAGATATATATTATATATTTTAAAAATTATATATATAGGGGTGGGGTAAAAACCATTGCAGCAAAAGTGATTAGCCTATTATATTTGGAAAGAGCATAGGAAGAGGCATCAAGTGGTAGGCTATGTTTACTTTGTTTGTAGGCTAAGTCAATAATATGAACTGCCTGTTACTATCTTTCCAAGATATCATAAATTAATTCGTCTAGAATTTTACCATTTCTCATTTAGCTTAACCTGCAGTCGGTTCATAGGCCTAGCCTACACTAATTTAGCACACATTTGAAAAAAAAATTCCAACACCAACATACGTTTTAAAGCTTTAAACAGAAATATCAAATTGATCAGAGAGTAATCTCAATTAAGTCAGCTCTAGTAACCTATAAGAACTTCATACCCTGTTAGGATTTTTACTTTCTACTTCAGTTGTTGCTGGTGCGCTCTTAAAATATTTGGTGATTTTGCCTTTTGCCATCAGAGCTGCCACTTGCAAAAGGAATCATCCTTAAAGTAGCTGTGAAATTTAAAAACAAAAATCTGAAAAAAACACAAAATAGCTTCAAAATAGCCGTGGTAACGATAGTTCGTTGTAACGAACTGTAAGTAAGGAGAAACCCGGGTCAATAGTAACCGAAACTCTAAAAAACGGAATTTGACTACCAATAGATCATCAAAAGGATCAGATTTTAATGCTGATTTAAAATATATAAGTTTCATCAAGCTTAGTTCTTACCCATTCAAAAGTTACGCGCCTGAGAAAATTTGCCTGATTTTAAAAAAAAAGGGGAAACACCCCCTAAAATTTATAAAACATTAATGAAAATCGCACCATCAGATTCTGCGTATCAGAAAACCCTATTGTAGAGGTTTCAAGCTCCTATCTGCAAAAATGTGGAATTTTGTATTTTTTGCCAGAAGAAAGATAACGGATGCGTGTTTATTTGTTTTTTTTTTTCCAGGAATGATCGTATCGACCCAGTGGTCCTAAGAATATCTTGGAAAGGCTCATTCGAGCGGAAATTAAATTTCTAGTGCCCTTTTGAAGTGACAAAAAAATGGAGGGGCAATAATAGCCCCATCCCACGCTCATTTCTTCTCCAAAGTCACCCGATCAAAATTTTGGGATAGCCATTTGTTCAGCATGGTCGAAATATAAAAAATATGTCTTTAGGATGACTTAATCCCCCAAAGCGTAAAGAGCGAGGTATTGACTAGGGGGCGAACCCTATTAACGTATTAATAATATATGAACATAGAAGTTCGTTACGTAAGTTAATTCGTAAGTTACGTATATTTACTACTAGTAAAAACGATCGTAAATAAAATTAAACAAATTTTGAGAAAGTCATTTAACCATATAAAAGTAAAATTAATATGCAAATTTTGATTTAATTGTTCATGTACGGTGAGCCAAAATCAAAACCTGCATTTATTCAAAAACGTTCAATAACGATATAAAAAAACAGGTTTTTTTTTAACTGAAAGTAAGGAGCAACATTAAAACTTAAAACGAACAGAAATTATTCCGTATATGAAAGGGACTGTCCCTCCTCTACGCCTCGCTCTTTACGCTAAAGTTAGACTCTTTCTCACAACTTTTTTTTAAACAATAAAAAACTTTAGCTTAAAGAGCGAGGCTTTTAAGAGGGACAGCCCCTTTCACTTAAGGAATAATTTCAGTTCGTTTTAAGTTTCAATGTTGCTGATTACTTTCAATTAAAAAAACTTGTTATTTATTTAATTTGTCTAAGAATCAAGACAAGGCCTAATGCTTCTTTAAGTTTATCTTTCGAGCAGAGCCTGAGGGTATCAAGATCATTATTGACGAAACTGACGGGTTTATCCCTCTTGGAGCAGTTGCTAGTGATTTTATGGCAATAATTTCAAATTTCTCAAGGAGAGTCATGTTTACGTAGGGTAAATATAATGATAAATTGAATTAAGTACTTCGATAACGCCGACGACTAAATTTACATTAACTCCCTCTTATTGTGCATTAGTTTCGGTTTGAACCCCGTTTTGATTCGCCCAAGCTCAGACAAAATTAATAGGTATTATATCCCAGACACAAAATTCGTCAGTGACCACACTGCACTCAAGTGGACAGGGGGTAGACTAATGTAGATATGTTTTCTTGTAAAGCAGGTTTTTATTGTCATTTAACTGTAAAAAAATCGTTTAATCATACAAGACTTGTATTAAAAGTGTTTGATCATAGAGTAAGAACGTTTTACTATATGTTTTGATTAAGACTTTTAAATATGAAATAATTAAGTGAGCACAAAGAGGTCACAACTCAATTGTTTAGTTTTGATTTCTCTGAAAATGGGAAGGAATGCGCTGTGGCAGTGTGACGTCACGAACTCCGCCTGGACCCAAACAAATCTATAACCTATTATACTATAAAGATTACTGTAAGAATAAAATGAAACCTATAAGGATTCCTTCAAAAGAAACAAATATTCATTACTTGAGCAAAAATGTACAGAATAAATTGTTTGTTTGCTTTCGAAAAAGATGCAAGGCCACATTTTAGAGCAGCTTCAGCATGCAAAATATTATTCTATGATATTAGACTGAACTCTTGATGTCAGCCACCACAGAGCAAATGACATTGGTGATAAGATTCGTCAACATCACAGCGGAAGAGGATGTGTTCATTAGGGAACATTTCTTAGGCTTTGTTCCTATTGCCAATTCTTCTGGTGAGGCCTCACAGAAGTAATGCTAAAAAAGTTGCAAACACGAGGCATTCTTTGAAATAAACATTAGTTGCCATGGATATGATAATGGCTCTAAAATGAAAGAAAACATATTGTAGCTCAGAAGAGGACCTGCGATTTAAATCCTCGTCCTTTTTACGTACCCTGTGGATCCACCACTGAACCTTGTAATTAGCGATGCTGCTCTCTCTTGCATTGCTGCAGTACACTGTTTCAGCACAATTCAAGAAATCTTCAGTTTTTTTCAAGTTCTATTCAAAGATGGAGTATTTTGCTTAATAACGTTTCAAATCTTACAGTAAAACCACTCGATTAGATGGCTAGGCTCAATTTGAAAATATAGATCAGTTTGTTCGTTTTGCACATTAAAACCTAGATTCTTCACAAAAAGGCCTTTATTGGGCATAGCAGCTAAATATCTAAACTAGTAGTTCTAAGCTTTTTTGTAATTTTTACTTTCATTTTTAATGCTGCAAGAACTGGAAAAGAAAATATTTGTAATATAATTTGTTTTCAGTGAAGGACCAATGACGCAGTAGGCTTCAGGTTTTTGCAGTTAAGGAAGGTTTTTACAGGGTAGCATCCAAACTCTTGTTTATAGTAGCAACTAAATTCATCTTGAAAGATTTTAGAAACAACTGATAAATGAAAACTGAATATATTATGTATAATGATATTAATTGCTGAAAGCTGATCAGGTCAAAATTTTTACTGTAATTTTAATGTTTATTTTCAGTATTAAGTACCAAAGAAAATATTTGTAATAAAGTTCATTTTCACTAAAGCACCAATGACGCAGTAGATTTTAGACTTTTACAGTGAGAGAAAGAGTCGATACCTAATTTCTTGTTTGTAGTGATTTTTGTTCGTTTCAAGATTGATTTGTATATTCAGTTTAAGTTTCGTTCGCTTTAAGATTTATTTATTCATTTACAGTTAGTATCTATTGTATGTTTGTTTGTATTGTTTTTATTTAATTTCTGTTGGTTTTGGATTTCATTTATACTTCAATAGCAAAATATTTGTTTTTCGTTTTAAGCTTGACTTTCATGTTAAATTTAAGCAGAACTCGGTTTAAGATTTATTTATTCATTTATATCATTAATTGTTGTATTTTTTTGCTATGATTGTTTATCTAATTTCTGTTCGTTTTGGGCTTCATTTATTTTTAATAGCAATTTCTTGTCGTTTTGGGATTGAATTTTAACAGGTATTTGTATCTGCTCATCTTAAGTTTAAAATGGCCTTTACTTTTCTTTGAAAAACTTCTTTTTTGGAAAGTTTTTAATTAATTTTTTCTCGCTTTTGTTTGCAAAAAGTTTCAAGTTTTAAAAATTTCTTATTTCAAATTTACTTTTTTTTCAAATCAAAACTTGCCTGAGACCTTTAACGGGGCAAACAATGGAGGTTTCGTCAAACAAAATGAAGTTGTGTGGACTCTCATACTCACGTTTGAGCCAAGGCGGAATCAAAAACCACATGCCTTTGGCGTAGCTTCGCGGCATTGTCGATTGAGGACCTATGTTCAGGTAACCTCTCCCTCAATTGCGGTTGGGTTCTACCAACATAAAAACAGCTACAAGAACAAGGAATTCTAGAAAAACCACTACCCAGAATGGGGCTGGTTTTATATTTGCCGTTGTTGAAAAAGCTCTGTATAGTATTCGAATTTTTAAACGTGGTATTAAGTTTATGTTTTCTTAAGGATTCTTTTCAGCTTGTCACTCAATTTTGGAATGTAGGGTAGAGCAGTGAAAGTTTCTTATCATCCACCAATGATATCTGTTGGGGTTTGGGATTTGATGCATTCTTTTCTGCCTTTTTCGTCTTTTTTCTATAATGGTCTCAAGTATTTTTATGGTGTAGCCATTGCAAAATAAAATGTCCTAAATATAGTTCAATTCTGAGACTATGTGAGGCTCCAAGCATATTCTTATTACTCGGTCAACCAAAGAAACAACAACTCCTCTTTTTATGCAGGGAGAGTGGTTGGAGGAAAAATGCAAATACCTATGGTTTTGGTAGGCTTTCTATAAATAGAAAATTCAACGCAAGGAGACTTATAAAAAATTAGGACATATAGAAAAGGAAGTTTGCGGTTATGTTCTAGTTCTTAAGTGAACTAAAGGTTAGAGTCCAAAGTGTTTAGATGAGTTAAGAAGGAGTTAAGTGACTCCCCTCCATGCCCCTACACAGAAATAACATCATCCACAAACCGACCCTACAACCGGTGTTTCATAGGAAAAGTTTTCAGAGCAGAGGTTTCAATGAATTCCATTTAAAAAGTTGCTAAAAATGGTGAAAGACTTTTACCCATGGATAGACCCCTGATTTGGGTGTAAAATTGATTATTACATCAGAAACATGAGGAGGAATTATTGCAAAGACGAACGAGACGCATAATAGTTTCTATATCCAGTGTTTTGTAGTCCATTTGTCAATATTATCTTCTAATTTCCTTTGAAGAGCTAGTTCACATTTTTTGACATTGCAAGACGTATACATAGAAATGGCATCGAAACTGGCCAAAATTGTATCTTTTTATTTCAAGGTGTTTTAATTTTTTAACAAGGTGAACTTAATTTTTTATGTATGAAGTTTGCGTTTGCATAAGGGGGCGAAAAAGTGTTGACAAACCATTTCCCCAATCTGACAGTCGGAGAGCTATAACAATCGCTTGGGCATAGAGGAACTCCATCTTTGTGGATTTTTGGGAGCCCGTAAAATTTAGGAACGGAACAACCTAGGATAAAATAATTTATACATTCGTGGAGTCTTTCAGTCTTTCAGTTTGCAAAGTTCTTCTCAGTTTGCAAAGTTTTCAAGTCAGTTTTCAAGTCTTTCAGTTTGCAAAGTTCCTAGCTCCTTTCGTACTACACGGTGTGAACTTATCAATGGGGTCTGAATCTATGGGTTTGTAAGTATGGGTGTCGCATAAAATATCTGGAAAAACAACACTGGAGAAACTTTTCTAAGTCCCATTTATGATGAAATTATTAATTCTGATCATTTTTACATATATCCACGAAATTATACTGTGCAATCAAATAGAATCTCTGATAATCATCTAACTGGAAAGCGATTGGCCTTTAAGAGTGCTTTACGTAAAATGAAATTGTGAAATGCCATTTTGACTTGTGTTTTTGATTCAGTTACCCTTACACCGTTACTGAACAAGGGTCGTCCAATTTTAGTTTTGTGTTTTTATCATAAGGTTTGATTCTTATATTCTTATAAGTTTTGTTCTGCAATTAGGACGGTCAAGCGGAGGTCTGGACCGAAATATTTGCATACTTTTTTCGATTTTTTTCACTGGCTGTTAATTGCCCTCGTTTTCTTTCTTCGCGATTTTATGTTTTATGATAAAATTTGGTTGATGCTACGCATAAAAGATACATTTTATGGGAACGGGAAGCCTGATCCTAATTTTATATCGGACTGACCTCTGGTCCGTTTATCTTAGAAATACCTTGGATTATATGTCAAATATCGTAAGTGTTCAAGTGTCCTATTATATTATATCTTACCATAAATACTATGGTAAGATATAATATAATAAGTTTATGATATAATATATAAGATATTATTTAAGATATAATATAATTGTTGATTCCCTGGGACAACCAGTCACAGCGGCTTATATATTATCAGACCCTGTATCGTTTGTGTTTTAGGACCATAATTATCTCCCTATAAAGGGAGTAAATAAGGTATCACTACAGCTTCAACCTACAACCTTAAAATAACTTTACCACAGCTGGTGGCATTGCGGAAAAACTGGGTCGAGGAGACTAAATAGGTTGCAAATGAAAAAAAAATAATAAAAAACAAATGGCTTTGGCAAAAGGGAAAAGTAAATGGACTTCGCTTTTAGCGGCGCTCAAATTAGCAAAACTTCGAGTTGCTGTAATCAAACTTTGACTATTACAAATGGACAAAATGGAAAAAAGGCTCAATTAAGAGTTGTAAATGAAAAAAAAAACACTATCTAGTATTTAGCCAGTAGAAGTAAGTGTATAATTAGTAGTTTTCTTAGTGTTATTAATAAATGCAATGTAGTAGTGTTGTATATCACTAAATAATAAAGTATTTTTACCGCAAATTAAAAGAATAAAACAAAAGATAGTACGTAAAGAAAAAAAATAGCTAGGCCGATTAAACGTTGGTAGAAACAGAAGAATTTTAGGCATAATAGTAGCAAAAAAGGCCCTAATTGAGTCTTACTACAGGTACAGGATATAGACGTATTGTTCAAGCATAACACTGCTACAAATTAGCAAAGGAAAACACATAAATTGTTGTCCGAAAAATTATAGGTTAGAAGCTGCCATTTCCGAGTGTTTTAGGAGTAGTTTCGCTTCGAAAATAAGGCATTTTACGACGTAATAAGCAATAGAATTACCTTTGTTAAAGCTAACCCGGATGCTAGGTTAGTTTTGTAGTTTCACAAGCAAACGGAAGGAAAAGATATATAAATTTGTAATTAAAGCACTTGAGGAGCGGGACGGAGAAAAAAGAGAAAAGTAACCTTATAAGTAAGGAAACAAATGTGGAAGCTTAGTAAAGTCACTGAAAGAAGCAAAAAAAAAATAAAAAAAATGAAATTGTTACCCAGCTGTGATGGGAAGTCTGCATAACTCAAGAAATTAGGTGAGAGAAACCAATAATCACAGAAAATGGAGGCACGGGGATAGGTCTTAAAACGTCCTCCTTTCCTTACATAGAGGACCGTCATCTGAATAATAGTGTTAGAATAATTTCAAATTCTGAATTAGCCGCACAAAATGCGTCAGAAAAAAGTTCAAATTTGAATTTTAAACCATGGCTGCTTTCGAGCCATGTAGATGTAAAGCAATCCAGTGTATGAAAACTGTTATGCTTGCTTACATAGAATATAAGCCCACATTAGAACAAACGGATAAGGCAATGCATCTTTTTGGGATAGCTAATATTGATAACTCTGGTCCACTCTTAATGTTCCTCAATGACGTACCACCCTCATGTCTAGTCTATTTATAAATTAGTACAGTTTAGTCGAACAGACAAAATAGGAAAAATAAGGTTGATACTATGTATAAAAGATACATTTTATGGAACGAGGAGCCTGATACTAATTTTATGTCGGACTGACCTCTGGTCCGTTTATCTTAGAAACACCTTGGATTATATGTCAAATATCGTAATTGTTGAAATATCTAATTATATTATATCTTACCGTAGTATCCGTATAATTGTTGATTCCCTTAGACAACCAGTTACACCGGCTTATATATCATCAGACCCTGTATTGTTGTGGGTTGGATAAATAAAAGTATTATGTTATAGCCAATCTCTCTACAATCTTATTTTAGTTCCCTCGAATAATCCCAGCTCGTACTCCCAATTAGTCAGGTCACAGCCTATGTCACGCTACCAAAGTTTATTTACCTTATGACCATAATAATCTCCCCTGCAAAGGGAGTAAATAAGGTATCAACTACAACTTAACCCTGCAACCTTAAATTACTTTACCACAACTGGTGGCAGCGGTGGAATCCTGGAAACTAGGTCTTTGAGGATGACCCCCCCCCCCACAGCCCTCAGTGCAAGGGTTGTAAGTTGTATACCGGGGGCTTATAAGGTTTTTTATAGAAAGCGTTGTTGTAGAACCTTCAAAAAGGGCTCATTTGATTGGAAATTGAAATAGCTAGTGCCCTTTTCAATAGTCAAAAGGGATCGGAAGGCAACTAACACCCCTTCCAGGCCCACCATTTCCCCAAACACATCCATTCAAAATTTTGAGAGAGCCTATTGTTCAACGCAGTTAAAATGTCCGGAAATTATATTTTTGAGCTGGACACTCCCCCCTACAGTCTGCAGGGCAAGGGTTGTAAGTTATGCCCTGGAGGCATATAAGGTTTTTATAGAAATCGTTGTCGTAAAAACTTGAAAAAGGGCTCATTCGATTGGAAATTCAAAGGTCTAGTACCCTTTTAAATAGTTGAAAGTAATTGCAAGGCAACTAAACCCCCTCGCACGCCTACCATTCCCCCACACTATATCTTTATAGTTTGGAATTATATCTTTGAGGATGACACTCCCTTCAGAGCTCTTGGGGTAAGGGTTGTAAGTTATGTCCTGGGGCATATAAGGTTTTGACTGAAAGCTTTGTCGTAGAAACTTGAAAAAGAGCTCATTCGATTGGAAATTCAAAGGGATAGTGGCCTTTTTAATAGTCGAAAGTTATTGGAGGGCAACTAACCCCCCTCTCACGCCGGCCTTTTCCGCAAACACATCTAATCAAAGTTTTTAGATAGCCATTTTGTTTAAAATAGTTAAAAGTTTTAGAAATTAGGTGTTTCAGGAGGATAACCTCCTCAGAGCCCTCAGGGCAGGGCTTTTAAGTTATGCCCGGGGAGCGTATAAGGTTTTTATGCATAGCGATGTTGTAGAAACTTCAAAAAGGGATCTACAGATTGGATATTAGAAGGACTTTTGCCCTTTTAGTAGTCGAAAATGATTGGAGGATAACTAACACCCCTCTCACACCCACCATTTCCCCAAACATATCAATCAATCATCAATCATTTTATTAATACTAAACTCTATTACAAACGTAAAGAAAAATTATTTGGCCCAAGAAGCTTGGCTTGTTGTGGGCCTTACAACACAATAATAAAGCACTAAAACAACCATAAATATTACTCTAAATCAAACAATATATATGAAATAAAGATTAAAGAGAATAAGCACTACCATACAGTTAAAAAAAGAATTATAATAATAACGATATATAAGGGAAAAACACAAAAAGGAGAAACACTAGGAAAAGAGAAATCAGGGAAAATAAACGAAGGAGAGAGAAATTACTAAACTGGAAAGACACGACGAATAACTGCCTTTGCAGACAGAAATAACGGGACATCCGGTGGGATTGAATTCCATAATTGAATTGATTTATAAACAGGAGACCTCTGGGCTGCTGTAGATGAACGTTTGGGCAAAATAAATCTACGAGAAAGAACTACGTAAAAAAGTAGAGTACCTACCTGAGCCTGTCCGTGAAAAAAATTGCTGCAGAGGTGGTGGAAGTGTATCTAGAAAAGCAGAATGCGCTAAATAAAGATTACTTTTACCCACAATACGATCCAGCGGAGCTATTCCAGTATCATTATAAAGATCAGAGGAAAGGTAAAGCCGAGGGAGAAGAAAAGTAGCCTTCACTGCCCTATTTTGGGCTCTTTGAAGTGAGCAGAGAAGAGATTTATTAGTATTACTCTAGACTTAGCAGCAATAAGAAAGGTAAGGAGAAATAAAAGCATAATAAAGAGAAAGCATAACATCTAGGGGAAGTAATGAGTTAACCCGGTGCAACATTGAAGATTGGCGGAAGATAATATAATAATAATAATATAATATAATATCTGTATTTAAAAGCCAATTAAAGCCATATACAAAAAGACAAATACTAAAAAAAAATTACACTTCATTTGACATCCTTCCCATCAATACAAAATTTCCTACTACCACAATATAACGGGGAGTCCTAGACCTCATTAACTCACAAAGCAGTCTATCTTCCCCCTCCTGGATAATTAATCCCCTTAAATGAGAGAGTTGCTTACACCGGAGGAGGAAATGGCCCAACCCATAATCATTTTCCCCACATCTCAAGGAACTACACCCGGCCTCCGGACCTTCCCTCATTTTACTTGCAACCTTAGCATAAATTGGAAGACAATTTGCTCGAATCTGAATCCAAATCCTCAGATATTTAATGGGCAATCCCAGCTTGAAATAAAACTCCTGACCAAAATTCTCTTTTACTTCTCTATACAAAGTAAGACTCAGAGATTTGTCCACAGCTGCTTGCCATAGTTGCACTTCTTGGTCTTCAATTCTTGCACTAAATTCCTTGAAGAACTTTTCATGATCTTCTGGCCCTTTTCCCTTCTCCCACGAACTTGAAAATCCATTCTCATCTAATATCCTTGATTTGTGCTATCCATGCTGTTTTGTTAGACTGAAGGAGAAGATCTTCATACGCTGCTCGGGCAAGTCTAGTCTGGGAAAGTTCTAGAAGTCTTAACCAAAATTTGATGATTTGGGTATATCTTTTCAATTTCAGGTTAAATATACCAAGATCACCTTTTAAAACTAACGTATGTGTTGTATTGTGTAGGCCAAAAACTCGTTTATAATATTGAAGTTGAAGGGTTTCTAGTTGCTTTGCCGGCTGATACTCCCATATTTCTGATCCGTAATGTAGGATAGACATAATTTTAGTATTAAATATATGTTTGTGGAGGTTTAGTTCACTTATTTCTGCTGTTAGTGTGCTTCTGTATATACCAAATAATGCATTTCTTCCTTTCTGTGCCATTGTTGTAATATGACTCGTCCATTTTCCATTTTGACAAATGATGAAACCTAAGTATTTGGCCTTTTCCACCACTTCCAGCATTTTCCATTCAATAAAAATTGTGGTGCTGATTCCAAGGATATTTTGCTAAAAATCGTGACTTGGGATTTCGTGACATTCACCTCTAGTTTCTTCTCTTGCAAATATTGAAGATGAGGGAACTGGTGTGAGTTATATGAGGCTTAAAAGAGAGAAAACAGTCAAGATACACACCAAGGAATTTCACCATAGCAGCTTGCGGTATAACATCATTCCCATAAGTCAGGATGATTGGCTCCCTTACGTGTCTCATACGATAAGGGGCCCTGAAGTGTACAATGGCCCTTTTTTGGCTGTTGAGAGTCATACCATTTGAACAGCACCAATCTTTTACTTTATCAAGAAGACCTTGAGCTAGGGAAGTGGCAGATGGCAAGTCCACTGCAGGAATGAAAACGTTACTGTCATCAGAAAAAAAAGTAGGGTGCACAAGGGGATGAAGACCATCAACGAGATCATTAATGTAAATTAAAAACAAAAGTGGTCCAAGCACAGAGCCCTGTGGGACACCCTTCAATATAGGCAAAGTAGTGGAATAATTACCATTAACTGAAACATACTGAGATCTTCCCGACAATAAGACCTTAACCATTCTAGTGGGACTCCATGTACTCCAAATGAAGATAGTTTAGACAAAAGAACAGAGTGGTCAACCATATCAAAGGCCTTTGAAAAGTCAAGAAATAGACCCAAAACACACAAGCCCTTGTCCAGATTAACACGCACAAACTCTGTTGCATCTGAAAGTGCATACGAGGTAGAGAAAGTGGGACGAAAACCATACTGATGGTTAGTTATGAGAGAATTTCCTGCAGTCGTATTAGTACTAAAATAAATGAAGAGAGTACATCCAATCAAATTTTTGAGATAGCCATTTTGTTCGAAGTAGCTAGAAAATCCGATACTATGTTTTTGAGGATGACACCCCCTTCCTCCCCAGAGCCCTAAGGGCAAAGGATGGAAGTTATACCCTGGGGGCATATAAGTTTTTTTTTGTATAGAAAATTGTGTCGTAGAAACTTCAAAAAGGGCTCATTCGATTAGAAATTGAAAGGCCTCGTGCCTCTTTTAATAGTTTAAATGTGATTAGAGGGCAAGTAGCCCCCTTCTCACGCCCACCATTTCTCCAAACACGTCCAATCCAAATTTTGAGATAGCCAATTTGTTTCAGTGTAATTTAAAGTTCTAGAAATTAGGTCGTTAAGGATGACAACCCCCTCACAGCCCTCAGGGCAAGGGTTGTAAGTAATGCCCTGGGGATATATAAGGTTTTTATAGAAAGCGTTGTCTTAGAAACTTCAAAAAGTGCTCGTTTAATTGGAAATTGAAAGGGCTAGTGCCCTTTTTAATAGTCGAAAGCTATTGGAAGGCTTGACATTTTTATAGTAAAGAGCGATGTGGTTACAATGTATTATTATGTTTCTGTTTAAAACCCGAAACGAACAGAAATTACAATAAATAACAGAGTCAAACTCAAAACGAGCTGAAATTAACATGAGTAAGGCTCAAAACCCCTATGTCTTCCCAAGGCCAGAAAATGATTTCCACTTTACTGAAAAAGTATAAATTGTTTTACTTTTATAACTTTAATAAATCCAATAATATTAACATTTGCATTAATAAATATCAGTATGTGTATATTAAACTGACAATGCACATTCATTTGTATTTTTTTCAGTAAAGTGCAAATTATGTTCTGACATTGTCCCCATAAAAACTTTCCTCACGGAGAATCTCCCTCACGGAAATCCCTTGCGGGAACCCCACGCCACGTAAAATCCCCAAAGAAAATTCCCCCCGGATAATTCTCACGTGGAATATTCCTCCATATCCCTCCTTGATAATTTCAGATGCTCATTAGGAGGGAAATTGAAAGTTCTCCTCATAAGCTTAAGTCGGGCGGCAACGCTGTAATGGTGTCTGTGAAAGGCGACGCTAGAATGTTGCTGTAGTAAAGCCATAAGGAATCAATGTTTTATTGTAATTTTTTCTAGGTGTACTTCATATGGAAGGGGTGATCATTTAAACTTAAGAAGCGGCTTATTTGAAAATAAGGAATTCTAGTCCTCTTTGTAAGAGTCAGAAGTGATCAAAGGGCAACCAGCCCTCATCCTTACCTTAGCACCCCTTTTTCCCCAAATGCTTCTGATTAGAATTTTTAGATAACCATTTTGTTAAAAATAAACCGAGGTTCAAATAACTATACTACCGGGTTTGACAGCCCTTCCTTCCAGCAGATAGAGGAAAGGATGTAAGCTATGCAAGTTGCTCATTGTTAACATATAAGGTTTTCATAAAAGTGGTGGTCGTATAAACTTCGGAAGGAGCTCATTAATTGGAAATGAGAAGTTCCAGTGCCCTTAGTAAGAATCAAAAGTGACCTGAGAGCAACCAGCCCCCCGCACACATATTTCCTGAAATGCATTCAATACAAATTCTGAGACAGTCATTTTGTTCCAAGTAGTTCAAAGGGAAAATAACTCTGCCTAGGAAGTAGACAAAACCCCTCAAAGCCCCTGGGGCGAGGGCTGTAAACTATACTATTTGACAATAGTTAATATATGGTTTTTTATGGAAGAAGATGTCAAATAAACTTTGAAGGATGCTTATTTTACCAGAAATTGAGAGTCGTGTTTTTTTTTATAAGCTGAAAGTGCTTACAGACCAACCAGCCTCTGTCCCAAAATTGTTCTTTGTATCCGGTACTTTTTTTTACCCCGTAGGATATATGATCGACATTTTGAGGTACGTATATTTTGTGCTTTCTCTGGGGACGCTAAATTTTGCGAGTTGGGAATTCTTTGCATGGGGGAAGTATCCAGAGGGAATTTTATCGCCAAAAACGATCAAAATTACTGACTGGGCTCTATTTCAGCACAAAGACAGAGAACGGAATAATGAGCATACAGCTAACAATTGATTAAGTCGTACTCAAACTGTCTATTTTGCAAAAAGTCACCTAGCCTACTAGCCAGTTCCTAGCTTAGGTCACGTCTACATTCGGGATTTTCTGGAAAACTGGGCCGGAAAACTGGGAGGCAGGTAGCAGTCTAAACTGCACTTTTCCAGCCCAGTTTTCCAGAAAATGCCGAATGTAGACGCGGCCATATGAGTTAGAACTTTAGGTCCTATTTTCTATAGATCATCAAATTTGTCCTTCCAAATATTAATTACTGAGAAAGTCTCTTCATTTGACCATTTGGCAGAGTTTTTAGAAGCCTCTTTGTCTTTTTTGGTGAATCCCATGGCTTCTTTTTCAAATTTAGTGCTTACTAGAGTTGCCAGAAAACGGAACAACCCATCTTCACTAACCATTTTCTGGCATGCCGGCCAATATATTGGCGTCTTTTTGTGCCATACCCAGAAACGGAAAACTGGGACTGCAGTTGTGGTCAACATTACCCATTTTTCCAGTTTTCCGACCCAGTTTTCCAGAAAATGCCGAATGTAGACACGGCTTTATAATTTTGCAACATCAAAATTTGTATCGTACATTCATATTATTTTAAGGATTTCATTCTCCCTCACTATCATCACAATAATAAATATCTATGGAATTTTAGCATTTATTTGGAATGTTACAAAAATTTGGATTGGTTCACAGACTTTCAGTGAAATTTTGATGGATTACTCAAATTCTATGAAGGTTCCTAATTATTGCACCCTTTTTTTACTTGTTTTTATATCCTGTTTTACTCAATTATAACAAAGTTATTTATCTTCACTCATTTCACTGGTAGCCTATTAGAAAGGTTTCTGACATCAACCTAGCCTATCCTTAGTGAAAGTAAGAATATCCATTACTAAAAGTTCCGTTTTCCTCACCTAACCTCTTTCCAAGTTAGCAAAAAATTAGCCTAGTTGAACTAGGCTGGAAGTTTACCATTATTTCTCACAATATCTGCTTCCTAACCATTCTTATGGAGGATACCACCTGGAATTTTTCATAGGACAGGAAATGAGAGCTAAGCTTTAGGCCTAGGGTAAGATGTCCAGTAACAAGTAGACCTTGATATCCAGTAGACTTAGGCATTAATAACATGCTAGTCACTCATTTTTTGACCAAAGAGTGCAGATTATCAATCATAGGCTTGTAGCCTAGCATATGCCCCTGAAGAACCAACTGAGAGAGATATTATTCAGGAGAGTTTTACTCACAGTTAGAGGAACAAATAGACAATCTAGTTATAGGCCTAACCAATACATTGCTTTGGTCATAAAATGGTCGATAAGTTAACATTATATTTACAAAATGGTAAGACAGCAAACCTTATTGGTTATATTATAATAAACTAAAGACTGGCAGGATTAATACAAAATACTAATGTAGGGTAAAAAACCAGTATCCAATTGAGCAAAATTATGTATTACTAAAACTCTCACATCTTGTTACCTAAGAGGAATTGAGAAGGATTGGGTATATTAATGAATAGCTAAAAGTCTAAGCTATGCATCAATATGGTTATTATTCAGATTATTTAAGATCAACCACTTGAAACTATTAGTTTATTGACTTACCTGCAGAGACCTCTTTTTGGAAATACCAATTATCCTATCCTATTTTGATGTATATATCCTTTTAGTGTTAGTGTTTCAGTTTTATTCATATATTAACAGAAAGCTGATTTTGTTCTGATTCTAGAAATGTAACTTTTATTGCTTGATATTTATTCTATAAATCACAAATATTTAAAAATAATTTTTCTTTTCAATTGCTTTTCAAAACAGAGACCACATTTTCAATTTATGCTGACAAATCATTGGTGAAAACTTGACCAAGAAGGTGGGGCTCTTGTTACTGCCCTCACATTGCTTCATGTTGTAGTAAAAGGGGGTGGCCCAAAAACCCATTGCTATTTTTCCAGAATGCCAAAGAAAAGTGGTCTTTCCCAAAAAGAGGTCTTTTACCCTATAGGAGTACTGTTATTGGTGTTAAAAAAGAAGATACCATCTAATAGCCTAGTGTCTAGGGTCAATTAAAGCTTAAATATTGGAAGGGTAACTACCTTCCAGGAAATTATGACATTGGACTCAGGGATGAGGATCTAGGAACACTTGAACACTAAATTAGAGAGTTTAAAATTTGACAATAGGCTATAGAAGATAAATAGAATAATTTTAGGAAAATATTTTGTGAAGTTGCTGTTGGTGAGGAAGAATGTTAGGAGTAATAGTGAAAAGGCTTTATGTTTAATAGAGAGAAGAGGCTTGCACAAGAATTATTTATGTGATAGATCATATGAAAATAAGAGGAATGTAAATAAAATAGAGGAATCATTAAAATATGAACTAAGGAGGTCTGGAATGAAGGCTAAGGATCTGGATGGCTACAGTTCTGGCTGTATTGCAGGCACATGCTGGCTATATGTTGTACTTGCCTATGTGGTAAATATTGTACTGGCATTAATAAATTCAGAGGGAGTAGTCAGTCTGGATTTGTTCCAGTTAAAGATATAAACAGGCCACAATTATTGATGAACAAAGAGCTAAAGAGAGATTTAAAAGTAGAAACAGGGCCACAAGTAGTGATAGAGAAAATAGATGGGCAGAGATGGATAGAAGATTAAAGAGAGATGGACAGAGCATGTTCAGAATGTGGTAAGCCAGGATAGAGTTACAGGAAAAGATATAGAGGAAAATGGAAAAGTCTGTGACTCCTTGGATGTGAAGGAAGATTTATTTTGTGAGGAAGAATTAGGCAAGTTACTAAAAGGATTGAAAAATAATACAGCTCAAGGTGCTTATAGTGTGGTTAATGAGTATGAGTATGGTTAAATGTGGTGGTTATAAATATGATTTTCAAAAACAAGAAGTACCTAGAAATTTTAGGAAAACCAAATTAAACCCCTGTGTAGAAAAGATGAAAAGAATGAAAATGGTAATTATAAAGATATTAGCCAGGTTTCTATAGGTAGCAAATTACTTGGTATGAGGATACTTTTTAGACTTGGAGATGCTGTAGACCAAGTTTTAAGAGAAGAAAAGTGCAGTTTTAAGGTGTACACATAGTCAACACCACAGTTCATATATTATCCAGTATGATCATTCTCTATCTCACCCATTATAAAAACCCGGACCAGGGTGCAAGTGCTCTGGAGAATGTTTTGGCAGATATAAACATGTTAGACATGCTAGACAGGTTAGTCTGTTTCTGACTGTTTCCATCAAAGTGCATTGAAACAAACAGAAATAAAGCTAATGCAGAAACAGGCTAAAGAAGCTAAGGCAGAAATAAGTGGGAGGAGCTTTTTGTTCACGAAGACCAGAAATGATCTGTGATAAGCTTACTGGTATATTCTGTCTACTGTGGTCAACACATAGAAAATGTTTTGACCAAATTTTTACTCATAGGTTAATAATTGAGAAGTGCCAGTCATCAAACACCTTTAGTCCTCAGTTTTTATAGATTATGAGCAAGCATTTGATTCAACTGATAGAAGAGCTTTAGGAAAGGTCTTATCCTTGTATGGTATACTGGACAATTACATTAAAGTGATTAGTGCTATGTATGTGAATAACACTGCTTTGGTTAAGGTAGGAAATGAGGCTAGTAGTTGGTTTTGTATTAAATTGGGAGTTAAGCAAGTTTGTGCCCTATCCAGGGCTATCACATATGGGGGAATGCTTCCCCCAATGTTTTTGGTCAATCAGTAAAAAAATTATGGTGCTTTGCACCACAATTTTTCTATTGTTACTAAAATTGTTTGTTCAGTTCAATAAAGACCATGAAAATACTGACATGTCATCTACAGAAATTTCTAACTTGATCAGTTAATGCAGCAGTTTTACCAACTCCTGCCATGATTTTACAGATGGTGCCACAATTTTCCAATTTGTTAAATAAACAGCATTAAAATAGTGACATACTATGTACCAAAGTCTAAATCTTGATTGGTAAATGCAGTTGTTTTACCATTCATGCAGTGATTTCATGTATTGTATTTGAAATGGACATTATGTTAATTTCAGACAAAAAAAAAATGTTGGTAAAAATGACCAGCCAGTCAATAAAATCTCTTGCTTCCCCCACCTCCTGCCCCCTTAATATTTTGGCTAGTAATGCCCCCTGGTCCTATTCTTATTTATATGGATAATTTTGAGGAACCTTTAATTAAGGGGCACAGTAAAGGCAATGGGAGAACACAGAATCCAATGGAGAGGAAAAACTCTCCTGGACATAGATTAAGCTGATGATTTAAGCATCCTAGATGAAAGTATAAGCAAAATGAATGGACTGTTAGAAGTTTTGCAAGTTCAGGGTGCTAGAAGAAGTTTTGAAAATTAATGTTTAGAAGAATAAGTTGCTAAGGCTAGGAATAAGTGAAAATGAAAAGGTGACATTGGGAAAAAAAAGGTCTATCAAGTTGACAACTTCTCTTACCTTGGTACTATGACAGTGGTCAAATTTGATTATGAAAAATGGGTGCTCCAAAGAACAGAGGAATATTTGCTAGATGTTTTCCAGAGAAATTGTCAATAAATTGTTTTGGGTACCTGGCTTACAGACTGTATTTCAAATAGTAGACTGTACAAAAAGCATGGTTATATCCTGCTTTCCAGGACTTTAATGAGAGAAAGTTTAAGATGGCTAGGGCACATTCTGTGGATAAAGGGATGACAGATTGCCAAAGATTGTGCTTTTTGGCCAACTGTCTAGGGCTAAATGGAAAACAGGTTGTCCTTGGTTGGGGTGGGAAGAAGTTGTAAGAAAATATTTAAGGGAAATGGGAACTTCCTGGGAGGGTGTAGAGAGGGAGAATTTGCTGTATTGAGTTGTTAGTAGTACTAGTAAATTCAATTACTCTGATTCACAGCACTGGGCTTAGATTTGGATGTACCCATGAGAGTTTCTTTCTATGATTTACACTGCATTCAGGATAGCTCATAATTGATTTTCATCACTGATAACCACTGAAACTCATTTCTAGGTTATGAAAGAATATGTTTTCCATTGATTTTCAGTAATGAAAATCAGATCTTCATTACTGCTATTCATTGTAATAGGCTATTCACTGCTGGGCTAAGTGCCTTGTACCGAATTTAAGATCTTATGTAATAGATTAACCAATATTTTTTTTAATTTAGACTGAAGATTAAAGTGTGTGTCCATGATTAGGCTCCACTGGTCACAATCATTGTATCTTTGATTGTTAGTGTTTTATGTGGTCCAGTTACTGGTTATCTTACCCTATGGCTTCAATTAGAGAAAATGTAAATTACTGAAATTAGTAAATTTTTCAACTAACCTGGTCTAGTTTGCTAGCTATAAGATGCAATGACGTTCATTATTGGGCAGAAATGGTAACTTATCTGAAGCAAACAAAATAATAAGCAAAGGAAACACAATAACATAGGCCTCTTTTAAAGGAAACACAATAATAACAGAAGAACAATACTATTCAAGTCTCTAATCAATGCCCTTTCTAAATGTAGTGTTTGCTACTATGACAATGCTCTGTATTTGATATATCCTAAATAATATAATCTTTTAAGTATATCTTAAATAATATATTTCTCCATTGCTTTTCATCACTTGAATGTTCTATTTCTTGGTTAATGGATATTTTTATTCTAAGTCTGCCAATAGCATCATGTTATTATGAAAAAAAAAAATTGAGATTTGATGAAAGAAAATGTCATTGAAGAATGATTTAAAGTGTGGATAATGATTGAAGAAAACATGAAAATCTGACTAGTAGAAACATAGTGCATATTATCCTACCTTATATTTCAGCTTGAAGCAATATAAGGGGTTTTTGTTGTGAAGCTCCAGATTAATGATTAATGTATGAAGCTAAGAGAGGAAAGGAAATAATAAATGATAAATAAAACCAAAAAAGGGTGAGAAAATGAGGATTTTGTCAGCCAGTGGTAAAATATGAAGACAAAAACCAGCAAATATTTTGACAAGGACCTCTGCCAAGTCGTCTTTTAGTGATTATAATAATATAATAATCTATATAATATATATAATATATATATCATATATATATATATATCATATATAATATATATATATAATCTATATAATAATCTTTAGTGATTATATGCTGTTAGATAATCATTAGCTTCCCAGTCAAGTTTTCACTTGCTAGAGGACCACTCAGCATCTAGCCTTTCTTTAAAAATTTTAATAGTCACCAGTAGGTGTATCTTTAGAGTTTGTTCTTATTGGTGACAATGTGTGTGGGCCCTTACTCTTGAATCAGGATGAACAACAAGAAATAATACTGAGGGAGTGCTGGCTTTCATTAGCTTATTGGTTAGAATGGTATCACCTCCTCTTCTACTGTGCATAAGTGCTGAGAGTTTTTATAGTTTGGATGTTATAAAGTAAAAATTTCATTATTATTGTGTTTTCTTCAAGTTTTATGTATAGCCTATGACTATACCTGGCCCCATAAGAAGTGGGATGGGAAGGTGTGCTTTTGTGAGGGTAGTGACCATTACATTTGTATTGACCATATTGACCATAATCACAGTAGTGGTAGTGACCATAATCATTGACCATTGATTAGGGAATAAAATGTTATCATTCTCTTGTTATTATTTTGTTTACTTCAGGCAAGGTCCTAAAATATACTGCAGAAACTTGCTACATGTATCTACAGAAACCAGATAGGAAAAAAAACATAGGCCTACTATAAGGTTCTCTATTCAATGCTCTTTCTAAATATAGTAATTGATGCTGTAATACCCCAGCCTCCCTCCCCCCCCCCCCTTAATGAGGCCAGATATAGCCATAGGCTATATGCAAAACTGCTGAATTTGTGTGTTTGCCATTAAGCTATCTTTGGTGCTTATCTCTCATCAGCAGCTGATTCATGATGTCAAATAAAGCCAAAAAAATTGAAAATAAAATCAGCAAACTTCTCTGTATAGCCTAGAACAATTTCTGGCCCTATTAGGAAGGTAGGCAATTGTGATAGCAGCAATCATAATATTTGGATAATCATTAATGATATATTTTGTATTTTCCTATCTGATTTCTGCCTTATAATAAATATCAACCAAATGATGTACATTTCAGTCAATACATATTAATATTCCTTTCAAATTTACTACTGGCTATGGCTGCAAATTCCACTATGATTCCCTTAAAATGACACCTTATTCCTTATTTTTTTGGGACAATTTGAAGGATACCCTTAAAATTTTAAAACTACCTTAAGATAGTCATAAATACTTGCTTATCCTATTCCTAAAGGCACATTGCTTCACTTTACACCCCCCCCCCCCCGCCTGATGGATAAAGTGGAGAATAGCAAACAGTTTTAGAAGCCCAATTTATCTGCATCTTGAAGTTGTAGCAGAGTAGCAGTAGCCCTAAATGTAGCCATAATAACCATTCTTCTTCTACTTCACAGCAGGCGGGCTTTTCAGTTGATACTATTTAGCCCTTTTCCTTTTGCTTCACTCTGTGGGCTACAGAGCTACTGGCTTGGTTGTCTCTTATTTATTAGATATTCTCAAATATCTTTCAGTAGATCTTTCAACTCAAGGAGTTCAAATATAAGATGATAGATATCGATTTCTGTGCTCTGTGTGCAGGTATAGTCGGCTAGGCTCTTGGCTGATAGTGAGATTTTGTGGTGTTTGAAGCACTTTAAACAGTTTACAATGCAAAGTATGCTTTGCAGACGTCAGCAAATTACATTCAAATAGGCAGTGGTCAATTGTTTCATTATTCATAATACAATACCTGCAAAGAGGGGACAGGGGAACTGAACCACTTGAATTAGGAAACTGGTATGAGAATGCAAGAAAGTTTAGTCCATTTGTTCCAGAACAAATTCTATGATAAATTTTAGAAAAATACTTTGGGGAAAGGGGGAAAGAGTAGGATTTTTCTTATTAAACATAATATCTGATAGTCTCCATTGGTAAATATCTCTAATGGGGATTGGTCTCCCACTTGGCTGGTCAATATTTATAGCATTTTTTGCTATTTCATTAACCTGATGATTACCACTTATACCAGAGAGGCTAGGAATATACTGAAGATAAGTTCTTATGCCACTTGAAGCAAGATTATCTATAATACTAAGACAATGATAAGTGTCAATATCCAGCTTATACTGAAAAGCTGAAGACAGCAACTCAAGGCTTGATAAAGAGTCAGAATAAACTATAACATTATTTGAATTAGCAATCAAGGGTTTATTTTCCATAAGGTGTTCTAATGCCATGATTATGGCATTTAACTCTGCAGACATTATAGATACATTATTATACAATCTCTCACCCATTGCAATTTTCAGGTGAGGAAGGAAGGCACCACTTGCTACCTTCTCATTCATTTTGGACCCATCAACAAAGATTTGGAAATGGTTTTTATAAGTAATTGTATTAAGTTCAGCAAATGTTTTCTGGACAAAAGTGATGGGGGTTAAATCTTTATTCCACTTTGAGAAATCAGTATTTATTATGGGATTGACCAATTCCATGGAGGGGATTGGGGGAAAGTAGGTGCAATAGACTCTGCGAGGTACAGGAAACTTCTTCTGAATATTGGTATACTCATCTGCAATGCCTCTATACATGGCTGGATTTCTTAACCAATTATGTAGGGTGTGTGAGCTATTTGATTCAATTTTTGTAAGATGTTTTATCAAGAGAAAGCTATGTCTCTCCCTTATTGTTGTTAATCCACTCTCCATAAGCAGAAACTTGGTGCTTGTGGGTTTCCTAAGACCAAATATGAGACATATTATATCGTTTTGTATTGTTTCAATTTTTTGCATCTGGGTCTTTGCACATGCACCATAGATGATGAGCCCATAGTCAATATGGGGTCTTATATGTGATTTATAAAACTGGAGTAAGGTTTTCTCCTTACAGCCCCAGGGTGTGGAAAGAAGTCTTTTTAGTATAATTGTTTTTCTATAGCATTTTTTTATTGTGTTTGAAATGTGGAGGTGGAAATTAAGTTTTTGGTCAAGCATGAGACCTAGGTAATTAATATGATTATCTTCTGGAATAGTTGTTCCATTTAGAGTTAGTCTTGCATTAACATGATTTTGCTTTCAGTGAAATAGGATTATTTTTGACTTGGTAGGTGCAATGGGTAAATCTGAATGTTGAGAGAATTTTTCAAATTGGAAAAGTGACTTTTGCAGCTTTGACTGTGCAATCTCAAAGGTGTTGCCAGATGACCATAGTACCAGATCATCAGCATATTGTAGATTCGTGTGGGGGAGGTTCATGTCCCAGAGATATAGGGCAAAGAGGAGGCAGCTGAGGACTGCTCCCTGAGGAAGGCCTTTGGTTATTGTCTTTTGGGGTGAAGATTCATTTTCATAAAATAATATGTGCTTCTTCTTCTTCATTGTTTTCATGGGCTATGTGGATGTTGTCCTGCAGACTTCCTTTTAGCCCTTCATCTTGAGGTTTTCTGATAATCTGGTTGGCTGTGAAGCATTCAATGATCAGATACAGATGTGTTTTTTGTCTTTGAGGCAATATTTCTGGGTAGCAAGTAGTTGTACATCTGGTTGGATTTTCAAATTCGGGATTCATTGCCATGCTTCTTGTACAGCTGGGTCAGGTAAGGAGCATTTAAAGATTCAGGTTGGTGATGAATATGTTCAAATGTTTGGTTGGAAAACCTGCAGCTGGGATTATCTGTCTGCTTCTAATTGAATTGGCCAGTCTTCAGAATTAGGGTTGGGGCCTTTATTTGGAAGTATAATACTGTCCTCCCCCTTTCTTTGAATGGGGATGTTGGCATTGTTCAAGAGAGTTGAGGCTATGTAGTTGATTTTGTATAGTAGCCAGATAGTTGTTACTTACTTTTGGTGGAAATGAAAGAACTGTCATGCCCAGTACCAATGGAGTTTGGAATTACTTCCAACAACCACTTATATCTGTCACCTACAGCTTCCCTGGCAATCTTCAACCAGTTTCTATCCCATCTCCTATCTCCAGAAGCCTCCCCATGGTTCAAGGTCCTTGTTGAGAGTGGGTGGTTTACTTCCATCTTATCCACTTCTTCTTGTCTCTAATACCAACATGGCTTGGTATGTGTTTGAATTTTATTTCTTGTCCTTTTGCTGTTTCTCTAACAAGATATTTTTCAACTCAGCCAAACCTGCATCTGCATCAGAGCAAGAGATTATGTTAAGTCACTGAACTGGACAATTTTATTCCCAGTATGATCTGTTCCACAGATTTCTCTGATGGCTTCCATAATGGCATTGAGTTCTGTTTTGTGATAGAAGATCCATCTGGTAATCTTTTTGCCCACTGTCCAGTAGCTAGTACATGATACATGATTTGGAAGTAACACTAAAAGGCTGCACAATAAATAGTACAGCACAGACTAAGAGAAACTTAGTCTGAAACTTAGCAAAAGAAAAAATGGAATAAAATTAAAAGTCATTTTCATTTCATTTCTTCATCCTACAATTGATCAGCTTTAGACTTAGATATGATTAGATGGTTGATTAGATATCATGAAATTATTAGAAATGATAAGTTATTTATCATTTTCCCAGTAACTGTTGAATGTATGTCTTGTTCTGAATTACCTTATAAAAAAAACATGTTTTTTCAACTGAAAGTAAGGAGCATCATTAAAACTTAAAAAGACAATTATTCTGTTTACGAGGGGGCTGTCCCTTCCTCAATACCCCACCCTTCACACTAAAGTTTTAGTACTTTTGAAAAAGCTTTTGATTCTAATTGAACAGCCCTTGTGTTTCAGGAGTTGTTCTTGGAGAATTGGAAAAAAGTCAAACACAGTGTAAACAGCAAGGTATTGAGGAGAGCACAGCCCCCCTCATATATTGAATAATTTCTCTTTATTTAAGTTTTAATGTTGCTCATTACTTTCAGTTGAAAAACTTGTTTTTGTTTGTTTAATTTCTAATTGTTTTTCAAATGATGCCAGGAAATTCACTCCCCCCTCAGTGGAGAATCCCCCACAAAGAATTTCCCCATGGAAATTTCCTCTCACGCAAGACACCCCCATGTAAGTCCCCCTCCCCCCCCCCACACACAAATCCATCTTTGTTTAAAAAAATTCTCCTCAGCAAATTTCTTATGGATGATTATGAGTGAAAAATTCTCCTTAGCATACTCTCATTTGAAAAAAGACTTTTTTTAATTTCTGATCATGTCAGAAATCCTCCTCCATGGAAATTATTTCCTGGAAATATCCTTCCCCCAATTGAAAGTTTTCCCCCAAGTAGAATTTCTCCTGACCCCCCCCCCCTCCCCCATTGAAAAATCCATTAAACAATTCAGACCCCACTGAAAATTTTCCCCCAGACAATTCCTCTAGTACATCTCCACATGTAAAATTGAGTCTCCAAAGAGAAAGTAAGACAAATAAGGAAAAGATTTTGTATAGGATTTCTCAAAAATTCTTCCATGTATAGTTTCCCCTGGAGAGTTCATCTTCAGGAACTTCCATCCCATGGAAAATGACCCAACCCTGAAAAATGTCTGCATACTTCCCAGTAAAGTATTATGTGGAAACAATGGGCAAAGTTCATAACTTAACTGCCCTTTCCCTGAGTGTGTGGGGGGTATGTCATCCCAAAGGTATAGGCATTGGACTTTTCAACAATGCTGAACAAACTGGCCATTTCAAGTTCTGATTCAACAGCTTTGGGGGAAAAGGGGAGATTAGAGGCAGGGCAAGTTGCCCTCCAGTCTTTTCGGTCACTTAAAAAGGGCACTAGAACCTTGAATTTTAGTTTAAATGAGCCCTTTCCTGATCTTCTAGGACCATTGGTTTGATAAAAAATTGCCCATGGGGAAAAAAAAAACAAAAACATGCATCTGGAATCTTTTTTCTGGAAAAAAAAAATATAAGATTCTATATTTTTCAGATAGGAGCTTAAACCTCTACAGTAAAGTTCTCCAATATACTGAATCTGATGGTGTGATTTTCATTAAGATTCCTTGACTCATTAGGAATGTCCCCCCTTTCCAAAAATCAGGGCAAATTTTCTTTGGCTTGTAGCTTTTTGAAGGGTAACATTAAACTTGGTGATTCTTATATATTTTGGAATTACCATAAAGAGCCCAAATCTTATGATGTTTATCTATTGGTATTAAAATTCCCTGTTTAGAGTTTTGGCTACTATTGAGCTTTTTTGTCCTTATTTACAATTCATTACAATGCACTGCTTGAAATGCTGTAATAGTTTGTACTTCTTAATTAAATTTAAGATTTCCTTGTTGGATATTCAGAGTCACTTTTAGTTTCACTGTATTTCAATCTTAATTAATCAGTACTAGCCTCTGGCTTTGCAGTGCAAACCTTTTTTGCTAAAGGTTAGCTTAAAGCAAATGTCATTATTTCTTACTTATTCGTTGTTTAAGTTTTCTAGAAATCATTAAGACTGGATAAATCTTTAGTGACATCATCAAAATAGGACTGCTGCAGATTCAACCTTTGCAATTCAAACTTTCTCTTTTGCTAAAGGTTTGCAGAGCATAGGTTGCAAAGGGTTGCCTATGCTATAAGCAAAGTGTCATTGTTTCCTAACTTCTATATATTTTTTCTAGAAACCACCAGGTCAGTTAATTCTTTAGTGACAATCAATCAAAACTGGAACCATACAGTGTAAAACCCATGCAAAGACTAAGGCTTTGTAATGAAAACCTTTTTTTCCTATTAGTTTTCAGTGCATTTTCTTGCACTGAAATGTGTACTTGCTTCTTACTTATGTGTGTATTTTTTCTAGAAATTTTCAGGATCAGTTGATTCTTTGGTGACAATCAATCAAAACTGGAACCATACAGTGCAAAACCCATGCAAAGACTCAGGTTTTGTAGTGAAAACCTTTTTTCCTATTAGTTTGCAGTGCATTTTCTTGCACTGAAAAATGTACTTGTTTCTTACTTATGTGTGTATTTTTTCTAGAAATTTTCAGGATCAGATAATTCTTTAATGCTAGTTAGTTGAAATTAGTATAATTAGTTAGTCTAATTAGTCAAAATTAGAACCATGCAATGCAAAGCCTAAGCAAAGCTTTTTTTTGTGAATGTTTGCAGTGCACATACTCATGCTTAAAGTAAAGTGTCATTGTTTCTGATATACATATGTCATTGGTTCTTAATTTATATCTGTGTTTTTTTCCAGAAACTCTCAAGATCAGATGATTCTTTAGTGACAATAAATCAAAACTGGAATAATGCTGACTCTGGCAATGACAAGTTTCATTCAAGAACTAGTTCATCTGACAGCTCAAGTGATAGTAGTTCAAGTGAGACTAGCTCTTCATCAGATGATGAAATGACAAAGAAAAAATATGGAAAAAAGAAAACTAAAAAGTTTGTGACCAGAAAGAAAAGTGAGAGTGTTGGTTTATCTTCATCAGAGTCAAGCTGTCAAGAAAGCTACAGCAAAAAATCAAAAGCTTGGAAGCATAGTTACAGGGATAATGAAACAAAAAAGCCTCCAAGGAAGGGGTCAACTTTTTCTGTAACTGAACAGAGTCTTTCAAAAGTAAGTATCTATCCTTAGGGTTACTTACCTTAGATACTTACCAAAGGTAAGGGTTTCGGAGAGTTCTTGATGGTTTTACTCACTCCCTAAAATTATTAATGATTCCACACAATGGAAGAGGAAGAAAATATGGGATAGGCAGGAGGAAGTCCTATCTTAGGACTTCCTCCTGAAATGACCTCTGTACAGAATTAGTCATAATGGGATGGGATGATGTCAGAATTTGACCCAATTACACCTCAATATGTCAACTCTGATACAGTTTCAAATTTAGGAAATATATATTTATTTTGTATAATATCCCAAATGATTTAGCTAATTCCTTTGGATTATTAGAAATGTTTCTGATGTAATAATTGTTTATCAGTAATTCTCTATTACAAATTTCAGGATTTCAGAATTAAGTACATACCTATTCTTCTTTTTTGCTTTTTGTATCTGAAGAAGTTTGTTAAATTTTTTTTTTTCTTATCCCTGGACAACCAGGTATGCTTTGTCTGGTCCATCATTCATTTTTGTGTGCTTCTTCAGAACTTAAATTGAAAGCAAATTATTAATTATTCAACATTATGGAAGATAAAGAGAGATTATCTTATTACCTCCTTATGGAATGACCTCTCTCAGACTTTTTATAGGATCAGTAATATTGCAATGTCAGAATCTATCCCAGTTCAACTCTCAGTATGTCTAATACAATTCTAAATTCAGCAAAAATATATCCTTTTTGTATGATGTCCAAAACAATTTATGTAATCAATTCTGTATTAGAAATATTTTTGAAACAACCATTGTCTGTCACAAACTGTCTATTGTGAATTTCAGCCTAGTCTTCTTTTTCAAAATGCTTGGACCAGCTGGGTCTATCATTCATTTTTTGTGGTCCTTCAAAACTTAAAGTACCCTACCATGAACCTTAAAATGAAAACATTATTTTCCCCTAGACCCATCTTAGGTGTATTCATACCAGGGAACTTTTCATGGTTTTTGGCTGTTTCAAAATGTCAAAGCTATTAGACATTGTCACATGTTTGTCATGTTGTCACATTGAACTGTCAAAATAAGATGACACATCTAATTCAAACAGTAACAAATCCGTTGATTCTTGGAAACAACTACAGTGTTAGTGGAACTTCTTAAGTTGTTCAGTGCCATATATTTTGGCGTGTTTTTTTCTTGATTTCTAACTTTCTATGATGCTTATGCTTGTGTTCTTGTTTAATGAGAGAGCTTCTGTTGGCTTGTTTTTTTTCTTGATTTCTATCTGTTTCTTTTTTTGTTTTTTTTTTTAGTCCCTGCTACTATCAAAAACTTGCATATAGAAGTCTTTTTGATTAAAAATCTGATTCTCAATTTTGGAAGTTTTCTATGATGCATATGCTTGCGTTCTTGTTTAATGAGAGAGCCATCTGTTGGCTTTTTTTTTCTTGATTTCTACCTGTTTTTTTTTTTTTTTTTTTTTTTTTTTTTTTTTTTTTTTTTTTTTTTTTTTTTTAGTCCCTGCTACTATCAAAAACTTCTTCTATTTCATGTAGGCAGACTTTTCAGTCAAATACTATTCAGCCCTTTTCCTTTTGCTTCACTCTGTGGGCCGAACAGAGCTACTGGCTTGGCTGCCTCTTATTTATTAGATATCCTCAGATATCTTTCAGTAGATCTTTTGACTCAAGGAGTTCAAATATAAGACGATAGATATCGATTTCTGTGCTCTGTGTGCAGGTATAGTCGGCTAGTCTCTTGGCTGATAGTGAGATTTTGTGGTGTTTGAAGCACTTTAACCATTTACAATGCAAGCTATACTGTGCAGACGTCAGCGTATTACATTCAAATAGGCAGTGGTCAATTGTTTCATTATTCATATTACAATACCTGCAAAGAGGGGACAAGGGAACTGAACCACTTGAATTAGGAAACTGATAAGAGAATGCAAGAAAATTTAGTCCATTTGATCCAGAACGAATTCTATGATAAATTTAGAAAATCTTGTTGGGAAAGGGGAAAGATTAGGATTATTCTTATTAAACATAATATCTGATACTCTCCATTGGTAAATATCTGTAATGGGGATTGGTCTCCCACTTGGCTGGTCAATATTTATAGTATTTTTTGCTATTTCATCAACCTGATGATTACCACTTATGCCAGAGTGGCTATGAATATACTGAAGATAAGTTCTTATGCCACTTGAAGCAAGATTATCTATAATAATAAGACAATGATAAGGGTCAATATCCAACTTATACTGAGAAGCTGAAGATAACAGCTCAAGGCTTGACAGAGTCAGAATAAACTATAATATTATTTGAATTATCAATCAAAGGTTGGTTTTTCATAAAGTACTCTAATGCCATGATTATGGCATTTAACTTTGCAGACATTATAGATACATTAATATACAATCTCTCACCCATTGCAATATTCAGGTGAGGAAGAAAAGCACCACTTGCTACCTTCTCATTCAGTTTGGACCCATCAACAACAATTTGGAAGGGGTTTTTATGTGTAATTGTATTAAGTAAATATTGTATTACAGTTATGTAAAACTGTATAACTGCATATAGAAGTCTTCGTGTTCTTCTTTAATGAGAGAGGCTTCTGTTGGCTTGTATTTTTCTTGATTTTTTTTTTTTTTTTTTTTTTTTTTTTTTTTTTTTTTTTTTTTTTTTTTTTTTTTTGGTCTCTGTTACTTTCAAAAATGTATAACTGCATATAGAAGTCTTTTTCATTAAAAATCTGAATCTCAATTTTTGGAAATTTTCTATGATGCATATGCTTGTGTTCTTTTTTAATGAGAGAGGCTTCTGTTGGCTTTTTTTTTCTTGATTTCTTCTTATTTTTTTGCTTTTTTTTTAGTCCCTGCTACTATCAAAAACTGTATAACCACATATAGAAGTCTTTTTCATTAAAAAACCTGATTCTCATTTTTTTGTAATTTTCTATGATGCATATGATTGTGTTCTTCTTTAATGAGAGAGGCTTCTTGAGTCTGCTTTGGTCTCCTTTTGGCTTCACCTTGAGTATTTTAGTCACATAGAGCAAAGGGTCAAAGATTGATGCTTATATTTGCATAAGGAATGTTGTAGTTCTTCAAGAAATTGATGATTCTATAATTGGTGATCTATTTATAGAAAATGATTCTATTAAGCAATCTTTTCAGGGACAGGGACTTGAGGGTAGCAATTCATCAATGTCTGGCTTGAGGTTTGCATTACTGAGGATCTTCTTTATATGTGCAACTTCTTGCTGGATGGATTTACATTTAAAAATCAAGCAAGTTGGGGATTCCAGGGGAGAGTTACAGAATCTGAAACTGGGTGAGAGGTTTTTAAGCTCCTCCTCTCTTAGGATCAGAGCATTGCTCTTAATTCTGTACTTACTTAGTACTTAGGTTTTTCCACACCAGCTGGTGCATAAGGTGACAATGTTGAATAGTACCTCAGGAATCTGGACAGCATAGCATCCGTTTCCCTCAGCCTAGCATTGTCTTTTGTTGTCTGGACCTCCTGGTGCAAGGAGAAACTCAGCACCTCACATCGTGAGGGAGTTGACATTTGCCCATACACACAATGTAACCCCATTAGCTCCCTCAACTACTTGCAATTTTATCAGTCACAAGTAGCTGTTTAGTTTTTTTTTTTTGCGAATTAAAGTTTATATAGTCTTGTTGGTCCTCTCTATTCCAAGGATGTATATAAGATAGTTATTCTCAAGCCCCTGGATTTGTATTTTAAAATGCTTTGTTAACACCCAAGATTCACAAATGTGTGTCATTAGTAAAAGGATATTACTATTAAAGATGGTGCGAAGTTTCAGTTTCATGGAGTATTCTTCATTTAGTTTTTGCTCTACTCTTCCATGTGTTTCCAACCTTATTAAAGGTAACCTCCTGTGTATGTAATATTTGTGATAATATTGCATTCAACGCTCCCATCTAGCTTGATAATGCTCCTAAGGCACTTAGATTCTTTAATGTTGTCATGTACATGGCGACATTAAAGAGATGTCGGCATGACGACATGTATATGACGTCATGTACATTTATAAGGAATTGGGTAGGCTATTTCTTTACATGGCTTCGCATGATTTTTGGTTTTCAGTGTACTTATTGACAGACGAGATGGCTTAATCGTGTTTGAGAGGTTAGTGATGTTTTGCTGCAGTTCCCCTCTCAAATGACACAAGAGAGATATGCCATAACCAAAATCACTGTCACACAGGTGCAGCTTGGGTTAAGTTGGATTCCACTTGTGAAGTTGCACATTCAAAGGATGTAGTTGATGAGGATAGCAAACAGCACAAGGGACAGAATGTATCTTGGGTACACATCAGACTTAACACTGAATAAAATCAGCAAGGTTCCCATCATTAGTCTTTGTGGCACATAACAGTTCCTTGTGCAATGCAATAATAATATGCACAATCTTGTTGGGAAATCCATATAAAGTCACAGAATTCTCTGTAACAAGTCCCCCTGGTTTGAATCAAACACCTTCAGGAAGTCAATAAAAGCCATTGTAATATTGGCCTGCCATTCATTCAACTCTTCAATGAACACTCTTAGGCTGTATATCAAATATGATCTACCAGGTTAAAAACTATTGTAGGGAAATGAGTTTTTTGTAGGATTTAGGCCCAAAGATATGGACCACCTCCCTGTGTGAGGTGTAAGAATTGATCCTTGTGTATATTGAACTTGAATTGAATTTTTCATTTGTTGAGTTTTAAATAGGTTGAATCTGACGCGCTGATTGGGAGCTGGGGGCAATTTTTCTCTAGATCTTTTGTTATATTCATTGAAAAAAAAAAAATCGAAAAAGCAACAAGATCCCCCATCCAATTGAGAAAAACATATTTTGCCCCCCCCCCCACCCGAAAAATGTATTCATACTTCTCAATAACAAATACTATATGTAAACAATGGGCAAATTTTGTAACTTAAAGATCTTTCCCAGGGGCTGTGGGGGGTCAGGATATCTCCGAAGGTATAGTTAATTCAGCCTTTCAACTATACTGAACAAAGTTGCTATCTCAAAATTTTGATCGGACGATTTCGAGAAAAAAAGCGTGGGGAGGGGGTCTAGTTGTCTTTCAATCTTTTTGGTCACTCAAAAATGGAACTAGAACTTTTAATTTCCGTTCTAATGAGCCCTCTCTTGATAGTCTAGGACCACTGGGTAGATACGATCACCCCTGGGAAAAAAACAAACAGAAAACAAATAAAACACGCATCCATGGCCTTTCATCTGGCAAAAAATAAAACAAATTCCACATTTTCGCCGACAGGAGTTTGAAACTTCAACAGTAGGGTTTTCTGATACGCTGAATCTGATGGTGTGATTTTCATTAAGATTGTATGACTTATAGGGGGCGTTTTCCACCTTTTTTCGAAAAGCCGGCAAATGTCCTCAGGCTCTTAGTCTTTGATGGGTAAGACTAAAGTTGATGAAACTTATGTATCTGAAATCACTATAATAAGCTGATTCTTTTGATATATCTATTGGTATCAAAATTCCGTTTTTTAGAGTTTTGGTTACTATTGAGCTGGGTTGCTCCCTACTTAAAGTTCATTACCATGAACTGTTTGACACACACTTTCACTAAGAAATGAAAACTTTGGAAGTTCGTCACCAAATGATGAGTTGAAATTATTGTTCTCTCAGTTATTTTTACCTGTAACTATGGTTGAAAAAATCTCCTAAATGTTCT
Organism: Artemia sinica; assembly: GCA_027921565.1. Lineage (NCBI taxonomy): Eukaryota > Metazoa > Arthropoda > Branchiopoda > Anostraca > Artemiidae > Artemia > Artemia sinica. Next base: position 10,899,250 of record CM051269.1, read on the forward strand.
TTGCTTTTATACAAATGGTCTTCAAACCCTATTCCTTAACCCCTTAATCCCAGCCTTGGAATTAGCCGTACTTCTTACTACTTACTCCATTTTTACCTCTTACTCCTCTTCTTGCTTTTTCTATTTACTCTTACTCTTTTTCTTACTTCTTTCTTCTTACTCAGTCACTCCTTTTTCCTTAAATTGTTGATTCTTCCCTAGGATTCTGGACCTATAAAGTTGAAGATAGTTTGCTGAAAAGTCAACTCCTCAGCTATCCTCACCAATATTTCGAAATCCGTTGGACACAGGACAGGAGAATAAGCTACCTGCAGTTAATAAAACGGCTGGATTTCATTCAATACAAAGAATACTCATGGCAAAGGAAAAACGGAATGAAATAAATCACGAAGCCAACGTTGGTGATTCAACTGGAATCTACAATAACAGAGTAAGTTTGAATTTTTTCCCCCTGACTGCCAAACCTGTTGACCCTATCCTTTCAATCTGCATTAAAGAAACAAGTTTTTTTCCAATTGAAAGTAAGGAGCAGCATTAAAACTTAAAACCAACAGAAATTGTTAGTATATGAGGAGTGTTGCCCCCTCCTCAATTTCTTTATAGTTTTGCTAAAGTTTTTTTAGTGCTTCTAAAAAGCCTCTTATTCCAAATCAACGGCTTCTGTGTTTCAGCAGTCGTTCTTGAAGAATTTGGACAGAAAAGCCAAACTTTCGTGTGAAGAGCAAGGGATTGAGGATGGGGCAACTCCCCCTAATATATGGAATAATTTCTGTATAATAGAACAATTTTGAATTTTCGTTTTTTCCCTCTGACTGTTAACCTATTGATCTCGAAATTTTGATTTCATTAGAAAAAAATGGAATAAAATAAATCGTGAAGCTATTACTGGTGATTAAACTGGAATCTATAACAAGAGATCGTGTTTGAATTTCCTTTTTCTTTTCATCAGAGTGATAACCTGTTCAATCACTGTATTCGATTTTATCAGTTCAAACGGAATGAAATAAATCATCAAACGAAATGAAATAAATTTTGAATCTAATAACGGTGATTCAAGTGGTATATGTGATTGAAGTAGAATATGTTTGAATTTTTTTTCTCTGACTGTCAATTTGTTGACACTAATCCTTCAATTATATCAGTAAAAATGGATTGAAATAAATCATGAAGTTTTTTTAAGACTTGTTTTCTTGTTTAATTTTGATCCTTTATCAAATCTTGCCAAGGTCTATCTGTGATGTTTTAATGCTTCGCGGGGTTCTGAGAAATTTAGGAAAAAAAAAATCGCATAAAGATGCACTTTTTGAAATCCTCGCCTTTCCTGTATAATGAGATGTTTTGTCGTTCTATTAAGTTTGGGTTTACACATCACTTTTGCTATTTCCCCAGTTTTTCCAACCTTTATTCTTTGTATTTGTATTCAACTATATTGACATTTGTATTAGGCTACCACTTGAAATAAAGATATTATGGCCTTTTTTTTTCTCTGGATCTGATTTATTTTTCAGTTATGAATAGTTTTCAACTAGAATTCATCGCGATTGTCTGTAAACCCAGGCCCAGATACACAAAAAAGGCTAAGTTTGAAATTCAATAGAGTCTTTTATGTGGCATGCATTTCAATTAAGGTGTGAGAATGAAAAAGCTCTTTGGGATCAGCTTTGTGTTTTCACAGTTTCAATAGGGGGATTCATCTTTCAATAGTCAAAGGGAGAGGATCTTGGAGGTAAATAGGCTGGACTAGATTGCTCAGGGAGAGGAAACAATGAAGTTCATTATTTCCTCTCAAGTTTTCTCAAAATGCCACTTGTTAGTAAGAAAGTCCTTGGAAATCCCTTTTCACTAAAGATACAATAAATGTTTGTCATTTTCTATGAGAAAATACGTTCTGACATTTTTCTGATTTTATTTTAGACCAGTATCTGCTGTAGTTGTGTATCATCCAGTTCACACTCGAGAAGCAAGGTTAGATTTATCATAGTGAAATATACCGAAATATGATGAAGATACAATACTTAAGTGACAGAATTGTGGAAACTACAACAAAGAATTATGGATGGGGGGGGGGCTGCACAGAATGTATCATATTAAATAACTAACATAATCTAACCCGACCAAAACACCATTCTCTATATATTCTATTCAAAGCCTCCCTTTTTACACCCGCCCACGAAGTTCCATTTCCTTTAAATCTTTCTTTATGACGTCCTCCCAACCCAGACGGGGACGACCTGCTTTCCGTTTAGCCCTAGATGGTTGGCCGAAAAGAACAATCTTCGGCAATCTGTCATCCTTCATCCGAACAACATGCCCTAAACCACCTCAACCTTTCTTTCATTATAGACCTAGAAAGTGGTATTTGAACCACATTTTTCGTATAGCCTATTGTTTGAAATACGGTCAGTCAGCCGGGTACCCAGAACAATCCTTAAGCAATTTCTCTGGAAAACATCTAGCAAATCTTCATCCGCTTTTCGGAGCGTCCATGCTTCAGAGCCATATTTGACCACTGTCATCACTGTAGCTTCGAAGATTCTAATCTTGGTTTGCAGACTTATCTTCCTATTCTTCCAGACTTTTTTTAACTGTGAAAAAACACACCCTGAGCCTTGGCTATTCTATTTTTAACATCTTCACTGCTCCCACCATCTTTACTAATAATACTACCAAGGTAAGTGAAACTGCCCACCTGATCAATCTTTTCATTACCCAACGTCACCTTTTTCATCTTCACTTATTCCTAGCCTTAGTGACTTGGTCTTCCTAACATTAATTTTCAAACCAATACTAGCACCCTGAACTCGCAAACACCTCTAAAAACTTCATTCATTTGCTCCACACTTTCATCTAGGATGCTTAAATCATCAGCATAAATCCAAGTCCAGGAGACTTTTTCCTCCCCATTTGATTCCGTGGTCTCCCATTGCCTTTCCTGTGCTCCTTAAAACAAAGTCCATCAAATAATCCATATAAAGGGGGATAGAACACAACCCTGCTTAACTCCTGATTTAATACAAAACCAGCTGCTAACCTCATTTCCTACCTTAAACCGCAGCAGTGTTATTCTCGTACATAGCACTAATCACTTTAATGTATTTGTCTGGTATACCATACAAGATAAAACCTTTACTAAAGCTCCTCTATCAACAGAATCGAACGCTTGCTCATAATCTATAAAACTAAGGACCAAGGTGTTTGAAAACTTAGGCACTTCTCAATTATTAACCTAAGAGTGAAAATTTGGTCAACACATCCTCTACCTTTTCTAACAACCGCACTGCTCTTCTCTTAAAACTTTGTCTAAACGGCATCTCTCAGTCTAAAAAGTATCATATTACTAAGCAATTTGCTACCTACAGAGACCAGACTAATGCCTCGATAATTACCACACTCACTTTTATCACCTTTCTTATAAAGTGGCTTAATTAAGGTTTTCCTAAAAATCATTAGGTACTTCCCCTTTTTCAAAAATCATATTTCATAATCTCCAATAAACTTATTTCTAACCTCAGAGCCACCATATTTAAGAAACTCATTTACTACCCTATCAGCACCTGGAGCCTTATTATTCTTTAATCCTTTTAGTACTGTTTCTAATTCCTCCTCACAAAACAAATCTTCCTTCACATCCAAGGTATCACAAACTTTTTCATTTTCCTCTATATTTTTTCCTGCAGCTCTATCTCGGTTGAGCAAATTCTCAAAATGTTCGGCCCATCTCGCTTTAGCTTTTGTCTTATCGCTAATTGCCACCCCATTCCTATCTTTAACTGGGACAAGTCCGGATTGACTACTACCTCTCAATTTGTTAACGTGCCAGTTACAATATTTTACTATTATGCCGTCTAGCTGCATCTTCTAAATCCTCGGCAATTTTATCCATGGCCTCCACTTCACACCTCCTTAGTTCATATTTCAATGCTTTCTCCACTTTCTTTACATTTCTTTTGTTTTCATGTGATCTATCACTCAGATAATTCTTGTACAAGTCCTTTCTCCTTTCTATTAAACTTAAAGCTTTTTCACTAATATTCTTAGCTGCAGTTCTAGCTTTCTTCCCTAATACACCTTCAGCAACTTCACAAATTATTTTTTCTAAAATTATTCCAACCATCTTTCCACATTATCAAATTTTAAGCTCTCAAGTTTAGTATTCAACTGTTCCTGGAAAGTTTCTCTCAAATTCTCATCCTGGAGTCTACTAAACATCATAACTTCCCGGGAGGTAATTACCCTTCCGATATTTCAGCTTTAATTAACCCTTGACACTACTAGATGGTGATCTTTACTTTTAACCATCCAATAACAGCACTCCTATATACCCTAGTATCTTGTATTGATCCTGCCAGTCTTCGATTTACTATAACATAATCAATAAGGTTTGCTGTCTTACCATCCACGTGAATACCATGTTAGCTTATGAGCCATTTTATGACCAACCACCGTATTGGTTATAACTAGATTGTTATACCTACAAAATTGCAAAAGTCTGTATCCATTACTGTTTTCTTTTTCCTACACCAAATTTACCTAAGCTGGGATACCATCTATCCATATTTCTACCAACCTGGGCGTTAAAATCTCCCAGCAATAACATCATATTTCTACCTGGGACCTTGTCTATTTGCTCCTGTAACTGTAAGTAAAATTCATCTGAGTCACTAGTATCTCCATCAGTCGGTTCTACAGGGGCGTATACTACTATAACTGATACCTTGAACTTTCTAGTCATAAAATGAGCAATTAGTATTCTATTATTAATACCTTCCCAGCCTAAACAAGACTTAGCAGCTTCCTTATTCATCATGAGCCCTACTCCCTGTCTATGTAACCCATCCTTCCTGCCTGAGTAAACAAATTCTATATCACCTAATTTCATGCTTCCTACCCCTGGGATATGAGTTTTCTGAAACTCCTAAATAGATCCAGTTCGAATCGTCTGAATTCGTCAGTCAAAATGTCGATACGATAGTCATTTTTTTAATGTTTGTAACATTCCAAGTTCCAATTGACGGCCCTGACACCCTCTCTGGGCAACTCGGGCCACATTCATGAGGACTTTTAGACTGGACAAACGACGGTCTTACGAGGCTCCCAAACACTGCATCGGTCGAAATTGCCTCCCGAAGGATTCAATTGACCCTTAGTGCTGGGCTTATCCCTCTTCGCTCGCCGCTACTAGGGGAATCCTTGTTAGTTTCTTTTCCTCCGCTGACTAATATGCTTAAGTCAAGCGGGTCGTCTCGCCTGAGCTGAGGCCGGGGGGTTTTTACATAAACTGACAGGGTAAATGTTTAATAAAAATATACCTACAACGTAGATTTCAACTGAGCCTAAGCTAATTGTCTCCGAATACTGACAGCTATAAACCGGTTATTGTCTGATTTTATAGATCCAAATTCTCGAGTGTGTACTGGCTAATACACAAGTACTGTATCTGCTATATAAAAATATCTTCTTCTTCCTGTATTTAGCTGCAAATACATTTATAATCAGTTGCCTTTAAGCGAGGGGCTGCCCACTTTCTTCCACCTAATGTATAGACCGAGCGCCATGTATGCTATAAGGTTGCGCCACTCGTGACAGAATTCCGTCACGTATGACAGTTAAACCACGATTGGCTCAGTACCGCCACGCGTGCTCCTGTAACGCATGACACAGTTCGCCTACACCTGGCACGCGTCAAGGTGTACTTGATTTATGAGTTGGTGACCCTTCTTTTTAAATCTTGCTGGTATTTTATCATCAGTTTCCCAGTTTTGACTGGGAACCCCACAATTCATTACTCAGATATTGTATGTGAAGTTCGTCCCACTTTAAGAGCAGGTTTCAGCATTCGACTAAATTTCGAACTCTGTTCCAATGAATGAACGTCTGGTACTTGTATAATCTAGCCACTACCTAATATTCTTCGAATATGTTTTTCTGACGCTCAATCCTAATGAAATATACCAAAGTATGATAAAAATATAATACTTTAGATTGGGATATATATTTGCAAATTAGGGGGGTGGGGCTAAAGTATAGTGGACCTGCATGCCTAATGTGTTAGGTACGATTATTCTGCATATTATTAAGTAAGAATTGTTTTCTAACTTCACACTGTCCAAATAATTTACACCCCTCTCCCCTGATGTGGAAATATATTGCCCAAATTATATATTTTCCTTCAGTAATGTCACTTCTTTTCGTCTTGTCTCACGCTAAGCTGAAACAAACTAACGAAAAAAAAACCGGTTCTATAATGCGTCAATGAATGAATAACCTGAACGATAGGGGCTATATCAAACAGTTCGGGGTAACGAACTGTAAGTAAGGAACGACCCGGCTCAATAGTAATCGAAACTTTAAAAAACGGAATTTTGATAATAATCATAGATACCGTACATCAAAAGAATCAGATTTTTATGATGATTTCAAGTTTCATCAAGTCTTACCCATCAAAAATTACGCGCCTGAGAAAATTTGCCTTATTTTCGAAAAATGGGAGAAACACCCCCTAAAAGTCATAGAACCTTAATGAAAATCACACCATGAGATTCAGCGTATCAGAGAACTCTACTGTAGAGGTTTAAAGCTCCTATCTTCAAGATGTGGATTTTCGTATTTTTTGCCAGAAGAAAGATCAGGGATGCGTGTTTATTTGTTTTGTTTTTTTCCCAGGGGTGATCTTGTCGACCCAGTGATTCTAGAATATCGCGGAAGGGCTCATTAGAATAGAAATTAAAAGTTTTAGTGCTCTTTTTAAGTGACCAAAAAATGGAGGGCAACTAAGCCCCCTCCTACGCTCATTTTTTCCCCAAAGTCACCCGATCAAAATTTTGAGATAGCCATTTTGTTCAGCATGGACGAAAAATATAATAAATATGTCTTTGAGGATGACTTAATCCCCCAAAGTCCCCGGGGGAAGGTCTGCAAGCTATGAACTTCGCCCAATGTTTACATATAGTATTGGTTATTGGGAAGTATACAGAAGTTTTCAGGGGGGATTTTTTGTGGCAGTGTGGGGGGGATGGGGGTTACGTGGGAGGATCTTTCCGTGGAGGAAGTTTTCATGGGAGAAGGACCATTGCCATGAAGGGGGTGCCGGATTCCCCAGCATTATTTTAAAAAACAATCAGAAATTAAATGAAAAAAAACAACAAGTTTTTCAACTGCAAGTAAGGAGCAACATCAAAACTTAAAACGAACAGAAATTAATACGTATATGATTGGGTTCATCCCCTAGTCAATACCTCGCTCTTCACGCTAAATTTCTTTAGTACGTTCATAAGAGCTATTTATTCTAAATAACTGCCTTTGTGATTAAGGGGTCATTCTTAAAGAATTGGAACAAAATTCGAACTTTAGCGTAAAGAGCGAGGTATTAACTAGGGGGCGAACCCCCTTATATACGTAATAAAAATATACGAATAATAGAAGTTTGTTTTGTAAGTTAATTCGTAAGTTACGTATATTTATTACTAATAAAAATGTTAGTAAATAAAATTAAAAATTTTAGTGCCCTTTTTTAGTAACCAAAAAAAAAAAAAAAATGGAGGGCAACTAGGCCCCCTTCTCCGCCCTTCTTTTCTCAAAATCGTCTGATCAAAATTTCGAGAAAGCCATTTAGCCAAAAAAAGTAAAATTAATATGCAAATTTCGTTTTAATTATTCATGTACGGCGGGCCAAAATCAAAAACTGCATTAATTAAAAAACGTTCAGAAATTAAATAAAAATTACTAAAACATTACAGAAATTACAGAAAAATAACAGAAATTACTGAAAATAAGGAGCGACATTAAAACTTAAAACGAACAGAAATTATTCCGTATATGAAAGGGGCTGTCTCCTCCTCAATGTCTCACTCTTTACGCTAAAGTTTGACTCCTTCTCACAACTCTATTTTTTAAAACAATAAAAAACTTTATTGTAAAGAGCGGTGCGTTGAGGAGGGGACAGTCCCTCTCATATACGGGATAATTTCTGTTCGTTTTAAGTTTTAATGTCGCTCCTTACTTTCAGTAATAACAACTTGTTTCTATTTAATTATACAAGTAGCCTACCGAACGTATTTTCCATAATAAAAAAAATTTTAATTGATTAAAGAAGAACCTTAGACGCGTTACTGAGTAGCTTTCATTTATTATTATATATATATATATATATAATATATATATATATATATATAATATATATATATATATATATATATAATATATATTTATATATATATATATTATATACATATATATATATATATATACTATATATATATATATATATATAATATATATATATATATTATATATATAGTATATATATATATATATATATATATAATATATATATATATATATATATATTTATATCATATATATATATATATATATATATATATATCTATATATATATATATATATCATATATATATATATATACATATATATATATATATATATATATCTATATATATAGTATATATATATATATCTTATATATATATATATATATATATATATCTATATATATATATATATTATATATATATATATATATATATATATATATATATATATAATATATATAGATATTATTAATATTGTGCTTTTTAAACCTATCCGAAAAACCTTTTTCCGGACTTTTCAGCAGATTATCTGTTTCGCAACCCAAATGATGAAGTTAAATGTTTTCGGAAACGTGACCAGCTGTGTCAATTTCGCAGTTTGAGCATCTTATCTTCTTGAGAGCTTTCTACCTGTTAAGTTTGGGTTCAAAAGCTCCTGAACTAGAATTGCATATGACACGTGAATTGCATATCACGTCCAGTGATATATATAATATATATATTATATATAATATATATATATATATATATATATATATATATATATATATATATATATATATATATATATATTATATATATATATATATATATTATATATATATATATATATATATATATATATTATATATATATATATATATATATATATATATATATATATATATATATATATATATATATATATATATATATATATATATATAGTGCATACTCTTGCCATTTACCCGTGCAGCCTCAGCCGTTTAAACATTTGCCTCTCCATTACTTGAACTATCTGTCTTGGCTTTTCTCTGTCAACAATTAGCCATGTCTTGATGCAACCATATACAACCTACTGCAAAATACTTGACAGAGAAAAGCCAAGACAGATAGTTCAAGTAATGGAGAGGCAAATGTTTAAATGGCTGGGGCTGCACGGGTAAAAGGCGGGAGTATGCATGACTCTTTTGTTGGACACATACTTGTCAGGTTAGTTTTTGGAAAGGCATGCCTGCCTAGAGTCTTAGGCATCCTGTTGACCAAGAATTTAAAATTGACATAAGACCGTTAGATTGCATGTAATGTGATTTTTGATTAATTCTTAGCAATTTGTGATCAATAATTAGAAAATTCTTTGTTATTTATTAATTATAAAATTATGAATATGGTAACTCCCCTGTTGGCTAGTATTTTGCAAGCCTTTGGCTTTAGAAGGTCGTTAGGGAGATTTCCTCCTAAATATCCCACCCCTGTTTACTGAACAGTCTCCTCCCCTAATTCCCCCTCCCATTTAATCGTCGCATCCTCTCTAAAGTATTTACATAAACGGCATGTTTGCACTTTCACGAGTAGAACCAGTTAATCATATGGGGCAATTTAGTAACACCTTTGCCCTATTTCAGAGCCAGGTGTTTGAGAGTGGGAAAAAACGGCGCTGTGTTCTTTTAGGAAGACGCGACCCATTTGAGTATCACTTTGGGTACTAGCTTCCTTTTTGCATTTAACAGCTGTTTTCTAAGTGCTTTAGAATGGGTTCATTATGACGGGTAGTTCTGGTTGTAACTTGGTTGGGTGCGGTTTGCAATTCTCAAAATGGCAAAATTAGCTGTGAGACAGGTATTTCAAATGAGAGGTCTATTTGTTTTAGTTCCTTCGAGTGTGTGCAAATAGATTAACCGAGAAATTTGTTTTTTTTTTTTGCAAGTTATATATTCACAGAATATGATATAAGCAATGGATTTTATTTGGAGGAAATATTGACGACATTACTGAGCTAAAATGTATTCGGAAGCGCTTTACTATAATGCAACTATAATTTCTTATGGTACTGGTGCGTTATACACACTTCTAAAAAGTCAAGTTTTGTTAATGCTAATGAAATAAAATAACATAGGATGAATATATAATAGTTAATAAACAAATTTGGGCTATATATTTTCACATTAGGGGTGGGGGGTAAAGCATACCATTATTAAATACGTAACCTAACCTAAACTTTCCCCCCTAAACCCCCGAAAACAACAGTTTAAATATCGTAAACGCAATGAAAACTACTCTTTGCATTCCATTTCTCAATAGCGGTCTCTTGAAAATAACCAGTCTGGCGGGTTTCGTCTCTCATTAGTATATAAAAGTGTACGTTTAACGCATCAGTACCTTTTTTAATTTATTTAAATTACTAGGTATTTTATTTATTTAACTTACTTATCTATTTAACTTAATTTATTTAACTTGCTTTTATTTATTTAACTTACTATTAATTTATTTAACTTACTCGGTATATGAACATCGTCATTCTATACTGGAATTAAATATTTGTGGATATGTTCACTTGATATCAAAGGCCTGACGGATTTTAATTGAATCTCTTCAAGTTTATTAATGATATTGAGTTTGAGTTTTTAATAACCTATTGAGTTATTAAAGTTATTAATGACCTATTGAGTTTACATTTTCTACAAGGAAACGTGAGAAAATGTTAAATATAAATAAGAGGCACGTATCCACGTGGGGGGGATAATTAGATAGGATAATCCCTTACATTTCATTATATTCGGAATTTTGTTCAGTACTTTTTTTGTATTCTTTGTTGTGTCTTTGAGCTGCCCCTCAGTGGCGTAGTCTTATCAAAATCCTGGGGGGGGCAAAGTTTCAGAAAAACCGAGGTCTGGGAGGGGCAGTTGCCCCCTGCCCCATAGCAAATTACGCCCCTTAAACCCCTCCCTCCCACCCCAGAGGAAAACTATGAGTACATGTTCAATAAGTTATCTTTTCTTTGGGGAAAAGTTAATATGAAATTTTTGATTTTTTTAAACATTCAAATCCTGAATCATTTAGAATTTTTGAAATTTTTGGATGTAAGCTAGACTTCAGTGAAGGAATTTTATGTTGTCTTGAAGTATATTGTTCGCTTTACTAAATAGTATATTGTATATAGTATATTGTTCGTATTACTATTGTTTTGCTGCTATTGTTGTCTGAAGTGCAAAATGATCAAATTACAAATTGTATTAAGCCCATAAAACAAAGAACAGAGAAAACTTAAGAAATTCCTAAAAAAATATTAAGGGGTACAATCGCCACACGTCCTTTGATTCTTTGAGAGTTTTTAAAAAAATATCATAATTACATACCCACACCGTGAACTACCCACACAAAGAACCCGGAGCCCAGAATCCATGTTTCCATTTTAGTGTACCAGTCTTCTAAAGGGGAGGGGGGTATTCATGGTTTTTTGGTGTTTGCTTATCCTGTTTCGTATGGAGAATGAACTAAATGTATTTGGTATGGACTTGGTGAAGTGAGGTTCTTAAAAAAGTTTTTATTACCCATGGGCAATTTTTAGTTCTTTTTTGGTGGTTAATTCCGATTAGTAACCAATTATTCTGATTTCTGTTCTGATAAAATCTGATTCTGTTTTTTAATCCAAATTCCGATTCGAATTTAAAAGGAATCTCCTTATGAACATACGAAGTGGTTGTACAGATGCACGTTGTTGGGTTACAAATGGTTTTATTTACATTTATTGTTTCTTTGTTCCTGGTGACTTGACGAAGCACAATTCTGTGATTTGAAAGATTAATTTGGATAATATTTAACGATGAGAAAGCAAAAATATTTCACTAATATCGTTTTTGTGTTTTATTTCAGTTATGTTTTTTCTTTTTTTTTCAAAAAAAAAAGAATTGTTTCATGATAGTCTTCTATGCAGAAACGACAATGCACGTGAATGTAAAGGCAGGCAAAATGTATTTTTTTTAAATCTAAGGGAATTTTTTTTTGTTCACGGAAAATACCAAAAACAGAATTTTTCAGTGAAAATACCACAAAAAGATATGTTCAAAATCTAGGCGGGGGGGGGGGGGGTAAAAAATTTAAGTGGGCAATTGCCCCCCCCCCCCCCTCCAAGGTATTTTGTTTTATGAAAATATTCGTTAAAATTTCCATTTTCAAAATTTTAATTGATTAAAATTGAAATAATCACAAGAAACTTTAAGTTTGGTGATCAAATTTTATGCCTGGGTGTTAATCAGAGGTATATATCTGTGTGAAAATACTGGTTGTTAATCGTTTAACCCCTACCCCTTCCAGGTAAATTGTCTCACACCTTTGAATCTAATATATATATATATATATATATATATATATATATATATTATATATATATATATATATATATATATATATTATATATATATATATATATATATATATATATATATATATATAATGGATTAAAATTAAACAAGTTTAATTTACGAAATCAACACCGGATTTTCACCATACACCTGACGCCAGGCCTTGCCCAGGATTTTTTTTTCGGGGGGGGGGGGTTACACAAAAAACTAAAAAAAAACGCATAAAAAATTCGTTTATATCTATTTTTGTTTCGTCTTTACGAGTCAGAAAAATATTTCGGGGGAGGGGGTTTCAACCCCCCCCCCCTGGGTGCGGCCTTGGGCTGACGGTTAGTAGAAGTGTCCCAATTGATGAAGTGCTGATATGACGCGGTGTACTGATATGAAAACTAAGTGACAGGAGTAGGTCACCCCTCTTTTTGAGCATAACATTAAGCTGCCAATTAACTGCTATACAACTGCATAGAGTTAGCTACAAGTTATGCTACTTCGTCAGATTAGCTTCTTATGGGTGCGTGAGTGTAAAATTAAACAAAGCCGTATACATATTTAAAAAAGCTGAAGCTCTCATTCACACGAGGAAATTGAAATATGGTTCGTGCTAAAGAAAAAAAGAACATTACTCAAACCTCGTCCAATTTTGGTGCACTTTAAAGCTTAGCATTTGTTAGGACGCATTTCAACATTTATGATGATTGGTAGATAAAAATATACGGAACACCGTCTAAACACGAATGAATTTGTTCGAAATTCCTTTTTGGGCGTCCGGACTCGGAGATGCGGCAATGCTCTAACTAGTTCGAAATCCTTGCTTGTCAACCTTGCCAAAAGAACTGAAAAGAGTACCGCTTACATTACGTACATTCGGGAAGTTGCCCACCTCCTCAATACCTCGCTCTTTACGCTAAATAACTTTTTGTCTCGATTCTCCAAGAACGACTCCTGAAACACAAGGACCAATTAATTAGAATAAGGAGAATTAATTAGATTAATTAGAATATATATATATATATATATATATATATATATATATATATATTATATATATAGTATATATATATATATATATATATATATATATTATATATATATATATATATATATATATATGTATTCAACAGTACGAAATAACTTTAAGCGGAAAGAGCGAGGCATTGAGGATGGGACAACTCCCCTCATATACGAGATTAATTTAAAAAAAACAAAGTTTTTCCGAGGGAAGTAAAGAGCGAAGTTGAAACTTAAAACGGACAAAAATAATTACTTCACAGCCTATTTAATATATATTAATATAACTACTACTGCTACTACTACTAACAACTCATCGCAGCACCAAGCCGCCTGAGGCCAACACAGCTACGCACGCTCCTCCTCCACCCCAATCTATTCAAAGCCTCCCTTTTTACACCCGCCCACGAAGTTCTCATTTCCTTTAAATCTTTCTTTATGACGTCCTCCCACCCCAGACGGGGACGACCTGCTTTCCGTTTAGCCCTAGATGGTTGGCCGAAAAGAACAATCTTCGGCAATCTGTCATCCTTCATCCGCACAACATGCCCTAACCACCTCAACCTTTCTTTCATTATAGACCTAGAAAGCGGTATTGAACCACATTTTTCGTATAGCCTATTGTTTGAAATACGGTCAGTCAGCCGGGTACCCAGAACAATCCTTAAGCAATTTCTCTGGAAAACATCTAGCAAATCTTCATCCGCTTTTCGGAGCGTCCATGCTTCAGAGCCATATTTGACCACTGTCATCACTGTAGCTTCTAAGATTCTAATCTTGGTTTGCAGACTTATCTTCCTATTCTTCCAGACTTTTTTAACTGTGAAAAAACACCCTGAGCCTTGGCTATTCTATTTTTAACATCTTCACTGCTCCCACCATCTTTACTAATAATACTACCAAGGTAAGTGAAGCTGCCCACCTGATCAATCTTTTCATTACCCAACGTCACCTTTTCATCTTCACTTATTCCTAGCCTTAGTGACTTAGTCTTCCTAACATTAATTTTCAAACCAATACTAGCACCCTGAACTCGCAAAACCTCTAAAACTTCATTCATTTTGCTCACACTTTCATCTAGGATGCTTAAATCATCAGCATAATCCAAGTCCAGGAGACTTTTTCCTCCCCATTTGATTCCGTGGTCTCCCATTGCCTTTCCTGTGCTCCTTAAAACAAAGTCCATCAAAATAATCCTTATAAAGGGGGATAGAACACAACCCTGCTTAACTCCTGATTTAATACAAAACCAGCTGCTAACCTCATTTCCTACCTTAACCGCAGCAGTGTTATTCTCGTACATAGCACTAATCACTTTAATGTATTTGTCTGGTATACCATACAAGGATAAAACCTTTACTAAAGCTCCTCTATCAACAGAATCGAACGCTTGCTCATAATCTATAAAACTGAGGACCAAAGGTGTTTGAAAACTTAGGCACTTCTCAATTATTAACCTAAGAGTGAAAATTTGGTCAACACATCCTCTACCTTTTCTAAAACCGCACTGCTCTTCTCTTAAAACTTTGTCTACAGCATCTCTCAGTCTAAAAAGTATCATATTACTAAGCAATTTGCTACCTACAGAGACCAGACTAATGCCTCGATAATTACCACACTCACTTTTATCACCTTTCTTATAAAGTGGCTTAATTAAGGTTTTCCTAAAATCGTTAGGTACTTCCCCTTTTTCAAAAATCATATTCATAATCTTCAATAACTTATTTCTAACCTCAGAGCCACCATATTTAAGAAACTCATTTACTACCCTATCAGCACCTGGAGCCTTATTATTCTTTAATCCTTTTAGTACTGTTGCTAATTCCTCCTCACAAAACAAATCTTCCTTCACATCCAAGGTATCACAAACTTTTTCATTTTCCTCTATATTTTTTCCTGCAACTCTATCTCGGTTAAGCAAGTTCTCAAAATGTTCGGCCCATCTCGCTTTAGCTTTTTCCTTATCGCTAATTGCCACCCCATTCCTATCTTTAACTGGGACAAGTCCGGATTGACTACTACCTCTCAATTTGTTAACGTGCCAGTACAATATTTTACTATTATGCCGTCTAGCGGCATCTTCTAAATCCTCGGCAATTTTATCCATGGCCTCCACTTCACACCTCCTTAGTTCATATTTCAATGCTTTCTCCACTTTCTTTACATTTCTTTTGTTTTCATGCGATCTATCACTCAGATAATTCTTGTACAAGTCCTTTCTCCTTTCTATTAAACTTAAAGCTTTTTCACTAATATTCTTAGCTGCAGTTCTAGCTTTCTTCCTAATACACCTTCAGCAACTTCACAAATTATTTTTCTAAAATTATTCCAACCATCTTCCACATTATCAAATTTAAACTCTCAACTTTAGTATTTAACTGTTCCTGGAAAGTTTCTCTCAAATAACTCAGTGACATATTTAGCCTACTACTTATAAATATGTGTAACTCACTGACTAGGCCTATATAAGTTATATCGGAATATATAACTCATAATATATATATATTATATATATAATATATTATATATATTATATATATGATATATATATATATATATAATATATATATATATATATATATATATATATATATATATATATATATATAATATATATATATATAATACATATATATATACACATATACACATATATACATATACATACATACACATATATACATACATACACATATATCTACATACATTATATATATATATATATATATATATTATATGATAGATATATATAATATATATATATTATTATATTATATATATATATATATATATATATATATATATATATATATATATATATATATATATATATATATATATATAATATATATATATAAACTAAAGATTACGTTTAAATAGCTGAATTAAAGGTTAATACGTAACCTTTAATTCACTAATACAATACTAATAATACTAATACAAATAAACCAACTAATTATGTTTCCCTGCGCTTTTATGATTATACAAAACTAGCGCTTTACTGAAACACAAAAGTGAAGTATAAAAATAGATTATTGATTTAAGAATCAAAAGTGAGTATGTAGCCTGACAACACTAAACGAATCTATTAAGCTTTTCATAGTTTTACCCCAGTTGTGACATTAGTAACTTTCAGTATACAATTAAAATTATCTTAAAAACATAAGCGTAAAACTAAATATTTTTTAATAACCGCGAAGTAATTGAACAGCGTACAGAAGTATTGGATTGGTTTATCAAGCAGCATTTTGCTCTCACCAGCTATAATACCAATAGTGGGTAATATACGGTCTTAAAAAGTCTCTTTCAAAAGTACGAAATAACTTTAGCGGGAAGAGCTGGGTATTGAGGATGGGGCAACTCGCCTCATATACGAAATAATAATATACATTAGTCAGGCTAGCAACAACAGTGATCAGGCCTGTTATGTTTTCGCCAATTATGGTGAATTTTACACAAAACTATAAATTTCGTAATCGTCATAATTCTCTAACAAAAAAAAAGTCTGAAAATCCCGGTTTGACGTGTAAGTAGACCTAAGATGAGGCCAGGGAGTAAAAATGTTTTCATTTTAATGTCCTTGGTACTTTAATAGTTTGGCTCCAATCTGGGGCGGGCAAAAAACTACCTTATCCAGTCGCCCCCTCCCTTTATTTAAAAAAATATATTTTTTGCACCACTATTAAAAACATTGAGAAAAACCTTTCCCCTCTATATTTTATTGAATTGAAGCCTTTGCTGTCCTATACTGCCGTGTTGAAAAGCGTACTTTGATTCAATTGGTTTATTTTTCTGACGTACTTTTGTTAGCAAAACGTAGCGCATGCTAGAAACGACAGCCAAACAACTCCGTCTTTTACTCGTTGCTGCTATCTCAAATTTTTACCGAGTAAAAGACCGAGATTTTTACCGAGATTTTTACCGAGTAAAATTTGATTGTTCCTTTTGATTAAATTAAAGGTTTTTGATATATAATAACAAATATAAATATAAAATATATGAAAAGCGTTTTTGATATATAACATCAAATATAAATATATAAAAAAAGGTTTTTGGTATACAATATCAAATACAATATAAAAATAAATATACAGTATATAAAAAGTTTTGATATATAATACCAAATACAAATATAAAAATATATGGTAAAAAAAAGTTTTTGGTATTAATATCAAATATAAATATAAAAAATAAAAATATAAAACAAAACGGTTTTTGAGGCGCAATATTCTTAACTAGTATGTTCTCATGTTTCTGTGCGATAATAGCCTATCTATCATGTGGTGAAATACCTATTGCTAAAAAGGAACCTTACTTAATCTCTCCCATTAAATCATTATCAAATTTGCATACACCTGAGAGATAATAATCTGGCAATGTATCTATCAAAGTTATATTTAGTTGGACGCTACTTACAATTTAGCAATATAAAATTAACTATCATTTTCGTTTATTATTCTTTTGTTAATTCTTGTTGTTCATGCTTTAATAAAATGGTAGTATAATAACATAGTAGCTGCCTGTCCATATGTTTTTTCATTGCCTATTCATGCCAATTTATTATTTGGCTATCTTATTAGCTGTTACAATTTCTATGTTATTTTACTACTATGTTATTTTATTTGATAGTATTACTATTTCTATTTCATCATTGTTATTCTATTAGCTATTACGATCCTATTGTATTGTTACTGCACCGTTGACTATTCTATTACTATTTACCATTCTTGCCGATTTATCATTTGGCCATTCTGTTGGCTATTGTTGTCACATTTTGATTTTATTATTATTATTCTATTATCTACTCTGTTACTATTTTCTGTCCATGCTAATTTATTATTTGGGTATTCTATTCTATTATTACTAATCTATTTTTCATATTATTTTAAGATCTTTTACATTATTGTTATTACTGTTCTATTGTACTATTATTGTGCTATTAGCTATTCTATTACAATTTGCTATTGATGCCAATTTATTATTTGGTTATTCTTTTGGTTAAAACTATATCTCTTTTATATTGCTATTATTCTTCGTTGTCAGTTTGCTTTTCGCGCCAATTTATTTTTTCCGACATTCACAGTCCTTTTACGACGTTCTTGGTCTCTTCTAGCCTCCTTTCCTCCCACCCGTCATCCTTTACCGCCCTTTGATTTTCTTTACTGTCCTCTGAGTTTTTTTTAGTCCTTTCTGACTTTTCTAATTCCTTCCAAGATCGATTAGGCTATTCCATTTTTTTTTCTGACGTTCTTGGCCTCCTTCACTCTCCTTTAGTCCCATTCAGCTTTTTTTTACCCCCTTTCGCCTTCCTTTACTGCCGTAGAGTTGGTCTAGCCCTCTCCGAACCCGACTTTTTAATTGCTTAACCACTTGCATCAGGCTGTTTCCCACGTTTTTGGTCTCCTGCAAATTCTCAAGCCGATTTCGACTTTCTCTTCCGACGTTCTTTGTCTAGTCCACAGTTTATATAATTATCCAGTAAGTTTACCGCAGATGATTTCTGGCTCTTCATTCTCGGTGCGAACAAAAAGCTCCTCCCACTTATTTCTGCACTTATTGGTGAGCCGGCCAAGTGGTTTTGTCAGTACTTGTTCCGTAGGTGATTATTCTTTGTCTACCCGTGAAAAGATCTAATGCCGCTTATGTTTATATCTGCAAAAACGTTCTCTGGAGCACTCGCACCTCGGTCCGGGTTTTTATAATGGGTGAGATAGGGAAAGATCATACTGGATAATTATATAAACTGTGGTCTAGTCCGTCCCTCTTGAGTCTATCCGACTTTTTAATTGCCTTACCAATTGCATCAGGCCGTTTCCGACGTTTTTGGTCTTCTGCAAATTTTCTAAGCCGATTTCGAATTTTTCTTCCTACGTTCTTTGTCTAGTCCGTCCCCCTTGAGTTTATCCGACTTTTTTAACTGCCTTAACATTTGCATCAGGCCGTTTCCGACGTTTTTGGTCTTCTGCAAATTCTCTAAGCCGATTTCGAATTTCTCTTCCTGCGTTCTTTGTCTAGTCCGTCCCCCTTGAGTTTATCCGACTTTTTTAAACTGCCTTGCCACTTGCCCCTGGCCGTTTCCGACGTTTTTGGTCTTCTGTAACTTCTCTTCGACGATTTCGATTTTTTTGTCTCTCCCTTCTGACTTGCTCCAGTCCTTTCTCAACATTTTTTTTTTGGCCCCAAATATGACATATAACTTTAGCAAGATAAATCTGGTGAATATGACATTGTAATTGGGCATAAATTGAATAATAAAAAAGTTCATAACTTACTAGTAAAGGCAAAGTAACAAAAGCAAACATCAACTGATGATGGAGATAAATCCAGTTCGAAAATCTGAGCTGGTAAAACAACGAAATCGAATCTATTGAAAAAATTGAGTATATTGTAGAATATATTGTAAGATCTTTCGTGCATGTTGCCAACTAAAAGAAATAGTACGTAGTATCATATACGTAATTATTACGTATAAGGATCGTAATTATACTAAGATAGCAAACTTAAAAGGAGCTGGTTAAGGTTTTTAAAGATGTTTAGCGCGCCAAAACCCAATGAGAACAACATAATCAAGAATGAGACATCATTTAATGCTCAAATTTTTCATTGAGTGTAATCAACCCTAGTTTAATCACAGTTGCATCAGAAAAACACTTAAACACAAACACTTGAAATTTAAGTCAAAGAACACGATTTAAAACTGTAGTCCCAGTATATTTTAACATCCAGACAGATCTCTAGCAATGCGGGCAAACCATTTAAACATTAGACTTCAATACTCGGGACTACTTGTCCTTGGTTTTTTTCTACAATTAGCCATGTTTTGATGCCACTACAAAATAATTGGATTTTCAATTCAAAACCAGGGCGAGCAACCGTATCTTATATACTATACCAATGAACAGGGCCGTACGCAGGGAGAGTCCTTACCCCTCCCTGACACCCTGTTTCTGTTGTTTTTCAGAGTTCCAGGCATTAATCCAAATATCCAAAATCGTTTTCTAATATTTTAATATTCGTATAATTTAGTTTTTGAAAATTATCTTTTTATTCTATGAAAAAATATGATTACTAAACACGGTAGGGAGTTAAGGTTTACCTTCTGTAAAACCAGCAGTTTTGCAACAAGCTAAAGCTTGCAACTCGTACTGGAAGACTAGATACTTATAATTATTGGATTCATGAGTTTCAGACCTCGAGCTAGAATTTGATATAGTTTTTTTTGAGAATGATTCTAGATTGCTTTAAAATGAAATATGTGTGTATATACGTAGATATATATATATATTATATATATATATATATATTATAGATATATATATATATATTATATATATATAATATATATATATATATATATATATAGAATATATATATATATATAATTATATATATAGATATATATATATATATATAGAATATATATAATATATATATAATGATAAATAAAAGTTCAAATAGGGATAAAATCCTTTTAATAGGGGACAGTGATAGAAAATCACAAAAATACAGATATTTCGGTCACATATACAGGACCGTCATCAGTAGAGTTTTATACTGATGACGGTCACTGTATTATGTGACCGAAATATTGGTATTTTTAGTGAATTCTACACTGTCTATTAAAAGGATTTTCTCCCTATTGAACTTTATTATCGTCATAGGAAGCAGTGTGGTATCCGAATTATCTACGATATATATATATATATATCTATATATATATATATATTAATATATATATTATATATATATATATATATAATATGATATATATATATAGCCATTGGGAAGTAACCTGATTAGAAAACATAAAATGAAAGAAAAGACAAAAACCACCTATGATGAGACCATTTGAAATTGATTGGGGAGATTATTCCATGCTTTTGTCGTTGTTTAGTATTTGCGTTTAAATAAAAATGCACAGGCGAGAGAAAGGTAAAATGTTATATTAAACAAGTAGAAGAAATGTGGATAAGGGAAGAGGACGGAACGGGGTACAATTCGGAAGGAAAAGCAATGTTTATACTAAATGAAGCATTATTTTTTTTTTCATTGTCGTGGGCGCCACCGTGTGCGGTGAAAGTTCTCAATATGGACTTATTCAATATAATAAAAACAACTTTTCTGAATAAGATCACACATAATAAAAGAAAAAATCATGCGTATTTTTATTGCACGTGCAAGATTAGGGGAAAAATCTTACACCGTAAACAAAATTATTAGCTAGGCTAGGCAATGTGTTTTAGGGCATTGGGTAGATGAGTCATTTGCAATTGCAGGTAGTTAAGAACTACACATAGGAAAACTCGTAAGAATTGAGGGGGTTCTATTGCCCATATCGTGAGGACTTATCCCTATCCGATTCGGCGGAACTGATTGAAATTGTTTGCAATTTTTTTTCGTGTGAAGTGATACCTTTGTAGCATCTATCAGTACCCGGGGTCCACCTTTCTACTATATAAAAGTATATAATATATTATATAAATAATATATTATATTATAATACATAATATTTTATATAAATAGTATATTATATAATAATATATTATATATTATATAAAATAATATAAAAGTATACAAATTACAGACAAATCCGCTCCCCTAAATCCAAATTAAAATATAAACAAACTACAGGAAATGATCCCTATGTATCATACCTGTAGCCACAAACTTGTCAAACTTCTTAATCCCCATAAAGCTTCTATGATTTAATATTAAAACAGCCCATACCTTCCTTGTATTCCACCCCGAAAACATTTCCTACTTTTTTCTTTTTTAAAAAAAAGAAGAAAATTGTCCATTATGATAAAAAATGTTTACTGAGCATGTTTTTGTAATTCTGGCAATTACCCAGTTTCATTTTTGGCCCGACACTAGAAACTTCTGTGTTGTTCTGTGTTTACCTTTTCGCATTTTTTCTAAAAATGAGCGCCAAAACCTTTTTTCTTGACCAAGAATTTGGACTGAGCATGCTTTTCAACTCTAATAATTCAACTTCTTTCTTTTTATGTAGTTGGGTTTTTGTGATGATTGATTTGCAATGAACCCAAAAATGGTAATTTCTAGAATGAGAAAATTTAAACTGAAAAATTTAAACTTTTAAAAGGATTTTATCTGAGCAAAGATTGACTTGACATTTTAGTGGCTTGGCTTCTTGCTTTCTGGGTAATCAAAGAGAAAAATCAGTCTGGGTAATCTAAGAGAGAGGGAGGGAGAGAGAGAGAGGGGGAGAGAGAGAGGAGAGAGAGCCTTTCCTTGGGTTGGTGATGCCCGGGGAAAAAATAATCAAAGAGCCCCCTTCCTGACTGAAATATAAGCAAAAAAGCAAATCAAAGTGAAAAATTGGATAAAAATGGGTAACCCTTATGCCCCCCCGCCACATGGAGCGCTGCTTGTTTTGTCACGTATTGTACACTTCACGCAAGCCATGGCGTGCATCGGACAAAGATTTGCTCCAGTTTAAAGGCCAGCCAATAAAAATAAAACACTTATCCGAAAAAAGGTAAAAATATGCTAATATATGTATAAAAAAAACATGATAACCAATCCAGATCACACTTCCGAATCAGCACCAAAAACCATACATTTCAAAATGTATCTGATCTGTTAATTTAATATTAATTTCAATAATATATCAAATCTATTAATATAATGTTCATCTTATAGCCCAGTCTTACAAAATAGGAGAAACGAAAACAAATATGAATTAAAATACATTTAAAAAATTACTTTGATATAGAATATATAAGACCATTTGTTTTAATATTGGAGAATTTAAACCTGTTAGTATTAATAATCTTAATGCGTACTTAAGATTTGCTATTCGTTGTTGAATTCCTGTTAATCTTGTAGTAAATCTAAAATTGCTTAAATGAGTCAGTGTTGTTTTTATGATCAAACCAGGAGAAAGTTTCAATTAACTTTTAAAGTCGCGAAGCTATTTTTGTGCTGGGTTTGGAATTTTAATTCCCGTGATTCTAGAGCTATAAATTGACCACCGTAATTTACCGAGGGGTGACCTACTCTTGCCACCTGATATACATATACATCTCGGGGTACTGGTGCATTATACGGACACTTCTATATACTGCTAAAGAAGTCAAGTTTGGTTAATGCTAATGAAATAAAATATGATGAATATGTAATAGTTTATAAACAAATTTGGGCGATATATTTTCACACTAGGGGGGTGGGATGGGGGTAAAGCATACCATATATTAAATACGTAACCTAACCTAACCAGAGACAGATACGCGGTTATAATGGTTTATGAACAAAATTATAAGAATTACATAAATGGCAAATCCCAATTATAATTTTAAGATTCATATTAGATCACCGGTTTCACTCAATTCCATTCTAACAACTGTTTTAGTACCGAGTATTTGTCCCGGTATCTGTAGCATCTCCCGTTTGACGTTCCATATACAGTATATAAAAATGTCCGTTTAATGCGCTAGTACCCATCTCGGGTTGCTACTTATTTTGCACCGGACAGGACACTCCTGCAATACCGTGTATCTTCATGCCAGGCATCGCACACTTTTCGCCACGTGTGACATAATTCAATCTGCACACGCACACGCGTGGCACATCTGCACACGGCATCTGCGCGTGGCACACGCCACGCGCTTGTGGGGGTGCCCACTCTGACATACATCCGTGATCGCTATTTATTTCTCTATGGCTGGACATTTCCGACACACTGTCTCAGCTCGTCTCACGCATGGGGCTTTTGCTCCATGCGTGACATGCTTCCAACACACGTGGTAAACGCTCTGGTGTAAGTCTTACGGGCTGGACAGACACTTCATTTTTTTAAAGTTTTTTTATTAATTACCACGATTCTCTGATTAATTACCTGATAATCTCTGATAAAGTTCTCTGATTAATTACCACGAGAGACCGAGCATTAATGCCGGTACTTGTGCAGAAAGCGGTAAGTGCGCGAAAACTGGTCGTTAACGCTAATGAAATAAAACAAAATAGAATGAAACCATAATAGTTTATGAACAAAATTGGGCTATATATTTTCACATTAGGGGTGTGGGGGGATGTTGGTAAAGCATAGCATATATTCAATACGTAACCTACAGTAACCCAACCTAGGTACCTTTTAGTCCCCCTAAACCCCCCAAAAAACTAAAGTTTAAATATAGTTCCCGGAGAGAGAAACCCTTTGTTTATGCCTCACTATTCAGCGGAAACCTGTTTATGCCGATACTCCATTTTTAAAGCTGGATATCACTTTTTCTACTTCATGTCTAGTAATTTCTTCCTCTATTTGTGCAGTTTTCTTCTTCTTCATGTTTGACGTTTCGATGCTGTCTTTTATTGCGCACTTACCGCTTTGTACATAAGTACCTTAATGCCCTTCAGGAAGCAAATTGATTCACGTTTTTCGTTCTTTTTTTTTGAAGAGTCAAATTGCCGTATTTAGCCTCATTTCTATGTGTGCTCCTAATGTTCCTAAATGTTCCTAATGTGTTCCTAATGAAATTCCCAACAAATGGAGGATCACTATCCCAAATTTTTCAAAAGTTGTTTGACCAGTGTACGAAATTGTGAATAAATTATTTTGGGATAAAGAATTATGTGTTTATATATATATATATATATATATATATATATATATATATATATATATATATATATATATATATGCTTATATGTGTGTTCATCCGCATGTTGTAACCAAGACCAGCAAGCTTCTTCGTCACTTCACTCAATTGATATTGACATACAAATTTTAGTTCTAATAAAAGCAAAATGTTTTCCACTTTTCATATAAAACTATCAAGTAGCCTTATTTTCCAGATCTCTCAACACAACAGTTCCAGAGTTGGTCCCAGAGTGCGCCCTACGGCTATTGTTCGGCATTCATCTCCCTCGACAGATTCTTCACGCTCTGCGTCGCTGGAAAGATGGACCACCGATAAGGATTTTACAAGATCCTCTCACTTCGAAGGGTTTGCCGAACGGTCGACAAAAGGCTGGGGATTAGGGAGTCAAAGGTCCCTTTCACGTCTACCAGTTAGTTTTTTATACAATTTAGTGTATCTAGCTCCCATATACATTAGTGTTGACTAAGATTGTTGTTAAACATTCGAATTTCTGTGGAGATTTACAATTTCATTAAAAAAAAATGAAAATCGAAGAAATAGCAATTTTTCAATTTCAAATGGTTTATTTTGCTATCATCTATCTTCTGAAATATCCTTTTTTATTTTTTTTTACCTTACAGTAAACATCAAAATTAAAACATTTTCCTCCTGTACCAATATTATGTTAAATCATACCTGAAAACCACGGTATGTTAGAATTCCGTTTTTTAGAGTTTCGGTTACTATTGACCGCTCCTTACTTACAGTTCGTTACCGCGAACTGTTTGATCATACCTGAAAACCACGATTTTTTAAGATTTTTCTTTTTGCTGTTTCAAACTTATGAAGTTTTTAAGTCGGTACCAAATTTTCGTCAGTGTTGTCCCTTTGAACCATGATAATAAATAAACACAACTAATAAACACTACCCACGTTTCTTTTTTTTAAATTTGGTGCCCAATGCTACCAAGGAATGCGCAACTTCATATGGAGGTCTATGTCATTAAAAATTGATTTGTCGATTCAATAATTTTTGGTAATTTTTTAAGATGTACTTGGTTGCGTAATTTGGTAAATTTGGTAATTTTAGTAATTTGTTAAGATATACTTGGTTGTTCAAGTTTCTACTTAATCAATTAAAGCAATTGAGTGCATTTAAACTGTCCATGTTACTTTGAACTTCGGTGTTCCTAAGAGGTATACAATGCAATTTCACACAAAAAAGGAAGGTAGAAGAAATAGTAATTTTTAGATTTTCAATTTAAAATTTTCTTATTTTTTTCCTTTGTAACGCAACATATACTCCCGTGCGACTGAACCACGATGCAACTGAACCCTCGTGCAACTGTACCCCCGTACTCAGTTTTTCTTTTCTTTGGACCAAACGCTTTCTTTGCAATTCGCACTTTGGACTGAAATCAAAGTTCATGATAGATCTTTTCTGCTTGTAATAATTATTGGTGTATCCCTGGGTCCCTGACCTAGTGACGCGCCTTGACTTTATTAAAACAATAATAAAATAACAGTGAATATTCTATAAAAAAAATAAATTACTTTTTTTTATTTCTCATGTTAAAATTTTAAATTTCAAAATCAAATAAATCAAATTAAATTCATTAAATTAAAGTAAAAAATAAAGATTATTTGAGGTTAGGATTAAATAGTAAAAAAGAATTTTTTCTAAGTATAAAAATTATAATCAAATAACAGTAATAGACAACAAAACAACAATAAAAAGATACACAACTGTTGACAATATAAAAAAAATGCGCCGTGTTCAATATAGATCAATAATAGATTCTATACTGAATAGAATCTATTGCAATTAAGGTATATTGAGCGTGTGGATGGATATGTTGCTTCTTTAATGTTTTCTTAACAAAATTTCTCTGGGGAAGAAAGCGTTAAGTTACCTTTGAAGAAAACTTTCTCCCTGATGCACATGTACAACCAGAGTTCATGAAACACCCTCAACCCAAAAATTTATTTAAAGGCATTTCTTTTACGTTTTTAGGAGCTGAAAAAAAAATTGGGGGGGGGGGGGTCGAACCCCCTACCCCCTCTGCTTGATACGGCCTTGTACCAATCCCAAAACTTCCATTGTTTTTGTGGCCTATTTACATACAGTTTTCTTCTTTTTTGCTTGCCCCCTCCTCTTGACCAACTTGCCCCCTCCCCCTAAAGACACTCCTGCACAAATAATTGTCTTCCTCCTGTGCTTTTAGATATAATTTAATTATGCTTTATTATGGTATAATTTATTATGCTTTAAATAATTGCTATCTATTGCAATAAGCTACATTGAATGTGGGGATGGGTATTTTGTCTGTTTAATATTTTGTAGCAAAATTTTTTCTGGGGAAAAAGGTTAAGTTATCTTTTGGAAAAAAATTCCTCCCTGAGCCACATATGCAGGGAGAGTCGATAAACCACTAATTTGCTTGTTTTCTGCCGTTTAAAAAATATCCCCCCCCCCCTGCAAATGAACTCTTGCGCAAATATTGTCTTATGTTGGCTGGAAAAGAATGATGTTGAAAACACGAAAAAGAAAATGCATTTTCAGGCAATTATTTCTTAATTTTTTATTGATAGGAGAGGAGGGGGATCCTACTCTTCCCGTCTTTTAACCCCCGTTGTCCTGGGGAGGAGGCTCTTTAGATAATCCTTAGAATAAACAATTCTTCCATCTAGCAAATAGGACCATAACCATCATCCTCAAGATTGCTTTATTTATTTTCGTGTATTATTTTTTTTAAATAATATTATCTTTAGTAATAATATTTCAGAATATTATTAAAAATTTTAACAATGTTTAAAATATATAATATTATTTAAAATGATAATGTTATTTTTAATTAAATAATAATTTTATTTTTTTTAGACAATAAAAAAACATTATTTTTATATGCTTTATCTTTTTTTGAATTTTTTTTTCCTCTCCTGTAATTAAATCCCTACATAAATTTAATTTTGATTATCCCTCTTTCTGCACATCGGCTTTTGTGAAGTCGAATCTTCATTAGATTAATTACGATGTCATCAAACTACTCTAAAGTAATACTTCCGAACTTGAATTGCGTGTCACAGAATCATAACATCGTTTAATGATGTATATTTCGATCAAAGCATGTTTTTACAAAACATTAAAAATGCTGACAGAGGAGTATAAAGGGCAAAAAGTAAATGCACTAAAACACAAAAAAACACAACATAAGAAGTAAAAAAAAAAACGAAGAATGAGTTTACATATCAATCAAACAAAACTCTCTGAACTCTCCTAAGACCAGAGAGTCATTTGTGCTTTACTGAAAACTTAAAACAGTGTTTTTTGACTCAGCTTTAAACAGTGTCTTTTCTGCCAGTACAACGTTGAAAAACCAGAAAGAGCGAGCATAAAAATTGCAATCACATTGTAAAGTTGGTGGTTAAATTCAGTTTTCACATTATGCTACTGAATTCCAACACCTTTATTGCAAAGAATTTTGCATTTTTTTAAAGAATTTTGCAACCTTTAACCTTCACTTCACTATTCACTTACTAATGCGATAAAAGAGGCAGTGTTGCATGTAGGGACAAATCCGGGGGGGGGGCCTTTTCCCAAGATGTTTGCAATTACTACAAAGTTTCTACGAATTTACGCTGATTATTTATTGCAGATGATGTAGGGTACAGAATGACACCGATCGCGGGGAGGGGGTAGATTATATTTATATATATATATATATATATGATATTATTATATATATTATATATCATTTATATATATATTATATAATATATAATATATATATATATATATATATATATATATATTATATATATATATATATATATATATAGATATTAGTCATATATATATATCTCAAATCAAATGGGTCGATGTATCGCATAAACAACTGGCATTAAACATGTTAAAAAGGAGGTTAGGCGAAGGTAGAACATATCATAACCTGAGCAGATCACTGAAGTGGTATTTAGAACATATATAGAATGCGCTTAGTGCTGTATCCCTGCATATATGATTGGTATATAGTAATTTTACCCAATCGCTATAGAGGACACTATCATTAACAATATATTTCACTAAATAAATATTATAGTTACTATAAATATAGATGTGCAGTTTTTTGTAAAGAAACATGGAAAAGAACAAGTTGAATTTCTGGTATGTGTCATAAAGCTCTGGGTACAAACTTCGATTTTTTACTTTTGTTATGCCTCTCTTTTTCAATTTCGTTCTTGAAGCGGCTAGTATTGCCTTTTGTTATTATATAGCTTTTATGGTTATTTCTGTGTTTCTGTATTCGATTATTGTGTGCACTCTTTGTGTTATGCTCAATTTGCTTTTTAGAGTTACAAGTAAATATATAAATATGTTCACTTACCTTGGATTTACCTTTAAGTTTCACTTTACTTTTCATTTACTAATGCGATAAAATAGGCAGTGTTTGCAGGCGGGGACGAATGCGCGGGGGGGGGGGGGGCTGCCCTGAAGTTCCTGAAGGTGGCTAATATTGAATTAGATGATAATACAGTAAAAAGAGGGGGGGGGTCAGGAAAGAACACATCATTTGATTAGCTGCTATTTGAAGATTTTCTCACAAACAAAACTAATAAACAAGGCAGCAGGATATGATTCGTCCTTAAGGGGTGACTACCATGTCGGCTAACCGTCACAAGCAGTGAAGTCCCGAGCGCTTGTTTTTTCCGGGGGCAATCTTCGTAAATTTTTACCGAATCGCTACCTGATTTAATGCCGAATTTTCTGCAGAAATCAGAATTTTGCTAAATTTTGGCTGATTTTGCAAACTATCAGTCCAATGTCAAAAAGTTGGAGGCCGCCCCTTCCCTCCCCCCCCGGACGGCCCCTGGTCACAAGCACTAACCTTCATAACATCTAAAAGGAAAATCTGTCAGAACCACTAACCGTCATAACATCTAAAAATTTTTATAAGTTTATATAATAGTGTAAGTATGTAATATTTTAGAAAACATATTTCGGCTATATGCTTTGCAAATTATGGGGGGTGGGGGTAAAGCATAAACATATATTAAATACGTAACCTAACCTAGTACCTTTCCCCCCTAAACCCCCAAAAAAACCAAAGTTTCAAAATTTTCGATGTTATGACGGTTAGTGTTCGACGGATTTTTTTGTCGATGTTATGACGGATTTTTGTCGATATCCTGACGTTAGTGCTCCTGACGGTTAGATGTTACGACGCCTTCCCCATCTTAAGAAGTTGAAACAACGCATGACATAGTATAGAGGAAAAAACATAAAGTTAGTTACTTTTTACGCTGGAGATCAACAAGTAGTCACGTCTTATGTCACGTGTCACGTGACAGACACGTGACTCTTGTTATGACAGTCGTGTCACGTGACTCTTGTTATGGCAAGTGAATATACCAATATAATGTGATATGAATATACGTGAATATACAAATATGTTCACTTACCTTAGACTTACCTTTAAGCTTCATTTCACTTTTTACTTACCACGTGATACAATAGGCAGTGTTGCATCCAGGGTCGAATCCGGGAGGGATGCCCCCCCCCCCCCCTCAAATTTTTTTCTGGCACCTTCATTTGGTTTTTTTTTCTCTTTTTGCCCTTTTTTAAAATAAACTTGTCATATCGGTCAATTATTGGCACCTTTATCACATTGGGTCCCGCCCAAGATTTTGTTCTAGATCCGCTTTTGGTTGCATGATGTCTGGTGTTGCTGTGTTATGTTTCTGTTGCTGTGTATGACTCTTTTTTTCCGTATTGGTTCCTGAAGGTTACTAATATTACCGATTTTTTGTTATGTAGTTTGTTACAGTATTTTTTTGGTCGTTTTCTGTTTTTCTCTCTATGTATTTTTTTCCCTATGCTTTTTTTCTATGTTTTTGTTTCTTTCTATATATATATATATATATATATATATATATATATTATATATATATTATAATAATACTATATATATACTATATATATATATAATATATATATATTATATATAAATATATATATATATATATATTATATATATAATATATATTATAATATATATATATATATACATATATTTGTGGATTCACGTCTCTAAGACCTATCTACATCATTCGTTTCACTTACCTCTGCAATAGAGAAGGAAGTGTTGCGTCTGTGTGTTCACTTATCTATTTTGACTTTACGTCTGGAAGTCTTAAAAAAAAATTAAAGAGATCATGTAAATAGAATAAAAGAAAAAAGAAGAAACAAAACAATAAACAAAAAAGAAGATAAGAAATTAATCAAATTAAAGAGAACATGTAAATAAAATAATAGAGGAAAAGAAGAAACAAGAAACAAAAAAGAAGATATACCCTCAATTTAAACTTGTTTTTTATCTTTAGGTGGTTGATTTTTCAGAAAAGGGAGGATCAACTCAAACTGAACCCAACTTAAACGCAGCCTGGAAGAGTACAAAAGAGATTTCACGACAGCGTTCAAAAGAGAAGTGTGCACAAACTGTTGAATCAGTTCCCTCTTTTCATTCAGATGGGGAGGGAGAGCAGCGAACCCGTAAACCCCGCCTCTCTCGTGACTCTGTCTCCTCCCTCTCAAGTTGGGATATGCCAACACAGTAGTATAGTCAAAGCCATACAGGATGGGATCAATGCAGCAATGCTATTGAAAGCTTATCAAGAAAAAGAGTCTGAAGTTATAGGTAAAAAGGTGAAGAGCTCTCATAAAAGTAAAAAGCATGATGGTCGACGAAGTAAATTTGAAAGACGTAACTCTAATAGAAGAGAAAGTGATAAGGGGATTGTCTCCCCAAGTGGGTTCAAAGGAAGGGATTTTGATAGTGGAAGTGTTAGTTCAAATAGTAGTAAAAAAGGATTCTCACCTGTGTTCCCCTTAGAAAGACGAAGAAAGCGTAAGAAAAAGGGAAAAGTTAAAGGCTTTAAAACGAAACACAAAAATATTTATGATCCGGAATTCCTTAAGGACCTGGAAACAATTATTTCGAGGGTCTCCAAAATTCCTGTTGGATGCACGCCAGGTCTATCTCGTCTGCCAGCTATCTTTCAAAGACGGAATTATGTATGTCCTTCCCTTTTGTCAAAGAGGCGATATGCAAACGTAATAAGACCTCCGATTTGTCGATCGTTCCCAACTCCGAGTCCTGTATATTTCGATACTGCATGTATAAGTCAGTCATGCACGAGCAAGAAACCTAATGAAACGCCTGTAACTCGTCCTGACAGCGCCTCGACTCGATATAGCTTGACATCGAACTTATATGATTTTGTCTCAAGTGATGAAGAATCTCCTGTGCAGCTGAGAACACCCAAGATCTCAAGTCCGGGTAGTTTTAGTAGTGGTGCATCACCCTATGGACCTGATAAAAAAGTGGGTATCAGCCGACCTAGTCCTTTGAGTAAAGATGATTGCTCCGTAAAGTCGAAAGGTGATAGTCCGAGTAGCTCGAAAAGTTTTGAAAGAAGTGCTAATGCTTTAATTGCTGAACTGGAAGATAAGTTTAAACATGATAGAAGTTCCGTTGTTAGCAAAGTAGCTCCAGTGAGTGTTAGTGTTGTGGATGATGAAGTTCCGCTTAGTGTGAGAAAAGAACGTAAAAGTCGGGAGACGCTCCAAAAGTTGAAGAAATTGCTAAGGACGCTGTAGCTCCTTCTAGGAAAACGCCATCTAGAAAGTTGAGAAGGAAGAAAATTAAAGTGAATGAGGCCAAAAATTTTCAAATGGATATTGATGCTGATGAGGCTGATGAATTTTCAAAACAAAGATTATATAACGCTAAACATAGAAGAAAAGACGCTGAGAACCAAGAAAGTACTAAAGATGAAAAATGTGAGCCAAGTGAAACTAGTGCTCTGATTGACGAAAGTGTGACCTCCACTCAAAAATATGTTGGAGAGGTAAGTAGTGTGTCTGAAGATGGGGTTAACACAGCCCAAGAAAGAATAAGGCTAAGTCTTAGGTCAAATCCTAATCCCGAACTTGTAACCACTGCTGTAGTTGAAGGTATTGCTATTATTAAAAGGAGGGGCCGTCCCGGGAAACGAAAAAGTGAAAGTGAACAGTTGATTGGCATAGATCATATAAATGAGGCGATAGAATCGGTTATTTTGAATTCGTCTGAGATCCTCGGAATTTCTCCGGAATCCGGAAATGTAGGGAAAACCCAAGAATTGCAAGATGGGGCTCCCCCTCGAACACGAATTCGTCGAAAGAAAGAAGAACCATCAACAAATAATAAAGAGGAAATTGATGATGCGGAACAAGTAGTGGGTGAAATAGAGATGAAAAAGAGCAAAGTGGAACGAAAAAGAGTGGAGAAGATTAAGAAACTGCTGGATGAGCCCGTTAAGGACGGAGAAAAAAGTGTTGCCGGTGTGGTGAGAAGAAGAGCAAAGAAGGCTATCGAAGATGAAACTGTAAGTACATTTGCATATTGCTATCAATTCTATTATTACCTAGTTCTATTTATTATTTTACTAATTTGCTGTAACCAATTTCGTTTATTAATCACCCATTATAATTTATTTCACCTAGTTTTACTACTGAAGATGAATTTAGTTCTTTTATTTTCTGAAACAGTGGAATAAAATGTCCAAGAAAATGGAAGGAATGAATGAAAAAATAAATTTAAATGAAGTCGAGTGAAATGAATGTAAAATTACTAGCCTTTGCACTGTAAGTTACGCACTAATTACAATTAATTCGATGAAGACGTATTGTGCATGAGGAAATAATTCAATTTTTATTTATGATCGATCCAAGTGGACAGCTTCACCAACCTTGGTAGTATTATTAGTAAAGACGTTGGGAGCAGTGAAGATCTTAAGAGTAGAATAGCCAAGGCTCAGGGTGTTTTTCACAATGATGACAGTGGTCAAATACGGTTCTGAAGCATGGGCTCTCCGAAAAGTGGAGGAACATTGCTAGATGTTTTCGAGCGAAATTGCAGCCTGCGGATTGTTTTGAGTACCCAACTGACTGACCGTATTTCAAACAGCAGGCAGTACAAAAATTGTGTGGTTCAATCCCGCTTTCTAGGGCTATAATCATAGGCAGTCCGCTAGCGCTGCCTAAGTAAAGAACGGTGTGGGCACAATGTGTTGTTTTTTGGTTCTCCATACCTGGGCACTTCGTATCGAAGGAGCTGTCGTAGAAACTTCGAATAGGGCTCATTCGATTGGAAATGTCAGTGGCTAGTGCCCTTTTTAATAGTCGAAAGTGATTGGAGGGCAACTAGCCCCCCCCCACGCCCATCATTCCCCCAAACACATCCAATCAAAATTTTGAGATAGCCATTTTGTTCAGCATAGTTGATTTCCAGATAGAAAATATGTTTTTTGAGGAGGACACTCCCCCACACCCTCAGGGCAAGGGTTTTAAGTTTATGCCCTGGGGGCATATAAGGTTTTTATAGAAGGCGTTGTCGTAGAAACTTCAAAACAGGCTCAATCGGTTGGAAATTCAAAGGGCTAGTACCCTTTTTATTAGTTGAAAGTGATTGGAGGGCAACTAGCCCCCCCACGCCCATCATTCCCCCAAATACATCCAATCAAAATTTTGAGATAGCCATTTTGTTCAGCGTAGTTGATTTCCAGATAGAAAATATGTTTTTGAGGAGGACACTCCCCCACAACCCTCAGGGCAAGGGTTTTAAGTTATGCCCTGGGGGCATATAAGGTTTTTATAGAAGGTGTTGTCGTAGAAACTTCAAAACAGGCTCATTCGATTGGAAATTCAAAGGGCTAGTACCCTTTTTAATAGTTGAAAGTGATTGGACGGTAACTAACCCCCCTCTCACGCCCACCTTTTCCCCAAACACATCCAATCAAAATTTTGAGATAGTCATTTTGTTCAACGTAGTTTAAAGTTCGGGAAATTTGGTCTTTGAGGATTACAACCCCCTCACAGCCCTCAGGACAAGGATTGTAAGTTATGCCCTGGGGGCATATAAAGTTTTTATAGAAAGCGTTGTCATAGAAACTTCAAAAAGGGCTCATTCGATTAGAAATTGAAATGGCGTGTGCCCTTTTTAATAGTCGAAAGTAATTGGAAGGCAACTAACCCCCCTTCCACGCCCACGATTTCCCCAAACACATCCATTCAAAATTTTGAAATAGCCACTTTGTTCCACCCAATTTAAAGTTAAAGAAATTATACCTTTGAGCCGAACACTCCCCCCACAGTCTTCAGAGCAAGGGTTATAAGTTATGCCCTCTGGGCATATAAGTTTTTATTGAAATCTTTGTCGTAGAAACTTGAAAAAGGGCTCATTCGATTGGAAATTCAAAGATCTAGTGCCCTTTTTAATTGTCAAAAGTGATTTGACGGCAAATAGCCCCCCTCTCTCGCCCACCTTTTCCTCAAACACATCCAATCAAAATTTTTAGATAGCCATTTTGTTCAGTGTTGTGGATTTCCTGATAGAAATTATGTTTTTTAGGAGGACACTCCCCCACAGCCTTCAGGGCAAGGGTTGTAAGTTATGCTGTGGGGGCATATAAGGCTTTTACTGAACGCGTCGTTGTAGAAACTTCAAAAAGGGCTCATTCGATTAGAAATTGAAATGGCGTGTGCCCTTTTTAATAGTCGAAAGTAATTGGAAGGCAACTAACACCCCTTCCACGCCCACCATTTCCCCAAACATAACCAATCAAAATTTTTAGATAGTCATTTTGTTCCACGCAGTTTAAAGTTCAGGATTGAGCAGGACCTTCCCCCCACAGTCTTCAGGGCAAGGGTTATAAGTTATGCTCTGGGGGCATATAAAGTTTTTATTGAAATGTTTGTCGTAGAAACTTGAAAAAGGGCTCATTCGATTGGAAATTCAAAGGGCTAGTGCCCTTTTTAATAGTCGGAAGTTATTTGAGGGCAACTAACCCCCCTTTCACGCCCACCTTTTCCCCAAACACACCCAATTAAAATTTTTAGATAGCCATTTAAGGATGACAACCGATCCTCTCCCCCCCCCCCCACAACCCTTTGGGCAAGGGTTTTAAGTTATGCCCTGGGAGCATGATTTGTTCAAGAGGAAGATTTGTTCAAGAAAAACTGCTACCCAAACAAAAAGCATCATGATGATTTGGCACATTACATTCCTACCTCTTTAATGAGTAAGACTAAATGGACTTGCACCAAGAGGTCCGTTTTTTTAAGAAGAAGGAGAAGAACTGTCTCTTCAAATCCAAGCCTCTTCTTCTGGCCATAGATTTGGGAATATATACGTACTAAAAACATGTTTGAACGTATTTTAAAACGTATTTTTGTTGTTGTTGTTGTTTAGACTAGGGCACTTTTTATCGAAGGAGTTGTCGTAGGAACTTCGAAAAGGGCTCATTCGATTGAAAATAGAAAGGGCTGATGCCCCTTTTAATAGTCGAAAGTGATTGGAGGAAAACTAATCCACCTCCCACGCCCACCCTCCCATTTGACTTTATGTTTAAAAACTAAATGTTGCCATAAGATTAAATCAAAATGCACTGTGTTAATGCTAATTCCCATAAGGCATCTCAGCAGTATCCCAAGAACGACTTAGGGTTTTATATTCAAACTTTTGGGGCTGCTTCTGCTCTTAAAATTTAACCAAATCAAAATAGCTTGGATACACTTGGATCAAGTGTATCCAAGCTATCAAAGAAAGTAAACAGATTTTTTTGCGAATGGTATCAAGTTTTCTATTTCAGGTCAACTAGACGAGGTATTAAACTAAATTAAACACTTCTATTTGTGTCCAGATTTTTAAGAGGGTGTATGTTGTTAAAAATTGCTGAAAATTTTTCTCCAGCATACAAATAGAAGGCCAAACTATAAATCTTTAAAAAAACGAAAAGATTTAAAGTATTATTTTCTTTTTCTCTGAAAAGATTATGTCAATATAAAACGAACAGAAATTAATTAAAAAAAACTTTTTCCACAAAATAAGTTTTTCAAAGAAAAGTAAAGAACTCCATTAAACAAAAAATGAGCAAAAATAAAATCCAATAATCTACCAAGCGTGAAACTACCACAAATCAGCATCGAAAAATAAATGAAACTCAAAACGAACAGAAAGTACAATAAATAACCGAGTCAAATCCTATGCCTTCCCAAGGCCAGAACATAATTTGCACTTTACTGAAAAAAATATAAATGTTTTTACTTTTATAACTTTAATAAATCAAATAATATTAAGATTTTGATTACTAAATATCAGTATATGTATATTAAACTGACAATGCACATTCATTTGTATTTTTTTCAGTAAAGTGCAAATTATGTTCTGGCCTTGGGAAGGCATAGGGGTTTTGAGCCCAACTTTTGTTAATTTCTGCTCGTTTTGAGTTTGACTCGGTTATTTATTGTAATTTCTGTTGGTTTTGAGTTTCATTTATTTATCGATGCTGATTTGTGGTAGTTTCACGTTTGGTAGATTATTGGATTTTATTTTTGTTCATTTTTTGTTTAATAGAGTTCTTTACTTTTCTTTGTAAAACTTATTTTGGGGAAAAAGTTTTTTTAATTAATGAGAGAAAGGTTGAGATGGTTAGGGCACGTTCTGCGGATGAAAGATGACAGATTGCCAAAGATTGTCCTTTTCGGCCAACCGCCTGGGGTTAAACGAAAAGCAGGTCGTCCGCGGTTGGGGTGGGAGGATGTCGTAAAGAAAGATTTAAGGGAAACGGGAACTTTATGGGAGGATGTAAAGAGGGAGGCTTTGAATAGATAGGGATAGAGTAGGACCGTGCGTAGCTGTGTTGGCCTTAGGCGACTATGTGCTGTGGTGAGTTGTTTGTAGTAGTAGTAGTAGTATTTATAGCAGTAATATTTTGATTAGGTAGGGAGGCGGGGAAGAGATAAAGACCGAATTTAAGTTTGTATTTGATTTGTGCATTCATTTCAACGGTGTAGCATTTTTTTTAAACATCGAAAAAAGTGTGGAGGGCCCTGAATATAGGAAATTCCTTGGGAGTTCTTTCAGTCAACACTGGTTCTCAACCTGTAAGGGCGGGTTAATAAAAAGTTTCATGAGGGATGGAAGGTAATTATCACAATATTTTCCTTTTATATCACATATCACATTTCACATATTGTGTGAAATATCACAATTTCACATATTTCACAATTTCACATAATGTGAAATATCACAATATTTCACATTATTATCCTTTTTTAATTATAAAGCCACTAGGTTAGGTTATAATTATAAAGGTTAGGTTATAATTTATTAGGTTAGGTTATAGGTTATTATTTATTATGTAAATATAATAAATTATAATTATAAAGCCACTAGGTATTACAACTCACCTTCAAAATGAGCCTTTAAAAAGTTCTCTATGATATCCCAGTGCCCTGCTAAGTGACAAGAAAAAGAGGAAGAAAGAAAAACTCAAGAAAAAAAAGACATTTAAAAAAAAGCTACAAAAAAGTGACTTTCCATGTTGTTCAAGGTTTGGGGGCTGCAAGTTTCCTGTGCGGGGTTATAGGCAATGGGAATTACAATGGCATATTTCCCGTTTTTTCAGACGCATTTTCAAGGTAATTATCACAATGTTATCCTTTTTTAATTATAAAGCCACCAGATATTACAACTTCCCTTCAAAATGAGCCTTTAAAAAGTTCTCTATGATATCCCTGTGCCCTGCTAAGTGACAAGAAAAAGAGGAAGAAAAAAAAACTCAAGAAAAAGACACTTAAAAAAAGCTACAAAAAAGTGACTATCCTTGTTGTTCAAGGTATGGGGGCTGAAAGTTTCCTGTGCGGGGTTGTAGGGAAGGGGTATTACAATGGCGTATTTATCGTCTTTTTTTAAGACGCCAGTTTCCACGAGTTTCAGGCTATTTTTGAATTTCCCATAAATTTGTTTTCAAAATAGTATTTTGATAGCATTTTATTTTCAAAATAGCATTTTCAAAATTTATTCTGATTAGCCTGTTCAGGTTAATCAGAGTAATAGTTACTGTTCCTGATGATGACCATTTTTTCTTAGATGACAATTTTTTCTCACTAGACAGTTTTTTGTATATGTTTTAAAATTTTGGTTATTATGGGACGTGGTTTGTTCTTTATTAGGTTGCAGCTCTCTTTGCAACCATGATATGCATTATCCTCCATTAGAGGAGCTGTCGAAGTTTGTACCTGACAGAGCCAAGGCAAAAAGATGCATTCATCATAGCCTGACTCTTCAGCAGTACTTACAGTAAGGACCCCCCCCCCCCATTAGCACATAAAAATTTGTTCAATGTACTGTCGCCATGACCCCATAGCAGAGACTATCTAAAAAAAACCTACCCTTAGTGCCTTTAAGAAATGGTATAATAAATATTAAAAAAAAAAACTAAAATAACTACCAGGACTAGGGGCAATTTGCCAAATGATAGCACCGTAAAGCATGATCATGGTCACAGCGATAGCGTCAGCCACGGCCCATAGTCACCAAAAGTTTAAAAAGCTTTTTGAAAAAAAAAACTGTCGAGGGAGAAAAAATTGCCATTTTTAGCGGGCCAGTTTGTTCGAAGC
Organism: Artemia sinica; assembly: GCA_027921565.1. Classification (NCBI taxonomy): domain Eukaryota; kingdom Metazoa; phylum Arthropoda; class Branchiopoda; order Anostraca; family Artemiidae; genus Artemia; species Artemia sinica. The sequence goes on from CM051269.1 coordinate 10,938,809, forward strand.
TACTAAACAACTACTAACAACTCACCGCTACACCAAGCCGTCTGAGGTCAACACAGCTACGCAGGCTGCTTCATCCCAATCTATTCAAAGCCCTTTACACCCTCCCAGGAAGTTCCCATTTCCCTTAAATCTTTCTTTACGATATCTTCCCAACCCAACCGCGGACGACCTGCTTACCGTTTAGCCCTATACGGTTGGCCGAAAAGGACAATCTTTGGCAATCTGTCATCTTTCATCCGCAGAACGTGCCCTAACCATCTCAATCTTTCTCTCATTATAGCCCTAGAAAGCGGGATTGAACCGCACTTTTCAAAAAAAAAAAAAAAAAAAAAAAAAAATTGTATTAACCGCGAAGCAGTGGTTTTCTTAGTTTTAAGTTTCAACTTCACTCTATACTTTCATAAAAAAAAAAAATTTTAAATTAATTTTTGTAAAATTTTGTAATTTTGTGTTTTTGTGGGCAAACATAGCCTAATATTGTACTTCTTGTTATTTTTGGCTCCCTAAACAGGAACAAAGACTTAGCTTGCCCTCTTCCCCTTGTGGATATCCTTAATTCCCGGGAGAAAAATTGCCATGTCGATAAAAACAAAAAATGGATTTGGGAGTCGGCTCAGAAACCGTAGAGTTCCAAATTGCAGTGAACAAATTCGTTCTGTAAAGAATTTTATATTCTATTTAGACGAAAGAATTTGATTTTACTCTAAAATAGCAATGCTTTGAACCCAAAGATTAAAAAGTAATTTAAAAGATTAATTCTGCATAGATGCATAAACAGGATGTTTTTATTTATTCTAAGTTCAATTTTGCCGGGCCGAGAAGCGAATTTTCGAATTCAATCCAAAAATGACCTAATTAACTTGCAGCCCTTTTCCCAGGAACTATCGAGGGTCTCACCAAAGGTATAGTAATTTGACCTTTCAACTATGCTGAATTAAATCGCTACCTTAAAATTTTGATCGGAGGTCTTTGGGGGGAGAATGGCCGTAGGAGGGGGCTAGGTGCCCTCAAATCTCTTTGGTCACTTAAAAGGGCATTAGAACTTTTTATTTCCCTCCGAAAGAGCTCTCCCCCGATCTTTTAGAATCATTAGTTCGATACGATCACCCCTGGGGAACATAATAAAAAATTTTCGCAGGCTCGTAGATTTTGATGGGTAATATTAAACTTAGTGAATTTTATATATTTGGAATCAGCATAAAAAGCCAATTCTTTTGATATATCAATTATTATCAGAATTCTGTTAAAATTGGACCGAGTCGCTCCTTACTTCCAGTTCTTTACCACAACCTATTTGAAAAGGCCTAAAATTGGATATTTTAGTTCACTTTCACATTTTTATATTTTTTGACGTGTTTTTAACTTTTTAAGATCGAAAAATTTGAATTTTGATCAATTTCTCCAAAAAAACAGCAACAACCGTGTTAGGCAAATAAAAAAAAAAACCTTTTCGCATGCTTGACCAGTGGTCTACCTATGGTCTACCTATAGCACATGACAGTGCCTATAGACAGTGCCTATAGACAGTGCCTATAGACAGTACCTATAGACAGTGCCTATAGACAGTACCAATGGTCTACCTATAGCATAGGCAACCAGTTCCTGATTCTTTGGTTTCGGCTGCGAGGGCTATGCGAGAGGGCTTTGTGAGAGGGCTTCGGCTGAGAGGGGACAAATTATCCTAAGATTCCCGTATTTCCCCCAGATTTCTCCAGGTACAAATTTGGAGCTGGGTTGCCTCTGACTAACCTTGTAGAGTCAACTCGCTGAACCCCAGCCCAAATCAGATAATCAGCGACACCAGCACTCGTTCCTGGGGGGGGGGGATTTTTAGTTGAAAGTCTAATTATAGATGTAAAAATGGGATCAAACGTTTCGTTTCCACCAACTGTAAGTAAGGAGTGACTAAATAATTTCTGAGACCACACTGGCTAATCATGATAAACAAAAAATCGCGAAGAAAGGAAGAAAACGAGGACAATTAACAGCCAGTGAAAAAATTAGAAAAATTATGCAAATATTTCGGTCAAGACCTTCGCTTGACCGTCCTCAGTGCAGAATAAAACTGATAAAAATATAAAAACCAAACCTTAAAATAAAAACACCAAACTAAAATTGGACGACCCTTTCCTAGTAACGGTGAAAGGGTAACTGAATAAAAAACACAAGTCTAAATGGCATTTCAGAATTTCATTTTGCGTAAAGCACGCAAATTGCTCCATTTTGACTCTGTCTCACAGCTTTAATTTTTAAAACAATAAAAACTGTAGCGTAAAGAGCGAGGCGTTGAGGAGGGGAAAGCCCCTTTCATATACGGAATAATTTCTGTTCGTTTTAAGTTTTAATGTCGCTCCTTGCTTTCAGTTAAAAAAACTTGTTTTTTTTTAATTTAATTTTTGAACGTTTTTGAATAAATGCAGGTTTTGATCTTGGCTCACAGTACATGAATAATTAAAACAAAATTTTCATATTAATTTACTTTTATTTGGTTAAATGGCTTTCTCGAAACTTGTTTCATTTTATTTACGAACGTTTTTATTAGTAATAAATATACGTAACTTACGAATTAACTTACGTAACGAACTTCTATATTCATATATTTTTAATACGTATATTAGGGGGTTCGCCCCCTAGTCAATACCTTGCTCTTTAAGTGAAAGTTCGAATTTTTGTTCCAATCCTTTAAAAATGACCGCTTAATCACAAAGGCCGTTAATTAGAATAAATAGCTCTTATGAAAGTACTACAAAATCTCTGGCTTAAAGAGTGAGGTATTGACTAGGGGGTGAACCCAATCATATATGTAATATTTTCTGTTCGTTTAAAGTTTTGATGTTGCTGCTGTTGCAGTTGAAAAACTTGTTTTTTTTATATTTAATTTCTGATCTTTTTTTAAATAATGCTGGGAAGTCCGGCGTCCCCTTTATAGCAATGTCCCTTCCCCCATGAAAACTTCCTTCATGGAAAGATCCTCCTACATAACCCCCGACCCCAGGCACGTACGCAGGAATTTGTTTCGGGGGGGGGGGCAATTTGTTTCGGGGGGGGGGCAAATCCTTCAAACCCATTATTCTGTGAGAAAAATCAGAAAATTATGGGATAATGAAAAAATCGTGAGATTTCAGGGGGGCCGGGCCCGGAGGCCCCCCTCCCTGCGTACGTCCCTGCCCGACTCCCCCCCCACTACCAGGAAAAATCTCCCCTGAAAACGTCTGTACTGTATACTTCCCAATAACCAATACTATATGTTAACATTGGGTAAAGTTCATAACTTTCAGCCCTCCTCCCGGGAACTTCGGGGGATTAAGTCATCCTAAAAGACATACTTATAATATTTTCGACCATGCTGAACAAAATGGCTATCTACAAATTTTGATCAGGTGACTTTGGGAAAACAATGAGCGTAGGAGGGGGCCTAGTTGCCCTCCATTTTTTTGGTCTCTTAAAAAGGGCTCTAGAACTTTTAATTTCCATTCCAATGAGCCCTCCCACGATATTCTAGAACCACTGGGTCGATACGATCACCCCTGGGAAAAAAAAATAAATAAACACGCACCCGTGTTCTTTCTTCTGGCAAAAAATGCAAAATTCCACATTTTTGTAGATAGGAGCTTGAAACCTCTACAGTAGGGTTCTCTGATACGCGGAATATGATGGTGTGATTTTCATTAAGGTTCTATAACTTTTAGGGGGTCTTTCCCTCTTTTTTTGAAAATCAGCCAAATTTCCTTAGGCGCGTAACTTTTGATGGGTAGGATTAAACTTGATGAAACTTATATATTTGAAATCAGCATTAACATCCAATTCTTTTGATGTATCTATTTGTATCAAAATACCGTTTTCTAGAGTTTCGGTTACGATTGAGCCGGGTCCCAATAACTAATACTATATGTTAACATTGGATAAAGTTCATAACTTTCAGCCCTCCTCCTGGGGCTTCGAGGGATTAAGTCATCCTAAAAGACATAGTTTATAATATTTTCGACCATGCTGAACAAAATGGCTATCTCAAAATTTTGATCGGGTGACTTTGGGAAAAAAATGAGCATGGGAGGGGGCCTAGTTGCCCTCCATATTTTTTGGTCACTTAAAAAGGGCACTAGAACTTTTAATTTCTGTTCCAATGATTCCTCCCACGATATTCTAGGACCACTGGATCGATACGATCACCCCTGGAAAAAAAAACAAAAAACAAATAAACACGCATCCGTGATCTTTCTTCTGGCAAAAAATGAAAAATTCCACATTTTTGTAGATAGGAGCTTGAAACCTCTACAGTAGGGTTCTCTGATACGCTGAATATGATGGTGTGATTTTCATTAAGGTTGTATAATTTTTAGGGGGTCTTTCCCCCTTTTTTCGAAAATCAGCCAAATTTTCTCAGGCGCGTAACTTTTGATAGGTAAGACTAAACTTGATGAAACTTATATATTTGAAATCAGAATTAAAATCTGATTCTTTTGATGTATCTATTGGTATCAAAATTCCGTTTTTTAGAGTTTCGGTTACCATTGAGCCGGGTTGCTCCTTACTTACAGTTCGTTACCACGAACTGTTTGATCCAACGCCGCGTTCATATTCGATAGAGCTTGTCTAATAGAGTATGGAGGTAGCGGGGGTGTAAGCGGGCTATTTTAATTCTATTTATGCAGTAAAAAAAAATGAAAAAGGGAAAACAATGATTTTTGGGAATTGAAGCATTATATTTGGAAATAACCTTTCAGTAGAAGCAGCCAGTATTCTTGGTCCCAGTATACCTTATACCCTTATATACCCATATACCTTATGGTGCTCTTCTTGCCCAGTCTTAGCAAGTTGTGAAAGCTGGGAGCAGAGTGGTATGGTAAACGATAGATTAATATCAACGCGCATGCGCATGTTTGGTAGAAACTGTACCAGAAGTGCCAAATTCGAAATAGTATGATCTTTAAATGGTCTTTAATTGGAGGAAAGTGATCGTATGACGTCATCTTCGACTAATCAAACACCTTTCCCCCTGAGAAATCTATGAAAGTTAATTCTAGTAAGCTCTTTTCAACGCGGGTAAGGCTATTGAAAAGGAAAGTGGTATTTTTAGGCCTTTAGTCAAAGTGTCACTGACAGCTATGAAATTCATTCAATCGAATGAAATCAGAACTGTTTTGAATGCCCGTCATTCGTGCATAGCATGTGCCTTGACAGTGTGCAAGCGCACTGGTCCAAAATTGTGATACTTGGGGGTTATGTAAATGAGACTTGTGGATTACGTTTGTCACCCTGAGTTTGCTAGAGTAACATTAGCGAAAATTTTAACTGTGGTGTAATTCCTTTAGTCATGCACATTAGTCAAAAATAGTGATGCTTGGGTGTAAATGAGACTTGTGGACCACGTTCGTCACTCTGAGTTGCTAGACTAAAATCAGCGGGAAGTTTAACTGTGGCGATATTTCTTACCTTATTTGTTGTTTAACTTTGTTGAAAATAAACTTATTTTTCTCTTGTCCTCAGCCTTGTTCTCAGCTTAATTCCTTCTAGACAACAACAAAAAAAAAGAAAAAAGGTAGGATTATTGAAGAAAAAAGAAGATATTTCAGTTCTTCTCATGACTATATTGAAGATGTAAACGTTTTAATTTGACAGGCAATACAAAAAAAAAAAAAAAAAAAAAAACTTCAGATAGGTTTGTTCCTCAAGGACTGAAATCTTGACACGTAAAACAAAAAATCTTTAGATTTATTCCGCCTATGCTGAATATCTCGACTTTATTCGACACGGTGAAAGAAGTACAAGAAGAAAAAAAGGTTAAAGTGAGACTTGTATTTTGGCAAGTCTGCTATTAAACCTGAATCATGTGATGTCCCCAGGTTTTTACTTAGCATTCTAATCTTTTGCTGGGAAGGATTTTTTTCTTCTTTAGACTTTGATCAGGGGGCTCAATTAAATTTGAAAAAAGGGGGTCTTAAATCTTTTCTTTCCGGGGATACTTACTGTTTTTGAAGCTAGGTACTCATTAAAATAAGAATATGTTAGATTAAAATAAAATGTTAGACTAAAACTTTATATTAATGATATTAGATTAAAATGTTAATAATATTATATTAAATATATTAATTATATTATATTAATTATATTAGATTAAAATGTTATATTAAATGTTAGATTAAAATATTAAAATAAAGTTAGATGGAAATCATAAAAGTAAAATAAGAACATTAAAATCAAACAAGAATTGATACTATTTAGCAATCAAGCAATCAAGCAAGAATTCATACTACTATTATCATCATTACTACTATACTATTCATCATTTTATTTGCATCATAGTACATAAATAGCAAGGCGTTAGTTGTAGAGGAAAAAAAAATCGATACAAGGCTAGAGGGGGATTCGAGCAGATGTGGAACATTAGCAGGGTTGTTTACTTTTGCGCTTGAGTCACATCTGGTGACTCTCTTCGCATAAACGTTGAATTCAGTTTCAGAAATTGTGATGATGGACTGTGAGTGGTAATGACATTGTGAGTGGATGGAGTGGTGAGTGGTAATGTTGCTGTTTTGGTAAAATTCTAGTTCATGAGATTCTTGTAATCTTAGAAAGACGTTGAGTCAGGTAAATGAAACTTTCAGGAGTTTATCTGGAGCCTCAATGATCTGCTGGGAAGATGTCTTTAAGCACCTACCTTCACTCATTCTCGCTCTGGAGGGCACTGCCTCTTGACAATCTTTGTATTATATTAAATAAAAAAAACAAGTTTTTTTAAACTGAAAGTAAGGAGCGACAATAAAACTTAAAACGAACAGAAATTATTCCGTATATGAAAGGGACTGTCCCCTCCTCAACGCCTCACTCTTTACGCTAAAGTTTTTTATTGTTTTAAAAAATAAAGTTGTGAGACAGAGTCAACCACGAAACAGTTCGTTACCACGAACTGTTTGAAAAGTAAAACCTTGCAAAATTGAATTTCTACTCAAATGAGGCTTAAGAAAAGGGTTGCAAGAGCCTCATATCCTTGTTGCTGTTGCAGATGTCCAAAAAAACAATTGAACCCTCCAAAAGCCCGAAACTGTAGCCGTTAGTAACGTTCAATTAAATTCCGAGAGCCTGTCATAGTAATTCAGATGATGAGAAGATACTTTGAAATGTATTGCTCCATCCGTATACGTATTCCCGTAGAGTTTGAATCAGAGATAGACCCTAGAAAACCGAAACTATGAGTCGGTCCACTAATTTTTAGCGAGCTCTGATGCCGCTCCCTGTAGATGCACTGACGAAAAAGGTCGAATAAACCTCGTACTCTTAAAAGAAACAGTTAGGATGCTAAATATTGACTCTGACTAAGCTCCGGTGAGGTTTAATGACCTGTTTTGGTAGATTTCGGGACCCTTCTCCCTGCATGGAGGTTGAATTGGTCCTGAAACTTAAAAAAAAACAACTTGAAACAACTTTGAACCCCCCCCCCCTGAAATGTTTGTCTGACTCGTAAAAACGTAACAAAATGGACATAAACAAATTTTGTATGCGTTTTTTGAGTTTTTTTTTGTGTAACCCCCCCCCCCCTATTTTTTTTTAGTAAAACCCCCTCCGAAAAACAAAATCCTGGATACAGCCCTGGGTAGAGCCTGGGTGGGAAGACTGTTAGGCCATAACTATGAAAGAAAAAGAGTATAATTCAAATGTTTCCTCGACCTATTTGCGCCACACCTGCTAAAAAAGAATGATAAAAAAAACCTGGATCCGCCACTGGTTGCACTTAAGTCAATAATTCAGGAGCCTCCTCCTCTAAAGAAGTTGTGTCGTTTGGACCTTGGGAAGGTAGCCTACATTAGCTCCTACAACTTGTAAATTAGCTCTCAAATTGAACCAAGTTTGAGAACCTGTTGCGGTAGATGCCTTGATACACGCCATTCCCCAAAAATGTAGGATCGAAAACCTCGGTAAATAAGTTACCGAGGCTGGTAATTATTCTCTAGGGCTCTCAACCTGGTATGGATTATGTCCGCACGTGATTTAGGTACGCACAGGCCCGGATTTACCAATAGGCCCACTAGGCCTGGACCTAGGGGTGTACAATGCCAAAGGACGGAATAAATTATCACTGAATGATTTTTGTCTTAACAAATTCTGGACTGATGTGATTTATTGCCAAAGTGCCAGGTGCCGCGATGCCGCGCTGCCTATTCACAGAAAAGTGATTTTAAAGACTCCCCGCCACCCTCCCCTATAGAAAAAAAAAACTTTTGTTGCTTCTTTTACCATGAAAATGTTGGTTGTGTTCATGTTTGATTGGAGGGTTGGTTTTGCCTAGATACAGTAGCCTAATAACTTTTGAGATCAATTTTACCTTTTTGACCATCTTTTGATTATTGCTGGATGATTTTGTACTTTTTCCTATATTTTTCATTTTAAACCTTCAGGAACACTGCTTTCTTTAACTTTTATCTTTTTAACTTTTAGCTTTAACTTTTAATCTTTTTATCTTTTCTTTAACTTTTAAAAACTCTTTTTGTAACATTAAATTGTAAGAGTATCATTCGGGAACCGACTTAGGTTTCCATCTGAAATTCGCGGGACTGCAGGAATTGGCTAGACTTGGAAAGTAAATCCAGACAAGCAATTAATGGCCCCCTGTATAGGTTAGGTCCTGTCCAAAAAACCCAACGTCCCAAAAAGAATAGTAGCTCTTCTCTGCCATTAAATTTTTGAGATCCGACAATCCCATCTTGTAGGCGTGGTAATGTGACACTAGAAAGCCCCACATCCTCCAAATGAGTATGAGTTGGATGGCAGCCAGTCTTGGTTTTATTTATATGATGGTGGGATTAGAATATAAATTTTCTTCAAACAATGGCAGTTGAGGATTTGAGCATTCCCCATACCCCAAAGCCTTCTGGTTGTGCATATGTAGCCTGCTCTTTGCTCTGCACCGCCATCCTTCATCCAAAGGGATGAATATTCTGTCTCATGGTCTAAATCTCAGAACGCCTGGAGCAACTTCTGTCACGCTTGGCAAAGTTTTCGCCACCCTTGGCTCACGCTACCCGGTGTATATAATTTTTGAAAGTTGGCGCCCCTGAATTTCATCTTTTTTTTAAAAAGCAATTGTTGCTAGGTTAATTGCTATTTTCAAAAACCAGAGATGCCATGTGTCTTTTATCCCGTTTTTTTTTTTTTTTTTTTTTTTTTTTTTTTTTTTTTTTTTTTTTTTTTTTTTTTTTTTTTTTTAATGGTTTGTCTTGAGAGTTGGGTGTTCAACATAATTCATTCAAAGGCGATACCTGTGGAATAAAATAATTGTGGTATCATGTTCGAATGTTGGATTGTTTTGGTTCAGTTATTGCTAGCTCCTTTTATATTATTTTTGAAGGATTTAATCTCTGCTTCCGCATAATAAGCATGAAAAAGCAAATTTTATTAAAGTATCGGATTGCGGAATCCAAAAAACGTAATGTAAGTTGTTTAATCTTTTATAGCTAGTGATTATATATATTCTAATATTAGTCTACAATTGGGACTATTGGGAAGGAAATATGTTAAGAAACAAATCTTGCTTCATAATTTGCAGAAAAATTGTAGCTAACACATTTGCATCCAGTCCCGCTATAATTTACCCCCTCCTCCCTAATGTGCAAATATTTAGCCCAAACTATATATTTCCCATCTATTCTCCCAATGTGGCTTTCTTGATTCAACCCGTGCGCCTGTAAGTTGAATCAACTTTGACGAAACAAGAACCGGAAAAACAAGTGACGGGTGGCAGGCAGAAGGCAGACGGGTGGCAGGTGGCATGAATGTATAATTTGGGCTATATACTTACACATGGGGGGGGGGGTCAAGGTTAGGTATAGTGGGGCTGCATGCAAAATATATTAGCTACAGTTATTCTGCATATTATGAAGTAAGAATTGTTTTCTTAACATATTTCCTTGTCATATACGTAATAATTTCTGTTCGTTTTAATATTGCTCCTTACTTTAAGTTGAAAAAAACTTGTTTTTAATTTAATTAGAGTTGAGACGGATGTTGAACCTAACGAAAATAAAACTATGTGCATCCCGGTTTTCAAAAGGGATAATGTGCAGTATCTGGGGATCGATTGGCTAATGATATGTAGTAAAAACTTCCAGGGTTTCTTAAAGGAAAGCAAAACATACTATGTACATCCAGATGTTTAAATTGGTGTGTGTATTAAGTTGAAACTTCCTGATAATGCTTAGGGGGATTTCGAGGTCAATGAGAAAATACTATGTACATCCCGGTTGTCAGAACAGCGTGTCTGCAATATCCCAGGAACGGCCAGTTGAAACTTTCAGGGTATGTTGAGGGGGTGTTGAAATAAATCAAAAGAAACTAATTAGAAATAATTAATTAGAATTGGATATTTCAATCGTAAGCCATAGATGTGAAAACTAGAGAAATATTGGCTTTGACTTATTTCTATCCAATAAAACATTTGGATAGACAATGGATATCCTTAGATATTTTCTATCCCGACCTTATTCAAAAGCGGATAATTTGTCTCATAATTTTGCTTAACAGAAACCAAGCGCTAATGGCAACTCGGAAATAGTCACAACGCTGCACACTGCTAGATTTGCGTTGACAACAATCTTTATTTAAATGAATGGGTTCATACCAGTGAGGAGGCCTACGGAAAAGTAGTTTTTCATAGAAAAGTAAGAGCTACATTAAACGTAATACTATCAGAAATAAACTCATATAATAATTCAAACCACAACGACCATACACTACTATTCAAGCCCAAACAAGTCCGAATAAATGAAGCCCGAAACAAGTCCGAATAAATGAAGCCCGACACAAGCCCGAATAAATGAAGCCCGAACCGAATAGAAATTAAAATGAACTATCATAGCTACCATAAAGATAACAGGTACAAATATAATGAAAAAATAAATCTTAGAACGAGTAAAAAGTAAATTGAATCAAGTCAAATCTGAAACGAACAACAATTTCTGCAAACTTGGATTTATCCACTTTCCCCTTCCCTAAACGTAAGACTAAAGCCTATTGCGTCATTTGCGCTTTACTGAAGTCGAATTATGTTCCAAGTATTTTCCTTTTGATTTACAACGTTTAAAACAAATTTAGAAATTGCAGTGAAATAAAATCTTTAATTGCTGAATTTTTGGGAATTAGTATCATAATAAATTAATATTCAGTTCATGTTGAAGTAGTTCTCTCCAGTCATCTTGATTATTATAGTGATTTATTTTTCATTTTTCCTCGTTGTTCTGAAAAACGCAAACACGCTATTCAAGATACATATAGTTTTCAGTAAAACGCGAATGACACAACTGGGTTTACATTTTTACGGCTAGGGGCGGGGATAGGAGCAGTAGCCAAATTCCTGTTTGTAGTTATTTTGTTCGTTTTAAGTTTGACTTGAAGATTTATTTATTTAAATATTTATATTAATATCTCTTATCTCTTTGTTTGCTATGATTGTTTATTTAATTTCTTTTCGTTTTGGGTTTCAATTATTCTTTCATAGTAATTTCGGGTCGTTTTGAATTTGAACTATTATTGGAATTTATTTGTGTTCTTTTTGAGTTTAGCATGGCTTTTTAACTTTCTTGAAAAACTTCTTATTTGGATAGTTTTTTCTTATTAATTACGATTAAAAATCACCTCAGGGCAAAAATCCGTCACAGGGCACTCCCTCTACAGTGGAACCAAAATCAGTACTTGTTAAGAATCCAGAAAACACGCGAGAATTGTATTGCGAAAATCAGATAGGCATTACCCGGTACTTATATGAGACGCTGTTTAAACAAAGGGTTTCTGACTCCGGGAACTATATTTAAACTTTAGTTTTTTGGGGTTTAGGGGGAATAAAAGGTACCTAGGTTTGTTTAGGTTAGATTACGTATTTAATATATGCTATACTTTACCATCCCCCCCCCCCCGCCTAATGTGCAAATATATAGCCCAAATTTGTTTCTGAACTATTAAATTTTTATCCTATTTTGTTTTATTTCATTAGCAGTAACGAAACTTCACTTCTCACCTGACTACTGGATTCCTAACAAGTAGCCTACCGTCTTGACTTACATTGCATAATTTATAGTTTTGCCCTACCATAACCATAACAATTTAAAACATAATTTTGCCGTCTCTAATTTGTGACAGGAGTATTTCATTTCCGGTTTCTGATAGTGTTGTTTGTCTGGAGTTACATTCTTGTGCTTCGGCTTGAGGTTTGAAGTCAATGCAAATTTTAAATATTGAAGAAAAAAAATAAGAAAGGCATTTGGTGCAATAATACTACTACGTGGTGTCTATCGTTGCGATATTTTAGGTTCTCTTTTTAATACATTTGCCCTTCTCCATGTTCTCTATCTTGCCCTTCTTCTTCGAGATTTTAAAATCTGTGAACTTTTTCCAATTTGCGGTTTCTGTTTTGGTACTTGTGTATTATAGCGACCACACTCAAAAAGTGAAGTTAATCATAATAAAATACACCAAAATAGGATGAAAATATAATACTTTAGTAACAAAATTATGGAAACTATAACAAAGAATTGTGGAAAGCATTGTGGAATTTTATATATTCCTCGATTTTGAATAAAATCGAGATATCTGAGATTTCTACTTAGTGTATTTTCGGTAGGCCTATTTAAGATACTTTATTTACCACCGTGGTATAAGAATAGAAAAATGTTGCAGAATTCTAATGCTCCTTATATAATGACAAGCTGGCCCAAGTCTTCCATGAGGAGCCGTCCGAGTCTTCCATGGGGAGCCGTCCGAGCCTTTCATATGGAGCCGTCCGGGTCTTCCATGAGGAGCCGGCCGAGCCTTGCATGAGAAGCTGTCCGAGTCTTCCATGTCAAAGTTTCAGCCATTTCGTGGCTATTTCTTATGTTTTACTTCTAATTGATTGTTTGTGTTCTATTTTTGTCCTTTTTCTTTTCGTCACTTTGTCTTTTTGTCAAATTTGATATCTTTTGTCAAATTTAATGTCAAATTTAATTGTTGGGGTGGCACAAAATTGGTGTGTTGTCAAGGTGGATTTTCAGTTGCGTCAGCTGCTTCATTTTCCCCTCCGGGTGAATTTTTAAATTTTGAGTAGAATTATCATAAATACCTTTTTGGTAAAATGTGTTGTTGTTTTTTAATTTTCTTTGAAAAAGAAAAAAAAATATTTCCCCCTTTTAGATTAGCTAAAAAATATATTTTTTACTCTGTTTCTTCATTTTTCTTCTTGGTACTTGTATGCTAAACCCCCTACCGCTCAAATTGTTCATTCATTTACGCATTATAGAACCGGTTTTTTGTTAGTTTCTTTCAGCTTAGTGTGAGACAAGACAAAGAGAAGTGACAGAATAGATGGAAAGTATAAAATTTGGGCTATATATTTGCACTTTAGGGGGTGGCGGGGGGGGGGGTCGTAAAGTATTTGGACAGTTTGAAGTTAGAATACAGTTCTTACTATATGATATGCAGAATAATTTTACCTAGCACATTAGGCATGCAAAACCGCTATACTTTACCCCCCCCCCCCCCCCCTAATGTGCAAATATATAGCCCAAATTTGTTTATAAGGTATTATGTTTTTATCATAATTCGGTATATTTTATTAGGATTGAGCGTCAGAGAAACATATTCGAAGAATATTAGGTAGGGGCTATAACATACAAATACCAGACGTTCATTCATTGGAGTGGAGTTCGAAATTTGGTAGACTGCTGTAACCTGCTCTTAAAATAGGACGAAGTTCACATAAAATATCTGAGTAATGAATTGTGGGATTCCCACTCAAAACTGGGAAACTAATGATAACATACCAGCAAGATTTAAAAACGAGGGGTCACCGACTCAGAAATCACATACACCTTGGCGAAACATTCGAAGAATAATAGGTAGGGGATATATCATACAAGTACCTTCTTGTTATTTATAGTATGCTGTTACATTCCTGTATTCAAACCAAGAGTTAGACAGAGTAACAGATCAATTACGCATCCATGATCATTGAGAGCTAACCCACCATAAATGTTTACCACCCCCTATGCAGTTGTATGATTAAGGCTAATTTCTAATTTGAGACACCCCCCCCCTCCCCACAAACTTGTTGTAAAATTCGATTTTACACATTAGTTCGCCACAAAAAAAAGCCTGTATTTCATGTATTAATATAATATTAATACAAGATTATAAATGCAATTAACTAATACTAATAAAAAAAATTATATTTATAAAAATTTATATAAAATAATATATGCTAGTATAATCTTATATTGTTTAGGTGAAAATCAACACTGTTGAGCAGCATCTTCCTCTGAAAAAGCGCCACCATCATTTAACAGAAGCAAAGGCTGATTCACCCAAGTCAAATCAACTTGATGGTTCTGTTGAAGATGGCAGTACTGTAGCACAAAATGATCAACCCGTCGCTAGTGGTACTCTGCAGCCATCACCAGAAGATGTGAAAGGTATTTGCTAGCATTAATAATAGGGCAATAGTATATTTATAACCGGTGCAAAAGGCAGCAGAGTGACAAAAAGAAAAGAAATAAACACTTCAACCGTACACCAAACGTACACAGTACAAAAACGTACGAAAAAAACACACCTAACAAGTAAGGGCATCTTGGGCAGACAAATACTTTTTGGTCCTATGGGCTAGTTTGCCAGCAAGCTCCATGAATTTTAACCTGAGTTTTGGGGAGTCTGTACACATATTTGAATTTCTAAACTACGCTAGATGGCGTTGATAGCCTTTTCTGTTGACACTAGTGACTCTTTGACCATAGCTTCAAACCATCAATTTGTAAGATTTATATATATATATATATATATATATATATATATATATACATATATATATATATATATATATATATATATATATATATATATATATATATATATATATATATATATAATATATATATATATATATATATATATATGTATGTATGTATGTATGTATGTCGCCGTGTTACTAGACTCCTGAATTCATCAAGAATGTATTATCAGGGAAATGAAACGTTAATTACGTTTTTTCAGAGAAAAGAATTTAGAGAACTTAGAAGATTAGAAACCCCCAAGAACCTGAAATCAAATCATATAAAACTTAAATTCAAAATGAAAGAAATTGCTATGAATGAAAAAGGAAACCTTAACAATGGAGTGTAATGGTAAATGAAGCCTAATTAAAACCAAGAATAGAATGCTACACATAATGGTGGTGGCAGCACCCCCTTCAATATTTAATTTAACCTCATTTCATAATTTCTCGTTAAATTTCATTTTACATTTAATGTTTCATGATTCACTATATTTACTGATTGCATTTCATCTTTTCTTTTCATTCCTTTACATTTAATTTAAAATTTCACCTTTCATGATTCATTATAGTTACATATTACATTTCATTTCATTCATTTGCATTTCATTTTACTTTTCACGTTTTATGATTAATTATGTTTACATATTAATTTCATTTCATCTTTTAATTTCATTCATTTACATTTCATTTTACATTGCATCTTTTCATTTCATTCATTTACATTTCATATTACATTTCATGTTTCATGATTCATTATATTTACATATTACATTACATTTCATTCATTTGTATTTTATTTTACATTTCACGTTTCATAACTCATTATATATACATATTACATTTCACGTCTCATGATTCATTATATTTACATATTAATTTCATTTCATCTTTTCATTTCATTCATTTACATTTCATTTTACATTGCATCTTTTCATTTCATTCATTTACATTTCATATTACATTTCACGTTTCGTGATTCATATTATTTAGAACACTTGTCTTTAGTATTAATATTAGGTTTTTAGGAATAATGTGTGCTGGCTATATACTTTAAATTAGCTGAACTAACTTTAAAGTATAACAAAACGCAGATAATTTCTTGTTTTCATTGGATCCCTTTTTTATCTGATGAAATTGCTTGTAAAGATCTCAGATTTCCCCTTCTATCACTAGAAAATGCCTTACCACCCCCCAAAACCCATCACCCAGCTCGTCCAGTGCTGTTTTAAGGTCTCATAAACAATCCCAAAGGCTGCGATCAATAAGTTCTTTTTGGTAAAAATACACGTTTATGACTTCTAGATGGCCTGAAAAATTCTGCTTCCCTTTTCTTATAAATTTTTGGTTCTACTTACCATTATTTGGGAATATTTATTACCTTACCTTAGAACTTAGATCCGCCTCTGCCGCCAGAGGCACCCAGGGCATCCACGGGACTTCACTAATTTTTTTCTGATTTGGGCTGCTGGGTATTTGTCTTTTCAATCGGGTTGAAGAGAAGCATGGATACTGCACAGATCAGGCTGGTATGTTCGTCGCAAAGTGTTCCAGGGTCTTCCCCGTCTTCGACTTCCGTTTGGGTGCCAATGTAAAATGGTTTTTGGGATCTGAGTGTCCTGCCTTCGGAGAACATGGCCGAGTTTCTCCACCCCCGAGCTCTAATGATATCAGTCACCAGAGGCTGGTTGGCAAGTTTGTGGACTTTTTCATTTGTGACTCTGTCTGACCAATGAATATTTAAAATTTTTTGAAGACAATTATTCTCGAATGCAAGGATTCTCTTCTCCTGTTGTTGGTTCAAACTCCAGGTTTCGGTTGCGTAAAGGAGGACCGGGATGACGATGCTGGTGAACACGCGTAACTTAAGCCGGGTCGAGTAATTTTTCGACTTCAATATGCGTTTTAGCCTATTGAAGGCGGCGTTCGCCTGACCTATTCTGGTCATTATATCTTTGGATGTTGATCACATATTCTTCACTATGCTTCCAAGGTACCTGAATTTCACGACCTGTTCAATTTCCTAATTTTCCACATCTGTTATGAAGTGGGGAATCAGTAGTCGCCATTGTTTTGGTTTTATTCTCAAATTTATTCTTAGGCCAAATTAGCTTGCTTTTTCGCTGACCCTGTTTAGAAGCTCTTGCAGAAGTTGCTTGCACGACTGTAGCATTGTAATGTCGTCTGCAAAGTCTAGGTCACCAACTATCACTTCGGCAGAAAGTCGGATTCCATCGGTCGCAGAGTTGCAGAGCATGAAGTCGATGATTATCGCGAAAAGTAGCGGCGAAAGTACACAGCCTTGTTTGACGCCAGATAGTATTCGAAAGTATCGGGCTTGGTCTTCGGGTGTCTTGATGCAGCACTCGCTGTCCTCGTAAAGAGCTATGATAATTGCAAGTCTTTTACTTGTGATCCTGTAATAAAGAAGGATCTTCCACAAACTTGCTCGATCTACAGAGTTGAATGCTTTATCAAAGTCTATAAAAATCATGTAAAGCTTTGAGCGCCATTCCCCACTTCTTCAGTGAGGACTCGCAAAGTATAAGACATATAAGATCGGGGCAAAAACGATTTGGCCGGAACCTGTATTGCTCATCCCTTAGGTTCTTTTCGAGCTCATTTTGGATCCTCTTCAGAATGACATGACACAGTAGTTTACCGGGGACCGAAAGTAAGCTTATTCATCACCATTTTCCTTGGACAGTGGCATCACCTTTTTTTGAACAGGCGCATTGGTATGCTGTGCTTCCAATCAACTGGTACCTTTTCCTTCTCCCATATTCTAGCGAAGAAGGCGGTCCAGAATGTTATTAGTGCTACAACTGAGACTTTTATTATCTCTGCTGATATACAGTCTTCTCGTGGGGATTTACCATTTTTCTATCTCTTGGCAGCTGCTTAAATCTCTACAGCACTTGGCGGCTCCGCACTAATGTTTAGAGAGGATGGTGTTGCAGGAATGTCTGGTGGCTCATCGGGTGGTGGCCTATTGACGAGTCTTTCGTAATGGGTTGTCCATAACTCATTCACTGCTGCTGATTCGGTCACGAGTACGCCATATGGGTCCCGAACTGGGCCGTTGACGGTACGCTTCTTTCCAACGATGTCACTTGTGATCTAATATAGGGTTCCAGAATCTCCTCTCTTGGCTGCTTCCTCAGTAAGTTTGGCTTTGTTCTCGATCAGGGTCCGGTGGTCATTCCTTGCACTCTTCTTTACGGTTTTTTCTGCTTCGCGGTAGCGTGCGTTTTTCAAGATTGAAAGGTCTGGTGTTTGGCTTTGAAGAAGGGTTTGTTTTATGAGTTTTCTCTCCCTTATGAGATTATAAGTTCGGTCAGAGAGCTATTAGTCTTTAGGGCGTTTCTTGTACCCCAGTAATTCTGTCACCACCGTATGGAAGGATTTTTCGTGGCTTCCCACAGTTCTTCTTGGTCTGGATTTTCTGGCACGGAAAGTGCTTCGAATCTTTTTGAAAGTTCGATCACGAAGTTTCTTTTTACTGTGCTATGAAGTAGTTTATCCGAGTCAAAATACGGTTTTGGATAGGGTACTTGTTTAACATTTTCCTTCAGTTTGACTTTAAATTTGGCAATCATTACGTTATGATCTGACCCTACATCAGCTCCTCTATGTGAACGTACGTCCATGAGGCTAGTGTGCCATTTGTGACTCACAAGGCAGTGGTCGATCTGATTTCTGGTGACACCCTCTGGAGAGGTCCAGGAATATTCGTGGATATCACGGTGTTGGAAAAAACTCCCACCAATAACTAGGTCATTTGAGAGCGCAAAATCGATTAGAAGCTCACCATTTTTGTTCCGATTACCGAGGCCATGGCAACCAATAGATTGGGGGCAATATTCGCGGTCGTCACCAGTTTTTACATTGAAATCGCCGACAAAACGGACTGTTTCATGTCTAGGTATGACTGGCAACTGACTGCAGAGTTCTTAGAATTCTTCCTTTACTTTGTCGCTTGCTTCGTTTTTGGGTGCGTAACAGACCACCAGAGACAGTTTTGCATGCTGGCTGGCAAACCTAGCGGTAAGAATTCTGGATGAAACTGGCTGCTACTTTTAAAGGGATAGACTGGTTTTTCTCGTCGTCATAAAGGCAACTCTATGGTCTCTCCTTGACTCTGGTCCACTGAATATGATGTTGTGTCCACTTGGTAACTTTTCCAGGCCTGAAGCAGGTCATCGTACCTCGGACAGCGCAAGGATGTCAAGATCGTACCGGCTCGTTTCTTTCAAAACCTGTTTTGTCTTGGACAACTGGGACATTGTTCGAATGTTCCAGAATCGAAATTTGAATGAATTTTTCGCTGTCAAAAATTATGTCCGGTGGCATGCGGTTGTCATCAAGATACAATCAGGTCTGAGGCTATTCTCAATGGATATTTCTGTTGCTTATTTTTTGTTTTACAGAAGTAGGCCGCAAGCTTGGGACTGGCTTGGGACTATAGCTTTGGCTTGGCTTGGGACTATATTGATCTATGTGTAGGAAGAAGAGAAATTAAGAGGGGGGGGGCTCTTTCTAAGACTAGTCTGAAGGAGGCCCTCCCCCTTTTAAAAACTGGGGAAATAATGGCCTAAACATTTTGTTTCTGGCATTTCAGACCCATTCTTTTGAAAAAATATTTGATGCCCCCCCCCCCAAAAGATCTTGAATTCCCTCTCTAGCATTAGAAAACTCTTCCATCCCGCTTGTCCAACTCTGTTTGAGGGTCTAGTAACACCGAGTGGAAAATTGCAATCATTAAGTTCTTTTGGGGTAAAACTACACGCTTATGGAATGTTACATATCCTGAAAAACTCTCCGCCTCCTTCGTCATAGGTTCTTGGTTGGGTTTACCTCTGCCATTATTTAGGTATATAAGACGTATATACATCTACCTTTAGAAGGGCGACGGATTCGAGGGCTCTTTCAAAGACTAGTATGAAGGAGACTCCCCCTCGAGTAAAAATTGGAGAAATAGTAACCTAAACCTGCCATTTTTGGAATTTCAGACCAATTCTTTGGAAAAACTGTTTGCTGCTCTCAAGGCTGTATCAAGGGGGGGATAGGGGGTTTGAAACCCCCAAAATGTTTGTCTGACTCGTGAAATTGTAACAAAAATGAATATAAACAAATTTTTGATGCGTTTTTAAAAGTTTTTTTGTAAGCGCGCCCCCCCCCCGAAGATTTTTTTTGTACCCCCCCCCACCCCCTCTCTAAAGAAGACTCATACTATAGCTAAGTATATCTTTTTTTCAGGGAAACGGAATATAAAAAGACGTGTTCTAGATCCAGACCCTTCCCTAAATAGTAAAATGATATCTCCAAAGAAGCGTCATCTACTGCAACCCCAACCTGAATCCTCTCAAACCTCTTGCGATCTTGTAGAAAACCACATACAAATTTTGGAAGAAGCTCCTCTAGCACAAATGCACGCATTACCTGATGTGATACCAATTTTAAATCCAGTGCCAAAGATCATGCTTAAAATTACAAATGTAGATGGTGCTCCCCAAGTTACCTCTTTGTCGATGAAGAAGACGAAAAGAAAGAAAATCAAACAGAACAGGATTCCCAAATAAAAAGAAGAAAAAGCGAATTGGGCCCATTGTGACCGAATCTGAAAGTGATATGATTAAGACAAGCTCATCAGTGGCAGATGATTTGAGTGATGCTAAAATGAGCTCGAAAGAGGTGACTTCAGTGGTTGTGAATAGTGATAAAACTGCTCGAACTAGTAGAAAAAAGGTGAAAGTGAAAGCAGTGAAAATAGCACAGTTAAGAAGAAGGAGGATTGTTCATCTTCAACGTCCTTTAAGGACTAGGGCCAGCTCAGGACACGAGTCTCTGACTGAGGAGTTGCCTCCTGTTCATCGTTTGCTACGAAGTAGGATTATTTCCCCAGCTCCTGGTGCAGCATCGGTCATATCCGATGGTGACGAGTAAGCCCTTTTTTTTACCTCTTATTCCTTTTTTTTCATTATTATAATTCTCTTAAGCATTTCGTGTCTTTTAGCTGATATTATTTTATTTTTCTGCTGATTGGCTCCTTATAAACGTTTATATAATTCACCTTTTTTATTCCTTATTATTATTTTTTTTAATTATCTTACGTATATCTATCTGTATATTTACCTGTCTGTGACTCTAGAAAAAACCTATTTATAGGAAATCTGTTTATTTAATCGTGTGTAAATATACCAAAGGTGTAAAACCAAGTGAACTTTTTTAGTAATTTATTTTCCTTTGAGAAATTGACAAAATAAAGTTGTACCTCCCCTAGATTTAGAAAATATATTCCCCTTTATTTCGTAAGGGGCAGCAATTGCATACCCAGGGTTGCCACCTCTAGAACGAAAATGCTACATTCATAATGTGTAGCACTGTAGCACGTGCTACATTGAATCTAGCACTTTTCCTCTTATATGACCAAATTGAAAATATAGACACATAATATGCAATTACATGATGTGTCTCGCGTCAAAATGTATATCACAACATTTTTTATGTGTGACAATAAGGCATATGCGTGTAAATTTCCCATTCAGCGCTCTAATCAGCTACATTTTTTATGACATTTTTATGACATTTTGACATTGTTTCTAATCAGCTACATTTTTTATGACATTTTTATGACATTTTGACATTGTTTCTAATAAGCTACATTTTTTCTAATCAGCTACATTTTTATTCTTCTACATTAAAAAAGATTAAATTTTGACCTAAAAACTAGTCTTAACCTCCTGGGACCTGATGTCCAACCGGTTGTATATTCGTTTACGAATTTTTATCGTCCAACCTGCTGCAAATCGGGACTTAAACATTGTCTCCTTTTCTGCAAAAGGCGTTTGCTGCCATCTGTGATTTTTTTTCAGTCCATTAACAAGTGAAATAAAGAAAATCAACTTACGAAAAAGGTCAAAAGGTAAGAAATTAGATAAAAAATATAAAGATAGGCTAGACAATAGACAAAAATCCGCTAGACAATAGAAAAAAAGACCAAAGTATTGACAGGTTTGATTTTTCACGCATTTACTGTTATTGCTGCCATCTGGCAGAAGGGCTTTCAGTCTTGTACAGTGGGTTGTACATTCGGTCTTACCTTAGAAGTCCAACGGGTTGGAAGATTGTAGTTTTGGAGCTAAGTTTTTTTCTGGTTAGGCCTAACATTTTTTTTTCTTCAGTGAGGCTATTTAAATGGAGTTCTCATATGACAAAAGTTTCCTTCTGTGAGGTATAAGACGCCAACAGTTTCTTTCTTTTGCAGTATCCTTGGAAAAAACTTTGTCCTTGCTTGAAAACAGCGATATCAGCGACTTGGAAGATATCAGAGACGAAACCGATCCTGAGTAGTGTTTACCTGGCAACACATGTGCAACAGATGCAAACCAAGTGTCCTCTGATAGTGAAGAAGAGGCTCAAGGCTTTTTAGATCAGGCTAATCACAATGACTTCTCAGTCCTATTTTATGAAGATGAGCACGATATTCCTCTAGCGCAGTATATTCCAGCATTCACAACTGATTCCATCCCAGCAAGTCGCTCAAGAAAAATTCGCGGCCCCAACAAAATGTGGACCAGTTCAGATACCTTGAACGAGCATCATTCATACCTTCCCTTGTACTCAGATTCAAGTCAACGGGAAAGGTGGAAGCCACATAAATACTTTTTGAAGTAATTTCCTGACTCATTTTTTGAGACAATGGCTTTCGGAATGAATTGTCATTACCAGAAGACCAAAAACAAATCTTTGCTCGCTAGTGCCTCCGTAATGAAGGTATTCTTTGGCATTTCGATCGTCATGAGTAACCTGAAGTTTCCTCGTCTTCGAATGTTTTGGAGCAAGAAATTTCGAGTCCCTATCATCTGCGAGAAAATGCCTCGAGATCGGTTTTTCAAGCTTAGATAGAATGTGAAGTTCCTTTTATATGACGAGGTCGACGAGGATACCAAAAGAAATGATCGTCTTTGGGAAGTGCGTCCCTTTCTGAATTTGGTGCGAGATGAGTGTCTAACGCTTGAGCGAGAACAATTCGTTTGTATTGACGAGCAAATGATTCCCTTTGATGGGCGATGCATTTCGTAATCTATCAAGGAAAGACAACCTTTATGCCAGAACTACAAGCTAAAGGTCTAAGTAGTTCCGCTGTGCTACACCTATGCCAAGATCTAAGTGAAGGTTCATATCTTTTCTTCGATAGGTACTTCACTAGCATGTCTTTGCTCGAAAAATTATCAGAAAAGCACATAAATGGAACAGGTACGCTCATGAAAAATCGACTTGAAGGTCTACCAGCGAAGACCGATCGTGAACTAAAGAGAACTGGACGTGTTGACGTCCTTTACGTTCAAGTGAGAAGATCGAGTTGTAGCCGTTCCGCAGTAGTACGACAACAAGCCCATTTTTCTAGCTTCAACCTGCTATGGCAAAGAACCCGAGCTACCTGTGTCAAGATACAACAAGTTTGAAAGAAAATACGTAGATATACCCAGTCCTCTTGTGGTGGTAAGACAGTACAACAAGTACATGGGCGGAGTTGATCTCTGTGACCGCTTGGTGAACTATTACAGATTCAGCAGCAGGACAAAGAAGTGGCCAGTTCGAGTTCTTCACCATTTCATTGATTTGGCTCTTTCGAATGCCTGGCTACTCTACAGGCAGGATTCAATCAAAGGGAACAAACCCTACGATCAGCTGATCCACTTCAGATTTCAGGTAGCTGAATATTTAGTTGAAGATCTTCGGCGATCAACCGAGGGCGACTTTAGCGAATGTGAAGACGGTAATGATGAATATAAACTGGAGCAGTCGGCTAAAAGAAGAAAAAGATGCCCTTTGCCATCCGGACCGGAAAGGAAATCAAATGCAAAGCATCTTCCTCGCTTTGACGCGACGCTGAAGAATTCGGCTAGATGCCGGATGCCTGGATGCGAATTGCGAACGAAAGTGTTCTGCGAAGCGTGTCAGGTCTATCTCTGCTTTCAGGTTGACAAGCAAGTTCGAAAATGTTTTTCGGATTTCCATAAACGATAAAGGATGTTTTTGTGTGTTATTGATCTTTTCTCGTGGCATTTTGTAACTTGTATTTGAAAATTACATGAAGTTGAGTCCCAATGTCCAACGGGTTGTACATCCCCCCGGCCCCCCTCCCTGGACGTAAAAAAAACTTTCATTCCATCATCTTGTGCTATTTTTTTATCGGTAAATTCCAAATTTCATTTTCGCCCCTACTCAGGAATATACCCAGGACCCAGGAGGCTAAATACACTTAAGCAGACATTGCGCGTATCGCGGCCTAAGCTGGGACACGAAATTTTTGACTATAGCACCTTAAAGCGCTATGTAGCATGCACATTCTGGCAATTGTAGCACTTTAAGAACTGACCGCGTTGGCAACCCTGTGCATATCCCCTCGCTCTGTCGCCTGAGTGTGTTATCTGTAGGGTTCATAATCAGGGTTGCCACCCCTAGTGATTTATCAGTATTTCTAGTGATTTTTTATATTGCCTAAACAGACAAATCCCCAAATTTCCACATAAATCACTAGATTATGGAAGAAAATCACTAGATTGTTGAAAAAAAATCACTAAATCAACCAGAAAAAAAAACTAAACTATAGTGTTTTTTTTTTCACCAGGAGGCAACACTGTTTATAATCACAGGTGCGTGGGCCCGAGCTTCAAACTTGATGTTTTGCTTCTAAAAATATTTACAAAATAATTTTGAAGGGGTACAGTAAAAATTTACATTAAGCTTTTCAAATTAAAATATAACAAATTAACTACGCATCAAAATTAAACTAAAATGTCCGTGAGGATGGATAAAGAATTTCATTAAAAGAGAAGAAATTTGTTTTCTTTGTAAATCAAGTATTTCCTAAGTTTGTTTTGCTAAGTCTAACCTGGCTCGTCCCACGGCCTGGTGATCGAGTTGTAACTTTTAGTAAATGTCATGGGGGAGGGTTACTGAATTTCTTATTCTTCGTCCACACCTCTCTGTTTGCTGGTACATACACATTGAAGAGCCAAAATCTGAAGATTTTTGTGATCTTTCTTCTTATCTCCCCCCCCCCCATCCTGAATTCCCTCTCCCCTCTTAAAAATATTATTTTCAGCTCTTTTTTGTTCATCCTTTTGACATTTTATTCCGCTTTTGACACACTTTTTGTCGCTTGTGGCCAAAATTGTCACTTTTATATTTCTAGATATTAATATCCCTTTAAATTTGAATTTTTTCGGCTTTGTATTTGGCTAATATTTAATGTATGTCTTAATGTTTGGTCGATCTTAATTGCAGGTTTTAATTGAAAGACTTTGAAACTCTAAAGTTAAATTATATCACCTTAGCAAAGAAATGGGGCCATTTCTTCTTTAATTGCGTCTTATTTAATTATTTAATTACTTACTTAATTATTACTTACTTACTTATTTATTTTTCTAGTTTTTTTTCCTCTTATCTTTTAATTACAATTCATATGGCCGGTGGAAGTGGGTTGTGTGTTATTAGCCCCATGTTTTGGGCTTTTGAGAGATTCTAAGCCTACCCCCTCCCCCTGCTATGCTCCCGTAGCCAGGAATCTGAATTCTGAAATCCAAGAAACGTAAATATTTTTTTTTTCGAAATGGCAAATTAAAATAACTGTTACTTGAAAATAAACTTTTCTCCCTTCCACCCTCTTTCCCCTACATAAGGGTCAAATCCATGTTTATCTATGGTTGACGATATACTGTTGATAAAAAAAGTAACGCACAAAAATCCATGAGAAAGATCTTTGTCAAAAATTAAAAGCTTGGCTTGGATTTTTTATTATTCAGGTTTAATAGCCTAAGGATGGGTGTTTTAGCCCCTACTCTGTGTTTTAGTCCCTACTCTTAAAATGTGTTTTATTGTTTGTGTGTTTAATGTGTATGTAGTGTGTAATAGCCTAAGGATTAGTGTTTTAGCCCCTACTCTGTGTTTTAGCCTCTACTCTTAAAATGTGTTTTAGTGTTTGTGTGTTTACTGTGTGTAGTGTTTTAGCCCCTACTCTTAAAATGTTTTTTTATTTAAGTCTAAAACAATGCATAGCTGTTAAGAAAATCGTTTGAAAAAACTAGTGCTGAATCCAATTTTATGCCAATTTTATGGTTTCCCTAGCGTAGTTTCGTTAATGTGATTTTAGCTTTAAATTTCGCTGAAAGAGGGAGGAGGGAAGAGGGGGCTTTAGAATCACAGAAAGGGGTGAAACACGGATCAAGGAATATCTTAAAAAAATGAGGTACTTATTAAGAATCCGGTAAACACGCGAGAAAGACCGCTTCGAAATCTCAAAGATGCTATATGAAAAAAACAGGTTTTGCTGCCTTGTGAGGTATTGCTCACTCTGTGACAAAGATTTAATTACCCCCCCCCCCTCCCCTAATGTGTAGATACATAGTCCAAATTTGTTCCTAAACTTATATTTTCATCCTATTTTGTATTATTTCATTAGGATTAACGAAACTTTCTCGCGTGTTTACCGGATTCTAAATAAGTACGAAACATGATTATCCTAGGAACCAAATGATGGTTGTTTAAAACACAGCTCTTCGGTAAATAAATTACTATATATGCAACTATGTACTATAGTTTATTATATCGTGCACTGTACAGTAATATAATATTAAAATTATAGTAGTAATAGGGTTTATGAAATTCTAGCATCAGCAGCTGAAGGTGGATACTCAAACAAAATCTTCAGCAGGTTCTTATGGGATCGGTGTTCACAGTCCAAGCTTGACGTTAAAAAAAAATTATTATTATTATTATTGTTATTTGTTTATAGCCTTGGCTAGGGATTAGTGTTTTAACCACTATTGTGTGGCATGGTTTTTGGAACGATTTTTGGACGAAATTCTATCAGGAAAAACCCTAAAGCTTGCTTAATTATTATTTTTATAGTACTTTAGTTTAAGGCCGTTTAAAGTTAAGAAAGGAGTAAAGAAGGGAAGCGCCTCGTCACTTTGATTTTTTTTTAAGAAAGTACGAAAACATTTGAAAAAAAGATGGGCTCCAAAATGAGTCTAGGTAATGAAAAATTTCGTTGTTTGGGGATGACACTGTTCTAGTGATGAAATCCACATGCTATTTTTTATTTTTTCGATTTGCCACCTCACTTTTTGATCTTTTTGTTAATGAAATGGTTGAATTTTTAGAAAAAAGGGCTTAGTTTAGATTAAAAAAAATTGTTGTTTGCGGATGACACTGTTCTAGTGATGAAATCCACATGCTATTTTTTATTTTTTCGATTTGCCACCTCACTTTTTGAATCTTTTGTTAATGAAATGGTTGAATTTTTAGAAAAAAGGGCTTAGTTTAGATTAAAAAAAATTGTTGTTTGCGGATGACACTGTTCTAGTGACGAAATCCACATGCTATTTTTTATTTTTTCGATTTGCCACCTCACTTTTTGATCTTTTTGTTAATGAAATGGTTGAATTTTTAGAAAAAAGGGCTTAGTTTTAGATTAAAAAAAAATGTTGTTGCGGATGACACTGTTCTAGTGACGAAATCCACATGCTATTTTTTATTTTTTCGATTTGCCACCTCACTTTTTGATCTTTTTGTTAATGAAAATGGTTTGAATTTTTAGAAAAAAGGGCTTAGTTTAGATTAAAAAAAATTGTTGTTTGCGGATGACACTGTTCTAGTGAGAAATCCACATGCTATTTTTTATTTTTCGATTTGCCACCTCACTTTTTGATCTTTTTGTTAATGAAATGGTTGAATTTTTAGAAAAAAGGGCTTAGTTTAGATTAAAAAAAATTGTTGTTTGCGGATGACACTGTTCTAGTGACGAAATCCACATGCTATTTTTTATTTTTTCGATTTGCCACCTCACTTTTTGATCTTTTTGTTAATGAAAATGGTTGAATTTTTAGAAAAAAGGGCTTAGTTTAGATTAAAAAAAATTGTTGTTTGCGGATGACACTGTTCTAGTGATGAAATCCACATGCTATTTTTATTTTTTCGATTTGCCACCTCACTTTTTGATCTTTTTGTTAATGAAATGGTTGAATTTTTAGAAAAAAGGGCTTAGTTTAGATTAAAAAAAATTTTTGTTTGCGGATGACACTGTTCTAGTGACGAAATCCACATGCTATTTTTTATTTTTTCGATTTGCCACCTCACTTTTTGATCTTTTTGTTAATGAAATGGTTGAATTTTTAGAAAAAAAGGGCTTAGTTTAGATTAAAAAAAATTGTTGTTTGCGGATGGACACTGTTCTAGTGACGAAATCCACATGCTATTTTTTATTTTTCGATTTGCCACCTCACTTTTTGATCTTTTTGTTAATGAAATGGTTGAATTTTTAGAAAAAAGGGCTTAGTTTAGATTAAAAAAAAATTGTTGTTTGCGGATGACACTGTTCTAGTGATGAAATCCACATGCTATTTTTTATTTTTTCGATTTGCCACCTCACTTTTGATCTTTTTGTTAATGAAATGGTTGAATTTTTAGAAAAAAGGGCTTAGTTTAGATTAAAAAAAATTGTTGTTGCGGGTGACACTGTTCTAGTGATGAAATCCACATGCTATTTTTTGTTTTTTCGATTTGCCACCTCACTTTTTGATCTTTTTGTTAATGAAATGGTTGAATTTTTAGAAAACAAAGGGCTTAGTTTAGATTAAAAAAAATTGTTGTTTGCGGATGACACTGTTCTAGTGACGAAATCCACATGCTATTTTTTATTTTTTCGATTTGCCACCTCACTTTTTGATCTTTTGTTAATGAAATGGTTTTGAATTTTTAGAAAAAAAGGGCTTAGTTTAGATTAAAAAAAGTTGTTGTTTGCGGATGACACTGTTCTAGTGACGAAATCCACATGCTATTTTTTTATTTTTTCGATTTGCCACCTCACTTTTTGATCTTTTTGTTAATGAAATGGTTGAATTTTTAGAAAAAAGGGCTTAGTTTAGATTAAAAAAATTGTTGTTTGCGGATGACACTGTTCTAGTGATGAAATCCACATGCTATTTTTATTTTTTTCGATTTGCCACCTCACTTTTGATCTTTTTGTTAATGAAATGGTTGAATTTTAGAAAAAGGGCTTAGTTTAGATTAAAAAAAATTGTTGTTTGCGGATGACACTGTTCTAGTGATGAAATCCACATGCTATTTTTATTTTTTTCGATTTGCCACCTCACTTTTGATCTTTTTGTTAATGAAATGGTTGAATTTTTAGAAAAAAGGGCTTAGTTTAGATTAAAAAAAATTGTTGTTTGCGGATGACACTGTTCTAGTGATGAAATCCACATGCTATTTTTTATTTTTTCGATTTGCCACCTCACTTTTTGATCTTTTTGTTAATGAAATGGTTGAATTTTAGAAAAAAGGGCTTAGTTTAGATTAAAAAAAATTGTTGTTGCGGATGACACTGTTCTAGTGACGAAATCCACATGCTATTTTTTATTTTTTCGATTTGCCACCTCACTTTTTGATCTTTTTGTTAATGAAATGGTTGAATTTTTAGAAAAAAGGGCTTAGTTTAGATTAAAAAAAAATTGTGTTTGCGGATGACACTGTTCTAGTGATGAAATCCACATGCTATTTTTTATTTTTTCGATTTGCCACCTCACTTTTGATCTTTTGTTAATGAAATGGTTGAATTTTTAGAAAAAAGGGCTTAGTTTAGATTAAAAAAAATTGTTGTTTGCGGATGACACTGTTCTAGTGATGAAATCCACATGCTATTTTTATTTTTTCGATTTGCCACCTCACTTTTTGATCTTTTTGTTAATGAAATGGTTGAATTTTTAGAAAAAAGGGCTTAGTTTAGATTAAAAAAAATTGTTGTTTGCGGATGACACTGTTCTAGTGACGAAATCCACATGCTATTTTTTATTTTTTCGATTTGCCACCTCACTTTTTGATCTTTTTGTTAATGAAATGGTTGAAATTTTTAGAAAAAGGGCTTAGTTTAGATTAAAAAAAATTGTTGTTTGCGGATGACACTGTTCTAGTGACGAAATCCACATGCTATTTTTTATTTTTTCGATTTGCCACCTCACTTTTTGATCTTTTTGTTAATGAAATGGTTGAATTTTTAGAAAAAAGGGCTTAGTTTAGATTAAAAAAAATTGTTGTTTGCGGATGACACTGTTCTAGTGATGAAATCCACATGCTATTTTTTATTTTTTCGATTTGCCACCTCACTTTTGATCTTTTTGTAATGAAATGGTTGAATTTTTAGAAAAAAGGGCTTAGTTTAGATTAAAAAAAATTGTGTGTTTGCGGATGACATGCTCTAGTGACGAAATCGGCTTTTGATTTTTATTTTGTTTTAAGAACCCCATTTTATGCTCGGCTTTTTTTTCTATTATTGACACTGCTCTAGTGACGCAATCGGCTTTTGATTTTTTTGAAGAAAAAATTATCTAAGAAAAGACACTGTGTGCACTTAAAGCTAAGATTTTATTATTCATTGATTTTTGGCAAAAACAAAATAAAACGTTGCTTATTGGTGTTTTTCTGAATGATTATCCTAAATAACTAGATAATTTCTAAATAGAAATAAATAAAATGACTAATAAGTTCTAAACAACATTGAGTGTAGTATGATAATATAAAGTCTACTAAATAATATAAATCTACTGAATAATAGTAAGTCTATAATAAAATCATCCTGTCTAAATAAAATAACTAAATAGAAATAAATAAACTAACTAATACATTCTAAACAGCATTAAGTGTAGCATAATAATATAAAGGTCTACTAAATAATATAAAGTCTATAATAAAATTAAGTCTAGTCCAAATAAACTAACTAAATAATTTCCAAATAACATAGTAAAAGATTTTCCCCTCTTTAGTATGTCTGATGGCTGTCTCCCACCATGTGATTATCCTTTGGAACTAGCCAGTGACGTAGATTGTGCTACTTCTCCAGAAGAAGAGGATTCCGGTAAAAAATCTCCACAAAAGAAGATCCAAGCCCAGAAAAAGAAATATATACCTGCTGGACTCTTTTCAAATTACTACAAAGAAATAGAGTGAGTAACACTTTATTTTTTCTATATAGGCTATATATATATAGCCTATATAGAATATATATATATATATATATATATATATATATATAATATATATATATATATATATATATATATATTATATATATATATATATATATATAATATATATATTATATTATAAATATATATATATATATATATATATATAATATATTATATATATATATAATAGATATATATATATATATATATATATATATTAATATATATATATGGTCCTCGCCTTCCCTCTTTAAGCTTTGTCTAGAGAATCCCTAGGAAAGATTGAAAAACAAATGACTAAGAATTGGCGGTTATCATTTTTTGGCCTCCTCCCCTTAAAGATCAGGCTTGTGTGCATCTATGGCGGAGTGGAGGAGGTGTATTTGCAAAAGTGTTGGCTTAGGTTAAGTCACAACTGCTATATGATTTTTTTTATATATTATTATTATTATTTACAATATTTCATGACTGTGCCAAAAGATACTAAAGCTGGGATAGAATGTGTCAGCCACATCGAAAATATTTTCGTTTAATGCTGATTTAGGAACGGAAACTATCATTTTGGTTCATCTTAATTGTAAAGATTTGCTGCGGAAACAAATTTATGAAGATTTCGAAAAGAGCTCGAAACCCCTCGAAATTGGCGAAGGATCGAAGTGAAAACTGGCTCATTGGAGTCAGTATGGTTGAAAATTCTTATTTGGAAGTTTTCAACTTTCCATTCGAAAACCCCAAGAATGTTACTTCCTTTTTTCCGCCACTAGTGGGGCACTGGAATTTAAATAAGATGCTGTGTATATGCCTGCACACAATAAAAGTAGGGTGGAATCCCCCTTCTTTAGGCTGGTATAAAGGCCAAAGAATTGTATCCGGGAAATTTGTGAAGTAGATGCATATGTTTGCCCCTCACCCTGGGGTTGCACTGTGCAGACCTGTGTTGACAGGGAAAGGACAGTTTACACCATTAGTGGAGTGGCAATCCTGGATTAATTTTGTTTAACAGGCATTTGCTAATTATTTCCTATCTGCACAATTGTACCTGTACTATCTGGGCCTGCACAATTGTGTCTGCACTATCTGCACAAGTGCCTTATCTGATTTGGAGGTCACCTGACAATGTTTTGTTTTTGCACATTTCGGAAAGACAATTTTGGAATGAAAATTTCAATTTCTGGAATGAAAAATTTCAATTTGGAATGAAAATTTCAATTAAAGGCTCAATGAAGGCATTTCCGGTTTTACTACAATAAAATGTTCTAGTGCAATTTTCAAAATTTCGATCACTGTCGATGAAAGGGGGCATCTAAAAAGGGCATGGGGATGGAGCTGTCTGCCCTTTGGTCACTTTCCAATATTCCCTTAAAAATACCGTGAAAGTTTCAACTTAATACCCTCAGCCGTTTATTAGATATTGCTGATACGCCCTTTTAACAACCAGTATGGACATAGTGCCTTTTTTCCCAATAGCAAACCTTAAATATAAACATTGGGTAACTGGCATAACTTACAACTCTTCCCCACGGGCTGTTCGTGGTTATGTCATCCCTGGAGACATGCTTATTGAATCGTTAGACTATTTTGAACAAGATGGCTACTTCCAAATTTTGATCGGATGTTTTTGGAAAGAATGAATCTAAAAACGGCATGGGCCGTTTGCCCTTCGACCACTTATTCGATGTCGCACTAACATATACGGTCGTATCTCTTAAAGCTGTTTACAGATGTCATCACTGATCTGTTCTAATGGGAGACCAAGAGACCAGATCCGTATCCAATATATTTTTTTTTTTTTTGGGGGGGGGGTGTACAAAAGCAAACTTTAAAAACTTATCAATAAAATTATTTGCATTTTGAGACGTTTTTATGAGTGGGAAAGGAATTTCAGGGGGGAGGGGGGGGGCTACAATACTAATACTGGGTTAAATTTTCGCACAACTGACCCAATCGGAATTTTACTCGTCAATTGCTTTCGTTGATCATTGAACTGCAACTAAACAATATAAATGTATAAACTTTCTTAAAAAAGCTGTTCAACTGAATCTGCTACTCTGCCAATGAAGTTGCAAAAAGCAGTTGTCCTTGGGGTGTGGCAGGGCGAAAACAAAAAGTTTCCTGGATTTATTCCTCCATTTATTCCTTGATTATTCCTCGAACCATACTACGCAAACAATATTAATGATGCGAATGAAAATTTTTCTTCATTGAGCTGCTACTGGAATCACCATACAAAATTCCAATGATTTGAAACTTTCACAATCCTCCTCCACTCTCCTTATTAAACCTTAGAAAACGTTTTCTCCTTAGAAAACGGGTGTGAATGGTCAACCTCCTCTCTTGTCTCAATTTCAACCCTGGTCGGCTCAGCTGACTCCTACTAAAGTTACTGAAATTAAAAAAAAACAGCCAATATTATGACATTATTTATATTGGCTTAAATTTTCCACCATATGCTTTAAAGAGAAGGGGTTGATTATGTCCTAGATGACAAGGAATAATATGATTGGCTTAAGGAAATGCGTCACTGACGTAAGCCAATGAAATAAGAGGACGTTTTTTACCCTTGAACTATAGCACTTACCTCTATTTTTTCCCTTTTCCTTTTCTAAAGGTGAGAGGATTATCTCATTTCCTTTCCAGTCAAATTTGAATTGACAATAAAGAATATGAAAAATTCGTGGTCATAAAATGGCTCATAATTTAACTTGATATTCACATGATGGTAAGACAGCCAACCTTATTGATTATGTTATTGTAAATTGAAGACTGGCAGGATCGATGCAAGATTATAGGGTATGTAGGAGTGCTATTATCGATGTCAAAAGTACAGATTTATTTTCTTTAGTTCTTTCTAGTCATCTTAATTATTGTTAAATAACAAAACAAGTGTTTTCAACTGAAAGTAAGGAGCACCATTAAAACCTAAACTACTAGAAATGTTTACGTATATGAGGGAGGTTTCCCCTCCTCAGGACCTTGCTCTTTTAGCTCAAGTTTGACTTTTTGTTCCAATTATTTAAGAATAACTCCTGAATCACAAGAGCCGTTTAATTAGAATAATAAGCTCTTCTATAAGTTCTGAAAAAA
Source organism: Artemia sinica (assembly GCA_027921565.1). Classification (NCBI taxonomy): domain Eukaryota; kingdom Metazoa; phylum Arthropoda; class Branchiopoda; order Anostraca; family Artemiidae; genus Artemia; species Artemia sinica. The sequence goes on from CM051269.1 coordinate 10,972,715, forward strand.
AAACTTTAGCGTAAAGAGCGAGGTATAGAGGAAGGGGCAACCACTGTCATATGCGTAATAATTTCTGTTTGTTTTAAGTTTTGATGTTGCTCCTTACTTTCCGTTGAAAATGACCTTTTTCAAAAATTTAATTTCTGGTTGTTTTCTAAATAATGCCGAGAACTCCGGCTCCATATCTATGGAATTTTCCCTTCCTCCTAAATAAATTCCTCTAGGTAAAGGCCCTCCAACTTTCCTCCCTAGAAACCCCCCACCACCTGAAAAATGTTTGTATATATCCCGATAACCAACACTATTTGTAAAAAATGGGCAAATGTCATAGCACTGCTTGCAGTCCTTCCTTTGGAGACTGTGGGGGGTCAGATCTCCTCAAAGAGATAGTAAACATATCTGTCGACCTAAGATCTGTCGAACTAAACAAAATGTATATGTCAAAATTTTGATAGGGCGACTTTGGGTAAAAAAGGGCGTTTAAGGGGGGCTAGCTGCCCTCCAATAGTTTTGACCTCTTAAAAAGGTCTCTATAACTTTTGATTTCCGGCCAAATTAGCCCTCGTCCGATCTTCTAGGATCACTGGTCCGTTATGGTCACCCCTACAAAGAAAAACCTCTACAGTAGTGTTCTCGGATACGGTAAATCTTAAAATTAAAATAAATAATCACATCAAACTTAAAGATAGTAGAGAGGGATTGATTCCAAAACAAATGCAAATTAAATTTAATAATCAACGCTAAATGCTTACTAAAGACACTAAATATGGCAGTTTTCTTTCAATCAAATCTTAGCAATAACTGGAACCTGGTAAAAATAAAACCAAGAGAGACCGAAAGTCTGAAAACGTGTTTCTAAAAAAAGGTCTAGTGACAAAATATTTTCGTTTAATGCTAATCCAAGAAGAGAAACTATCATTTTGGTCCATCTTAATAGTAAAGGTTTGCTGCGAAAACAAATTTATGAGAATTTCGAAAAGAGCTCGAACCCCCTTGAACAAATTCTAAATCGAAAGTTTCCAACCCTCCATTTGAAAACCCCAATAACTTCATTTCCTTTTTTTTCCACTAGTAGTGGGGCACTCGAATGTAAATAAGATACTATGTATATTCCTGCACACACGGTAGATTGGAGGAATCCCCTCCCTCAGATTAGTATAAAGACCAGAGTATTTTATCTGGTAAATTTGAGAAGTAGATGCATATTAAATGCCTCTTTCATGTACCACCAACCCCCCAGCCCTTGGCTTACACTGTGCAGACCTGTGTTGGTAGGGAAAGGAGTCCCCAATTAGCTGCACAATTCGTCTTTGCTGGAAGGACCTATTTATCGACCTTGAGCTTATCTGATTTCAACGTCACCTGACAATATTTTTTTTTGCCCATTTTGAAATAACAATTTTGGTCATAATTTAAATTAAAAGTTCAGTGCTTAAATTTTGGTTTTCTAACATTTCGTTACCACGAATTGTAAGTAAAGAGCAACCCGGCGCAACAGTAACCGAAACTCTGAAAAACGAAATTTTGATACCAGTAGATATATCAAAAGAATCTTGCTTATTATGCTGATTTCAAATGTAAAAGTTTAATTATTTACCCATCAAAGGCTACGCGCCTGAGAAAATTTGCCTGATTTCCGATAAAGGGGAAAACAACCTTAAAGGTCACAGAATCATTATGAAAATCACATTATCAGATTCAGCGTATCAGAGAACCTTACTGCAAAACTGAACCTGACATCTGCGAAAATGTTGAATTTTGTATTTTTTGTCAGAAAAAAGATCACGGATGCGTGTTTATTTATTTGTTGTTTTTTCCCCAGGGGTGATCGTTTTGAACCAGTGGTCCTAGAAAATCGGGAGAGGGCTTATTTGAAGGGAAATTAAAAGTTCTAGTGCTCTTTTTAAGCGACCTAAATCATTGGAGGGCAACTAGACACCCTCCCACGCCTCTTTTTTCTCAAAATCGTCTTTTCAAAATTTCGAGATAGGCTAACCATTTTGTTCAGAATTTTTAAAAAGCCGAATACCTTTACCTTTGGTGATTTCATAACCCCCACAGCCCCTGGGGAAAGGTCTTTAAGTTATAAAACTTATTGTTTACGTATAGTATTTGTTATTGGGAAGTATGCATACATTTTCGGGTGTGGTGGGGGAGAATTTTTTATGGGAAGGGAAGTTTTCAGGGAGTGAATCTATTAGGGGAAATTTAACGCTGGGGGAATTTGCCAGAATTCCTATACGAAATTTTTCTTATGTCTTGCTTCCTCTTCGCTGAATCAATTTTACGCGTGGAGATGTTAAGGGTAATTGTTCGGGGTTAATTTTTTACCAGGATTGAATTGTCTAGAGACTGTGTCCATGAGGAGGAGGGATTTTTCCGTGGAGGTGAAACCAGATTTCCGGGCATTATTTAAAAAACAATTAGAAATTAAATAAGAAAAACAGTCCCTCCTCTTGGGACTGTGGGGAGTCAAGTCATTGTCAAAGACATAGTTATCAGATCTTTCGACTATGCTGAACAAAATGGTTAATTCAAAATTTTGATCAGGTGACTTTGGGGAAAAAGGTGGCTTGGGAGGAAGGATAGCTGCCCTCCAATATTTTTGGCCACTTAAAAATGAACCTAGAACGTTTAATTTTCTGATCAATTGAACCCTTTCTCAATGTTTTATGATCACTGGTTCGATATGATCACTCCCGGGGAAAACAAACAAATAAACACAAAAGTTCACATTTCTATGTATAAGAGCTTGAAACCTCTACATGAGGGTTCTCGGATTCGATGAATCTGATAGTGTGATTTTAATTAGGATCGCTTGATGGTTGGGGGATGTTTCTCCCTTGTTCAAAATTTGTGCAAATATCCTCAGGCTTGTAACTTTTGATGGGTAACATTACTCTTGATGGATTTTATATATTTTGAATAAGCATAAAAATTTGATTATTTTGATGTATATAATGTTATTAAGACTCTGTTTCTTAGAATTTCGGTTACTATTGAGCCACTTCGCTCCTTACTTACTGTTTGTTACCGTTTGAGATAGGGTGGTTTCTCACGTGTATTTTGATATCGTCAGTCTAATGTCTCCTTTTGCTCACATTATAGCAGTACCATTTGAATGGCGTCATTTTAAGGGATGCAGCCATTTCAAGTTGTATAAATGTCGTTCTAATGTAGATAGAATGATGTCATTCCTGGTATATATGTCACCTCACCTATCATTTTTTGTGTCTAATAAAGCAATTCCACGGGTTTTAGTAATTAGTTAAAAAGGGCATCTCCTATGCATATACTGCCGTTTGGGATAGGGTGATTTCTCACGTGTATTTTGATATCGTCAGTCTAATTTCTCCTTTTGCTCACATTATAGCAGTACCATTTGAATGGCGTCATTTTAACTGATGCAGCCATTTCAAGTTGTATAAATGTCGTTCTAATGTAGATAGAATGACGTAATTCCTGGTATATACGTCACGTCGCCTATCATTTTTTGTTTCTAATAAAGCAATTCCACGGGTTTTAGTAATTAGTTAAAAAGGACATCTCCTATGCATATACTGGTTATAATTGGTATTTCAAGCGTTGTCTTTGGATTTGCATGTGTTGGAGGATCAGTTTGGTGGTCTATTAAAAAGTATAGAGCATCCAAAATGGGTAATGGTTTAGCAGAAGATAAAAAAGAGGTTAACTCTCATCCTAGGAAGGAAATCAATGAACTAAATACTGTGAAGGAGGTGGTTGGAGCAGCTGAAGATCCTACTGTTAATGCTCCAGCTTTGAAGGAGGAGCCTCAAGTGGATAGCGGTAATCTGAAAACCGTTGATACTAAAAAGGAGGAGATTGGAGCTGCTGAAGACAGTACTGTTAATGCTCCATCCTTGAAAGAGTCAGTTGAAATTAATGATACTGACGTTGACAATCGTGAAAAGGTGGATCAAAAGAAGATAAGAAAAGTAAAAGGAATTAGTGAGAAGGAGTCACAGAAAGAGAAATTGGAAAGAGAAAGAATGAAACGGGTATTACAAACGTCCCTTCAATCATCCTTGGTATAGACTGGATTTATATCTGTTTGATGGTCTGTGTGAGATAATTAGTTTATATTTATATATGCACGAAAAAAGACAAAGAAAGAAAAACGAGTATTCCCTACATCTCTTCAATCATCCTTGGTATAGACTGGATTGTGCTCGATGGTCTGATTCTATTGGCTGATATTCTGATTCTGTTCCTTTTTGTTCTATTTTGTGGAAACGAAAAATAATTGCCATATTTTCTATTATTTTTTGGAAACAAACTTTATTTATTTGTAAAAATGTTGAAAAATGTTGAAAAAACTTAGTCTCAGTGAGATTTAGGATTCTGCTGTGTCTAAAGTAGAAGTGGTGACGGAAAACTAGTGTGTCTGAACTTAGTAGATCATCAGACAAAGGGGTGCAAAGCCCTTGTATATAATAAAAAGTCTCTCAAAAAATTACAACTGAAGTGAAAAACCATACACCAGTCTAACAAGTGCTTCATCTCAGGCTCGTAGTTTGTAATATGCAACATTAAATTTACTTATTGTTATACACCAGTCCATACACTATGAACCATAAACCATACACCATAAACCATACACCAGTCCAACAAGTAATTCTTCTCAGGCTTGTAGTTTGTAATATGCAACATTAAATTTATTGCTTGTTATACACCAGTCCATAGACATACACCATAAGCCATACACTAGTCCAACAAGTACTTCTTCTCAGTCTCTTAGTTTTTAATATACAACATTAAATTTATTGCTTGTTATACACCAGTCCATACACATGCACCATAAACCATACTCCAGTCCAACAAGTACTTCTTCTCAGTCTCGTAGTTTTTAATATGCAACATTAAATTTATTGCTTGTTTTACACCGGTTCATACACTATACACCATAAACCATACACCAGTCCAACAAGTACTTCATCTCAGTCTCGTAGTTTTTAATATGCAACATTAAATTTATTGCTTGTTGTACAACAGTTCATACACTACACCATAAACCATACACCAGTCTAACAAGTACTTCATCTCAGTCTCGTAGTTTGTAGTATGCAACATTAAATTTACTTATTGCTATACACCTGTCCATACACTTTGCACCATAAACCATACACCATAAACCATACACCAGTCCAACAAGTAATTCTTCTCAGGCTCGTAGTTTTTAATATGCAACATTAAATTTATTTATTTTTATACACCAGACCATACACAATACACTATAAACCATACACCAGTCCAACAAGTACTTCTTCTCAGGCTCGTAGTTTGTAATATGCAATATTAAATTTATGCTTGTTATACACCAGTACATACACATACACAATAAACCATACAATAGTCCAACAAGTACTTCCTTTCAGACTCGTAGTTTTTAATATGCAACATTAAATTAATTGCTTGTTATACACCAGCCCATACACTATACATCATAAATCATACACCATAAACCATACACCAGTCCAACAAGTACTTCTTCTCAGTCTCGTAGTTTTTAATATGCAACATTAAATTTATTGCTTGTTATACACCAGTCCATACACTATACACCATAAACCATACACCAGTCCAACAAGTACTTCTTCTCAGGCTCGTAGTTTGTAATATGCAACACTAAATTTATTTATTTTTATGCACCAGTCCATACACTATACACCATAAACCATATACCAGTCCAACAAGTACTTCTTCTCAGGCTCGTAGTTTGTAATAAGCAACATTAAATTTATTGCTTGTTTTACACTAGTCCATACACATACACCGTAAACCATACACCAGTCCAACAAGTACTTCTTCTCAGGCTCGTAGTTTGTAATATGCAACATTAAATATATTGCTTGTTATACACCAGTCTATACACATACACCATAAACCATATACCATAAACCATACACCACTCCAACAAGTACTTCTTCTCAGTCTCGTAGTTTTTAATATGGAACATTAAATTTATTGCTTGTTATACACCAGTTCATACACTATACACCATAAACCATACACCAGTCCAATAAGTACTTCTTCTCAGTCTCGTAGTTCGTAATATGCAACATTAAGTTTATTTATTTTTATACACCAGTCCATACACTATACACCATAAACCATACACCAGTCCTACAAGTACTTCTTCTCAGTCTCGTAGTTTGTAATATGCAACATTAAATTTATTGCTTGTTATACACCAGTCCATACACATACACCATAAACCATACACCAGTCCAACAAGTACTTCTTCTCAGGCTCGTAGTTTTTAATATGCAACATTAGTCCATACACATACACCATAAACCATACACCAGTCCAACAAGAACCTCTTCTCAGGCTCGTAGTTTGTAATACGCAACATTAAACTTATTGCTCGTTATACACTAGTCCATACACATACACCATAAACCATACACCAGTCCAACAGGTAGTTCTTCTCAGGCTCGTAGTTTGTAATATGCAACATTAAACTTATTGCTCGTTATGCACTAGTCCATACACATACACCATAAACCATACACCAGTCCTACAAGTACTTCTTCTCAGTCTCGTAGTTTGTAATATGCAACATTAAATTTATTGCTTGTTATACACCAGTCCATACACATACACCATAAACCATACACCAGTCCAACAAGTACTTCTTCTCACGCTCGTAGTTTTTAATATGCAACATTAGTCCATACACATACACCATAAACCATACCCCAGTCCAACAAGAACCTCTTCTCAGGCTCGTAGTTTGTAATACGCAACATTAAACTTATTGCTCGTTATACACTAGTCCATACACATAAACCATACACCAGTCCAACAAGTACTTCTTCTCACGCTCGTAGTTTTTAATATGCAACATTAGTCCATACACATACACCATAAACCATACCCCAGTCCAACAAGAACCTCTTCTCAGGCTCGTAGTTTGTAATACGCAACATTAAACTTATTGCTCGTTATGCACTAGTCCATACACATACACCATAAACCATACACCAGTCCTACAAGTACTTCTTCTCAGTCTCGTAGTTTGTAATAAGCAACATTAAATTTATTGCTTGTTATACACCAGTCCATACACATACACCATAAACCATACACCAGTCCAACAAGTACTTCTTCTCACGCTCGTAGTTTTTAATATGCAACATTAGTCCATACACATACACCATAAACCATACCCCAGTCCAACAAGAACCTCTTCTCAGGCTCGTAGTTTGTAATACGCAACATTAAACTTATTGCTCGTTATACACTAGTCCATACACATAAACCATACACCAGTCCAACAGGTAGTTCTTCTCAGGCTCGTAGTTTGTAATATGCAACATTAAACTTATTGCTCGTTATGCACTAGTCCATACACATACACCATAAACCATACACCAGTCCTACAAGTACTTCTTCTCAGTCTCGTAGTTTGTAATATGCAACATTAAACTTATTGCTCGTTATACACTAGTCCATACACATACACCTTAAGCCATACACCAGTCCAACAAGTACTTCTTCTCAGGCTCGTGGTTTGTAATATGCAACATTAAACTTATTGCTCGTTATACACTAGTCCATACACATACACCATAAACCATACACCAGTCCAACAAGTACTTCTTCTCAGGCTCGTAGTTTGTAATATGCAACATTAAACTTATTGCTCGTTATACACTAGTCCATACACATACGCCATAAACCATACACCAGTCCAACAAGTACTTCTTCTCAGGCTCGTAGTTTGTAATATGCAACATTAAACTTATTGCTCGTTATACACTAGTCCATACACATACACCATAAACCATACACCAGTCCAACAAGTACTTCTTCTCAGGCTCGTAGTTTGTAATATGCAACATTAAATGTATTGCTTGTTATACACCAGTCCATACACTGTACACCGTAAACCATACACCATAAACCATACACCAGTCCAACAAGTACGTCTTCTCGGGCCCGTAGTTTTCAATGTGCAACATTAAATTTATTGCTTGTTATACACCACTCCATACACTGTACACCGTAAACCATACACCATAAAACATACACCAGTCCAACAAGTGCTTCTTCTCAGGCTCGTAGTGTGTAATACGCAACATTAAATTTATTGCTTGTTATATATGTGGAATCAAAATAAAAGCCAATTCTTTTGATGTATCTATTGTTATCTAAGTTCCGTCTTTTAGAGTTCCGGTTCCTATTGAGCCGAGTCTCTCCTCACTTTCAAGTAGTTACCACGAAAAGTCTAAACGAGAGTGAGGTGGGAAAAAGAGCACCCCCCACGTTCCTTCGTATACGGTATAATTTCTGTTTTTTTTAAGTTTTGATCCCACTCTACATGTTTTTTAACAAGTTTTTTGTATATTATTGCTTTTTTTTCTCATTATATAATCCAAATTTGTAAAACCTCTAAAACTTTGCATACACCCACAGGATTTTGATCTGAGGGGTGGTATTTTTTTAGAGGTTTTTGTTTTTAAGCGTATCAATTTTTTGTTTGTTTTTCTGGGGGATGGGATTTGAATTGGGTGTCTCCACCCCGGATACGGCCAACACAACTACGAAGTGTAAGGCAAAACAACAATATCATAATTGAGGCTTTTCTGAAATATGCACTTACTTGGGATTTGATTTTAAAAGGGAGGTGACTTCAAAAGAGAGAAACTCTATTTAAATTAAGGAAGCCCTGGGGAAGAGACAACACTCTCATAAATCTCTAGGTTCCCACATAATATATCTGTTTTAGTACATGTTTTTCGTAGCCATGCCCCTCCATCCCTAAATAAAATATTGCTAACATCGTCCTTTTCATCTTTCCCTTGTCATCAGTTTGGTTTCCTTCAAATTTTAAACGTTTTGCTAATTTCTTATAGCATTGGAAACCTCTGAAAATTATTCATAAATATATTATGAAAATCATAAATTTGATTCCAAAACAAGTAGAAATTAAATTTAATAATTAAGCTTAAATGCTTACTAAAAGCAATAGATATGGCAGTTTCTTTTCAAATAAATCCTTAAACAGCTCTCTCTTTGTTGTTCCAATGCTCTGCTGAGGCTGAAGAAAAAAGAAAAAGAAAATAACGAAGAAAAAGAAGAAGAAAATAACGAAGAAAAAGAAGAAGAAAATAACGAAGAAAAAGAAGAAGAAAATAATGAAGAAAAAGAAGAAGTCAGGGCTAACCATACAAAAAATTGATTTACCTTATTGTTTAAGGATGAGAGGGGAGTGGTTGAGTGTAGGGGCGTAATTTGCTATGGGGTATGGGGTGACTGCCCCTCCCAGACCCCAGTTTGCCCCTCCCCCCTCAGCTGAAACTTTATTCCTTCAAAAGTTCTGTCAAAACCAAGATAAGCCTGCATAATTCAAGCATCTATAGAAACGAATAAGTTTTCTTTAGTTTATTTTTACCTTTATAGTACTATAAAGCACCTTTATAGTTCTATATAGTACCTTTATGGTACCAAATGGCTCATTTTTCAGTTTTTACAATAATTTTCACTTGATTCGGGAAAATTAGCGACAACTTCCCCCCCCCCCTCAGTATTTTGATGAAGTTACGCCACTGATTGAGTCATTCCTCAATGAGGTTCTTGATATTGGCTATTCCAATGGTGGAATTTTTATTTTGGTCTGAGACAATTTTTGAGGGTTTTCAGACAATCTTATAAAATTCCCATAATTTTATTTTATTTTTTTTTTTTTTTTGCAATAAACTTTTACCATTAAAAGTAATCAAAAAAATAGTCACCACTCTTAGTAACCATCTTTTTAATGTATCTTTTTAAAGTATTAATTATAGGGTTAATTAGTTTAAAGTATTAATTATTGTGAAAAAAATGTATATACTCTCTCTCTCCATACTTTTCTTTATAAAAATATCTCAATAATTGTCTATATTTCATCATTCCAAAAATGCTTCTTTAATCAATTTTAAAGTAAATCAATGTGATCAGCCCGTGAATGCCATTTGAAATTCTATTCTAAGTTTCTGAAGCTAAATAACGGATAGTGAAGGGGGCACGTGCGTTATTCCTATACAACTACGAAATTATCGGTATTCCTAGTATTATATGAGAGAAAGGCATTTTACGAGGGGAGTGGCTAAAAGGGGGAGTGGGAGTGGCTAAAAGCTGAGGGACTATGTTTTTCTGAGGAATTATTTAAGGATATTTATGGTAGTCGTTTAGCAGGACTGTATATCAAACAATTGTCTATGAAAAAAAGGAATTATCTTTTCAATTGAGTTTTTGCGGTTGAAGGATTATAGGCCAAAAATTGTCGGTCAAAAACCAAAAAAGGTAGGCCAAAAATTGTAGGTCAAAAACCAAAAAAGGTAGGCCAAAAATTGTAGGTAAAAAACCAAAAAAGCTAGGCCAAAAATTGTAGGTCAAAAAGCAAAAAAGGTTGGCCAAAACTAGGCCAAAAATTGTAGGTAAAAAACCAAAAAAGCTAGGCCAAAAATTGTAGGTCAAAAAGTAAAACAGCTAGGCCAAAAATTTCAGGTTAAAACCAAAAAAAAGTGGGCCAAAAACTAGGCCAAAAAAGGTAGGCCAAAAATTGTAGGTCAAAAACCCAAAAAGGTAGCCCAAAAAAGGAAGGCCAAAAATCGTTGGTCAAAAAGCAAACAAGGTAGGCGAAAAAAGGTGGGCCAAAAATTGTAGGTCAAAAAGCAAAAAAGGTTGGCCAAAACTAGGCCAAAAATTGTAGGACAAAAACCTAAAAAGGTAGGCCAAAAACTGGGTCTTTTAGAAATCCAAATTGGGCCAAACAAGAAGCAGGACATGCTCTTAGAAAAAAAACTTAAAACTTTTTCGCATGCTGACCAATGGTATGCGTTTCGCAGGTACCGATCTCCTGATTCTCTGCCTTCGGCCGGACAGGGTTGGGGCCAAATCATCCTACGCTTTTCGTTTTTCCCCTCAGACTTCTCCAGGTATCCATTTAGGGTTGGGTCAATTCTGGCTGATCTTACAGGGTCACACCACTGACCCCCGTTCTAGACCAAATAACCAGCGACACCAGGAATCGATCCCCTGACCTCAGGATCAGGGTAGCAGGGTCAGTAGCACTAATCACTCGACTAGGACAACTCATCCTCACGAATCATAGCTTACTTTACTTTACTTAGATGTCCTGCCGGGCGCTGCTCGGCGTAGAGAATGACGTCTGCCTCTCCATCCACTTCGGTCCATTGCGAGCGTTTGTGCTTCGCTCGGTCTGATGTTTGCCATCGCCAGAAACTCGGACAGGACGTCGGACCCTCACTTCTTTGGTCAGCCGCGGGGTCGCTTCCATCCGGCTTCTTTAGGGTCAAAGTCAAATATTATCTTTGCGGGTAAGGGCAGGGGCATTCGAAGTAGGTGTCCGAACCATCGTAAGGTACGCTCAGCTGCTTGGATTGAAAACCGAGACTACTTAGTGAGCTGCAGCTGCTTCTCATTACTCATGAAATCAAAGCACCTTAGACCCTCGGTCCTTCTCAGGCTCTTTGTCTGGAATAAATCAATGGCCTTTTGCCCAATCCTCGATTGGGTTGAAAAATATTTAGAGGAAGCAGGAAAGTTGCAGGAGGGAGCCCACTACGAAGATATAGTAAATTAGGAGGGAGAAGGAGCCGGTGTGGGTGTTTTGAACTTCGAGTAGCTTAATTAAGTAGCAATTCGGAAAATGTACAAAATGTTTTGAAAATGTTCCAAACATTTTGTACATTTTTCAGGCAGCTTTGCTGCCTGCAGGTGGGCTGCTAGAAGTAGTTGTAGTTGTTGTTTTGAAGTCTGCGTCTATTTATGAAGTGGTAATTCAGAAAGGGGTGACAATACAGCAGTAGTCGATGTATTCTGTTTAGGGTTCTACCCGCCTTTGCTAATCAAATCTTGTCTGCACAAAGCTGCTAGAATACTAATAATAAAAAAGAAAAAGACTGATACGAAATTCTTCTCGTGCAGTTAGTAAAGGACAAGAACCACGGCTTACAAGTCTTTATCTCAGGATAGGAAACATCCGGCCAGATAAGATGAGGATTTTTTCGTCGAAGAATGTAGGCAGAAAAGGGAAGAGGTAGTTAGGGTTTTCAAGCTACAAGCAACAGACCCATTGGATCAGGAAACAAATTTGCGCTGGTTAGCTGAACATAGGAAACTAAGGTCAGATTATAATAGGGTTAAAAGAGTTAAAAAGAGAGAGAGGCAGATGAAAATTAATGAGGAAATTAAGAGAGCTTATGGTGTGAATTACCCAAGGGAGTTTCGGTGGGTAGTTAAATGTTCAATCCAGGGCCCGGGAATAAGAGGAGACGTCCCAGCAGTTGAGACGTGGCCAGATTATTTTGAGAATAGGGAGTCAGAATATGTTTGGGTGAATGAGTCGAATGGTTCAGAGGATAGAGAGTTAGGTCTAGGGACGGTAACATATACTTTAAGACAGAATGATTACGACTTAATTAGGCCTGTATCTCAACAAGAAATTTGGGATCAGTTGAAAAGGATGAATGGAAATTCGTGTCCTGGAACAGATGGTATATCTACAAAGGCCCTGAGGTAAGGAAGGACAACTTTAATACCCATGTCGGCTGTAATTTTCTCGTTTGTAGTGGAGAAAGCTTGTTGGCCACGCTCATGGGACATTTCTGTAGCAGTGTCTCTTTTTAAGAAAGATAATAGGAAGTTACACAAAAACTTAAGGTCTATCTTTATGGGGAATGTGGTAAGTAAATTGTTTTGTAACGTTCTGGAATTTAGGCTAAGAGATTGGTTAGATAAGGAGGAAATACTTAGCCCGATACAAGCGGGATTCAGATTGACATTCAGCACTGTTGACCATATTTTTACTTTGAATGTATTGAAAAGAAAATATGCTAGAGGAAAAAATGGTCGGCGATTTGTAACCTTTTTAGACCTGAAAAGTGCTTTTGATTCGGTAAATAGGAGGTTATTAATTGTAAGTCTGTTAGAAATAGGTTTGCCGTCTTGCTTTGTAGCAATAATAGCATATATGTATCGGAGGGTGAAATTTGTTGTGAAGGTTGTGGGAAATTTTGCTAGGCTGGTTACGTCTCATTTAGGTGTGAAACAAGGATGCACTTTATCTCCTAAGCTTTTCTCCTTGTTTGTTAATGATTTAGATAGGTTTATGAAAAATAATGGAGCCCCTTATGTATCTTTGGATTGGTTTAGGCTATCATGCATGTTATTCGCGGATGACATAGCTCTAGTGGCGGATAGCAGAGATAATCTTCAGAAGCAATTAGATATAAAAAAAAATTATTTAGAAAAGAAGGATTTAGAGCTGAACACTAAGAAATCAGTAGTATTAGTATTTAGGAGTAAAGGAGATGTGGATTCAGAGGCTCGTTTTAATTTTGGAGGAAAGGTGTTAGAGTTTAAATAAGAATTTGTTTATTTGGGTGTTAAGCTTAGTGCATTAAGGGGGATGTCTTGGCATGTAGAAGATTGTAATTTAAGGGGTAATAGGCTAATGAATATGCTTTTGAGAAGTAATTTAAATCAGCTAGCCGACTTGAGGGTCCAGAAAAGAGTTTTCCAGACAAAATTAGCTTCTAGTCTACATTGGGGCTCTGAGGTTGGGGCTTTTGCTAAAGCAGCTAAGCTAGAAGTAGTTCAGCTAAGATATTTTAAGAGAATTTTAAGCTTGAAGAATTCATTTAGTTCAGTGAACTGAAAGGAGATTTGGGGCTTTTATCTTTAAGGAGTTTTAGATTGGTTAGAATGGTAAAATTCTGGAAGAAGATAATTAGGCTACCTAGAGTTCGGCTTCTTAAGTCAGCCTATTTGGAGAGCTTGAAGGACGGTAGACGTGATTCATGGTCAAATCAGGTCAAGAAAATACTGGACCTTTGTGGACTTTCGGAGATGTGGAATGAAGGAAAAGGCCCTATGAGTGAAACCGTGTCAGTATGGAAGTCCAGCGAACCCTAAATGACCAAGAAATCCAAGAGTGGCAAGCACATAAGGACCAATCTATGTCTGAGGTTTTACTCCCAAGCCAAAGACGGTTGGGAGGAGGTTCATTTTAAATTTGGGTTGAATAAAAAGGATTTGAAGAATTTGTTGTTGGTAAGAGGGGATAGTTTGGATTTAGGTGAGAGAAGGAAATTCTTGAGAAAGTTTAGCCTGGTGGCTGGCCCTTATTTTTGCCCAATGTTTGGGTGTGTGAATGAAAACTTATTTCATTTTGTATCCGAGTGTGAAGAGCTGTCTGAGTTGCGGAATGAAAGTTTTGGACGAGTGTTTGGGAGTGAATGCTGGTTAATTGAGCGGATGGCTGAGAGGAATGCACGTGCTATTAAATAGTTGTGTAAGTTTCTTCGTTTAGGGATTAAACATAGGGAATCATGCTTGAGGGGATAGCCTGTTACTCTTTTTAGGATTTGAATTTTATTATGATTATTGTTTGTTGGTTAAAATGTTGAACTTTGGTGTTTCTTTTTTTTTGTCGTTTTGTTGTTCTTTTTCTTTTTTTGATTTTTATTATCTAAAGTTGTATTTTGTTCCCGAGCTTTGTTTGTAGACTGTAGTATGTGATGGCCCACAGGCTTTTTGCAATAAATCTTATCCTATCTTTTCATAAGATTAAAGAACTTTAATTGATTAAATTAAATTTAAAAAACTTATATTGATTAAATTACAATTAAATAACAAATAATTGAAAAACGGGTTAAAAAAGACTGACAAGTGATAAAAAAGTGCCTGCTGCCGCAGTTAATTAATATAAATTTAATGAAATTATATTTTCAGACACTTTGGTATCTAGAGGGAGGAGGGGATTTAGTCTTTGCGCAAGAGATGAACTCCTCTCTTTGTCAGGGAGGGATACTTATAAAAAATGTGATTTAGTATAAATTGATTTGTTAGGAGGTGTGATCTCAGGGTCCTGGTATTTGTTTTATATGTAAGCTCAACATTGGTGTGGTTATTCCTTACATAGTCCCTTCTGGAGGAGAATTCCTCTCTATTATTTCTATTTTTAGGGAGGAGGGGGTTGTAGAATCCAAGTGAAAGAAAATAAAGAAAATCGTTGCACTTGATTTCTCAAAGGCTTAGAATCTAGTTTTTAGCTTGAGCTTTTTTCCATATCGGAATAACACCCAACGCACTTATTCTGATAAGACAGTCAGTCTTTGGGGGAATCTTCTATCCTCAAGAACGATCTGTTGACTCTCCTTTATAGTAAAATTTAGCACTCTTTTTAATAAAAAACAACAAAATTATACAGAAAAAATAAAAAAGGGATAAAGAGAGGGAAAAAGCCTTCAGTTGTTTTTGTGCTATTGTATGAATCACTAATATGAAATGATTCTAAAGGGAAAAGATGAAATTAACCCCCACAAATAGAAGATTAAATCCATTAAAATAAGAAAAAAATTATTAAATAAATAAAATAAAAAGAAGGGGGTTAACTAAAACAAGTTTGCAACCGGATACGGTACTTAATGATCATCTCCAGCAGAAGATGACCGTCAAATACAGAATTACTTTTTTTTAATAATATAATAATATTTAATAATATTAAAATAATCTGAAATTGCTTTTTCTCTTTTTAAGATCTAGAAGGCGATTGTCCGAATCTCCCTCTAAACTCGTATCTAGTGACGCAAATGACCATTCAAGCGGCTTGCTTCCTCTTCCATTACATTCCACTAGATGGCTCTGCTCAAGAAAATTAGATTATCACTTATCATATGAATGTTGGTCGATGAAAAGGGAAGGAACTCTACCCAGGAAACCTGTATCATCGTGGTCTTATAAGAAGATAAGGAATAGTATGTTTTTTCTTTTTCCTTGTTTCATTATGCCTTGTCATCATCTTTTCATTTACTTCCTATAGTTTCTTATTATCTTTGGGGACATTGAGGAAGACGTGGACCCATCTGGACCCTCTGGAACCATCTTAGTTCTATTCGTAAATAATTTCTTATTTACGCCACTGCCTTTCCTTTTACAGGATTAAGCAAATGAAAATATAGACAAACGGATGTAATGTTTTAAAAAAAGACTGTGGACAAAAAAAAAAAAAAAAAAAACTTACAAAGTTTCCGAGAAAAAAATAGAAATTAAGAAAACATCCATGGAGGTATTGCATAAATATGTTTTTTAAAGAAATATATTGAAATAGGCACTTCAATTGCTATAGGGTAGGAAGTAGACCCCTCCCCCAGACCTTTATTCGCTCCACTGACCATCATTTCTATCTCTGCTCTGCCTGATTTTCGGTCGTTTTATTAACTCAAACCAAACCAAATTAGGTACTTACGTCTTAGCCCTACCACACTCAAGAAGTGAATTTAGGTTAATCATAATGAAATATACCAAAATATGATTAATATAATACTTAAGTTACACAATTATCGGAACTACAAAAGAGCATTTTGGAAAGCAGGCCGCCAAGTACATTAAATACCTAACTTACCCTAACCACCCAACTATATATTAAACCACAACTACATATTAAATGTTTAATTAAAATATACTATTATCGTAGTTTTCTCATTGAGACAAAGCTAATTATAACAAATTGCAGACAGTCAAACTGGTTTTTCTCAAATAAACCGAGCGGACTTCTTGAGTGTTGTTCGTATAACACGAAAGTACCCAGAATTATGAAAGAGAAAATAAAATGCAACACTGAAAAAATGACAAAAAATAACGAACTTAGCAAGCAGGAAGCCGTTCGTTGTATACGCCTGGTTTTGAGGAAGGATTAGAGTTACTTTAAACAAGGGTTCTGGTTTATTTAGTCAAGTGTAGCAGCATTTGTATGATGTATCTCTATGCGTTCTGATCATATGATCAATATCTTTGTTTTCTTTGTTGATTGGTCATTTTATTTTCGCTTCGTTTTGGGTTTCATTTCTTCTCTGTTTTTTTATATATATATATATATATATATATATATATATATATATATATATATATATATATATATATATATATATATATATATATATATATATATATATATATATATATATATTATATATATTTATATATATATATATATTAGACACACCTTTTGCTGTCACGTAAATCACTTCTTTTTTCGATCTCTTGTATTTGGTGACCACTGAACTTGGTAAACTTTTCTACTATTATCATGTTTTTTTTTTTCCTGTTTCAACGAAATTGCTTCTCTGTTTTTTCTCTGTTATATATTTTTTAAGAAAAGGATCAAACCGCCCATTGATAAAGATATCTACATACGTCTCTATAAGCCTCCCTCAAGTGGTGTTTGTGCCGGTTGTGTGCTATTGGGAGTTTTTAAGAGAGTGGCGAAGCATTAAGAATTTTTTAGGATAATACATAAATTTGGGTATTAATATTACGATTTTAAAACACACCACTGATAAAGATATCAAAACACCTCACGTGGTGTTTGTGCTGGTCTTGTGCTATTGGGAGTTTTTAAGAAAGGGGCAATATATATATATATATATATATATATATATATATATATATATATATATATATATATATATATATATATATATATATATATATATATATATATATATATATTTAGTTATATATATATTGATAAAACGTTATTCTTTAGGTCTATACTAAGATGGCGAAACACCTGTGTTTTTAAGAAAAGGACAAGATATAAAAGAAATTTTTTTAAGGTAAACGTAAGTTTGTAGATTTATGCTACAATGTCAAGACCTACAAACAATACCACTCATTGACAAAAATTTTTGCATTATATTATTATTATTAAAAAGAACCACATATTTTTGTCTACCCTCCCACCCCTTTCCCTGCTGTATTGATGTATTTTTGAGATAAGAGCAGAAAGGAGCGATTTTTTAAGGTGAAACATAATTTTATAGACGTATACTATGATGTGAAACCACCTGTTGATAAAGAGATCCACATATGTCTGTGTAAGCCTCCTACTGCCTCGGGTGGTATTGGCTGCGCTGAGAGTTGCCTCAACAGAGTCTGCTACACAGAATGTCTTCCCTCCCATTGTCCAGTTGGCCTCTTATGCAGCAATCAAAGGATACAGAAGCATCAGTGGGTACTTGGACTCCAGAGGTTTATGACAAAAGAAAAGGTAAGAGGTTTAGACAAAAGGCCTATTCACTATGAGAATTTTACTAATACCAAGACTTAGCTAGTGCTAATTTTAGCCAATCAGCTTGTTTGTACAATTTTATCATTGGCTTTGTCAAAATTGTGATTGGTTTAAATTAGCGCTAGATAAATATATTATTAAACTTTGGTTGTCAATTTTTTGTCTATTGACGAAATCCTTGGAGCTTTTTCTGACATTTTGGAGATGACATTCGGAAGTGTTGGAGATGCCTTGTTTATAAAACAATGCGGTTATAAACACAATGTAAAACCAAACAAGTTTCTGGTTTATAAACATCAATATAAAACACAGAAACAAAGTTTCTGGTTTATAAACCCAATATAAACCCAGAACAAAGTTCTGGTTTAAACCAATATAAAACACCAGAAACAAATTCTGGTTTATAAAACATATAAAACCGAAACAAAGTTTCTGGTTTATAAAACACCAATATAAAACACCAGAAACAAAGTTTCTGGTTTATAAAACGCCAATATAAAACACCAGAAACAAAGTTTCTGGTTTATAAAACACCAATATAAAACACCAGAAACAAAGTTTCTGGTTTATAAAACACCAATATAAAACACCAGAAACAAAGTTTCTGGTTTATAAAACACCAATATTTGCTAACTGTCCCACCCATGTGCATGTCGCACAGGAGGTACACCTGGACTTAATGTGGTAATAATCAAATTATATACAAAGATTATTAGACATTCTTTATTTTACTTTTTTGATTACTTATTTTATTTGATTAGTTTTTACTTCGATTTTCGGTTTTAAAAATAAAACATCAGTTAAATGCCCAATACATGACCATGTTGTGAATAATCTAGTTTAACTGGAAGCAATTCTTAACTTGATAAGAATTCAAATATTTGTTAAGATCAAACTTGGCAAAACAAAAAGAAAAAAAAGGCGGAGGAATTATTCAGCATACACATTTTTTAATTTTAGTTAAAAATTATTTCATTTAAAAAAGGTTTTGTATTTTATGTTACTATTTTTCTAATTTATGGCCATTCGATGCTTTAAAAATTATTTATCATTGTCGATTGATCATCTCAAAGACAAAGGGCTCATTAGCTAATTTTCACCCCACCACAAGAAGCTCCCTAAGTCACAAAGCACACGAAGAATATTTCCTTAAAACTTTGGTAAAACTTGAATGCGTCAATAGTTCTAAAAGCTAACGATAGGCTAATCTATTCAATGCATATACAATATAAATATGACACGTCCTGTGTCACGTCCTGACACGTCCCATGTGTCAGCAAGGTTTCCAGTCAAATCTGGTAGCACCACAGGGAACTCCCGAAGCTGTCAAATGGCTCAAATAATATTTTATGAACTGATTTTTCACATTTTCTTAGCTTTTGCGAACTACCCTTTCCTTGACATTCAAAAGAAAATTCTGCTTTGTTTAATAAAAAAAAGTAGCTCTCTCTCCGACACAAAACTTGACAAGTTTCTAAGTTTTCTTGGAAATTTAGCGTGGGCTTATAGTTTTCTAAATTTTTATGTCTTAGTGGGTTAATTTTGTTAATTAGATTATTAATTAAATTGTGGGTTAGTGGGTTAATTAGATTATTTCGTTAATTTTTATCTCTTATCTTTTAGCTCCTACAAGTTGTGGCAACACCGCAGGAGTAACATTAAACCTTAAAATTAACAGAAATTATTACGTATGAGGGGGTTCGCCCCCTCGTCAATACCTCGCTCTTTGCGCTAAAGTTCGAATTTTGTTCCAGCTCTTTAAAAATGACCCCTGAGTCACAAAGACCGTTTAATTAGAATAAATAACTCTTTTGAAAGTACTAAAAAAAAAAAAATTAGCGTTAAGAGTGAGGTATTCACGAGGGGACGAACTCCCTCATTTGCGTAATAATTTCTGTTCGCTTTAAGTTTTAATGTTGCTCCTTACTTTCAGTTAAAAAAACTTGTTTTTCTTTATTTAACTCCTGATCGTTTTTAAATAGTGCTGGAAAATCTGCCCCCCCCCCTTTGTGGAAAATTCTCTTCCCCTATGGAAAGATCCTCCCACGTAACCCCCTACCGCTGCTCCCCCCCCCCTCTTAACGGAAAAAATCCACCTGAAAACTTCTGTTTACTTCCCAATAGCCGATATTATATGTAAACAATAGACAAAGTTTATAACATGCAGCCCTTGCCCCGGGGAGTGTTGGGACTAAGTCATCCTGAAAGACATAGTTATTAGATTTTTCGACTATGCTGAACAAAATGGTTGTATGAAAATTTTGATCGGGTGAATTTGGGAAAAATTGAGCGTGGGAGGGCTCCTAGTTGCCCTCCAATTTTTTCGGTCATTTAAAAAGGGCACTAGATCTCTTAATTTCCATTTTAATGAGCCCTCTTGTGATGTTCTAGGACAACTGGGTCGGTACGATTACCCTTGGAAAAAAAAAAACAAAAATAAGAACGCATCCGTTATCTTTCTTCTGGCAAAAAATACAAAATTCCACTTTTTTTGCAGATAGGAGCTTGGAACCTCTACAGTAGGGTTCTCTGATACGCTGAATCTGATGGTGTGATTTTCATTAAGGTTCTATGACTTTTAGGGGGTGTTTTCTCCTTTTTTCGAAAATAAGGCAAATTTTCTGATACGCTGAATCTGATTACCTGATTTTCATTAGGATTCAGTGACTTTTAGGGGAGGTCTTCCCCCACCCCCCTTTTTTTAAAATAAGACAAATTTTCTTAGGCTTGTAACTTTTGATGGGTAAAATTAAACTTAATGAAACTTAGATATTTGAAATCGGCATAAAAATCTGATTCTTCTGTTGTATCTATTGGTATCAAAATAGAGTTTCGGTTACTATTGAGCCGGGTCGCTCCCTACTTACAATTCGTAACCATGAACTTTTTGATACTATAAAACAAAGAGAGTAGCATATTGAAATTTTTAGGTATATGTTTTTTTTTTTACGTTTATAGTCGGATTTGCGTTAATGACCCCCCCCCCCCGCCCCTCTAATGGTATCAGATGTAGTTCTAGGCTATATACAAAACTACAGTTTGGAAGTGATGAAGTTAATAGTTTGTATGCAACAATCTTCCATTGATCACTTTTTCAACTTTCTTTCTATTCTTATCTGTGTTTTTCAGTCATTTTTTGATAATTTGATTTTACTTGAGACACAGCTAATTACAGTTAAAAAAATTATGGTATTCTTAGTAGCAGGATTGCTACATTTTATAAATATTAAAAATCTACAAAACTTTCTACGGACCCACGAAGAACGTCACTGTTGAAACGTTGTAAATATATAGTGCAAATCTGTCAATGAAAAGTGCCATCTATCAAATCTGACAGCTTTTTTTGTATAAAATCAAATCAAATGAAATTATAAAAAAATACTTTAATAAAATGGATGAAAATTTTTATGTAGTTAATTGAAAGTTGTTGCATATTATATACTAAAAACTTCATCACTTTTAATCTTAGCTTCGTATCAAGGGGTGGGAGTGAATCGTTGCAAACACGACTATAAAAAACACAAAGACCATACATTTAGAAATTAAGTTTCTGAACGTCAGAATAATGTAAAAAGAAAACTGTAGTCTGTAAATGCATCTCATGCTACTCTTTCTGTTCTACAGTGTTTCATTCAGAAGAGCCCTTCCTCATAATTGTTCAGGATAATTGTTCGTATAAGAATTGTTCTGGGGGGAGTGTGAGTATACAAAAGGGAGGGGGACTGTAAATGTCGGATTTGGGATCCACCATGGATCTTAACAATGTTACCTTTTTCATACTATCTAGCTTTTCAACGTCAGAAACTACACCAAAGGGGTGAATTTGGATACCTTATGGCACTTAGTGATGGCGTTATCAAGTCGAATCTATAAAAACGGCACGTAGATATGATAAATGTAAACAAAAGCAAAATATGTTCTTTGTGGTTCATGTTTAGTGGCTGTAATTTAGTGGCATGCAGTGCTGGTGTTACATAAACTAAGAATAGAAAGAAGCATATAAAAGTCTTAAATACTTATAATGCTTGAATGAGAACTTCAATCTAGGATCAAAATGTATCCTTGAATGGTAAAGGGAGGAAGCATGCATTTGAATGAGGGTATATCCTGACTGCCACGAGGGCGTGTCCCGACTTCTGCGAGGGTATGTCCTGACTGCCAAGATGGCATATCCTAAACTGCCATGAAAGCATATCCTGACTGCCACGAGGGCTAGTTCCGACTTCTGCGAGGGCATGTCCTGACTGCCAAGATGGCATATCCTAAACTGCCATGAGGGTATATCCTGACTGCCACGAGGGCGTGTCCCGACTTCTGCGAGGGTATGTCCTGACTGCCTAGATGGCATATCCTAAACTGCCATGAGGGCATATCCTGGACTGCCACAAGGGCGTTTCCCGACTTCTGCGAGGGCATGTTCTGACTGCCAAGATGGCATATCCTAAACTGCCATGAGGGCATATCCTGACTGCCACCAGGGCGTGTCCCGACTTCTGCGAGGGCATGTCCTGACTGCCAAGATGGCATATCCTAAACTGCCATGAGGGCATATCCTGACTGCCACCAGGGCGTGTCCCGACTTCTGCGAGGGCATGTCCTGACTGCCAAGATGGCATATCCTAAACTGCCATGAGGGCATATCCTGATTGTCACGAGGGAGTATCCTGACTGCCAAGAAGGTTTATCCTGGATTCCATGAGGGTGTATTCTAACTGCCATAAGGGCGTATCCTGAATGTCATGAGGCCGTATTGTAAATGTCATGAGGACGTATCCTGAATGCCTTGGCGGTGTATTCTAACTGCCATGGAGGCGTATCCTGAATGCCATGAGTATTCTAACTGCCATGAGGTCGTATTCTTACTGCCTGTTGGGCATATTCTTACAACCTTTAGGGCGTATTCTAACTGCCATGAGAGATTATCCTGAATGCCATGAGAGCGTGTTCTAATTGCCATGAAGGCGTATCCTGACGTGACTGTTTTATACCTAAGGTTAACACTGATACATTCAGGCTTGCCAATTCGAAATTCTTATTCTTTTATTTTTGCTTGCTCTTTTATTATTATTTTTCTTTTTACTTGCTAATCAATTTTTTTCTGTTTATCTTTTGTGTCTGCGTTGGTAATTAAAACTAAGTACTCAATCAAAACAGGTTGATTTGTATTTTAGTGAAGTGGGGTAAGCAAGAAAGAGTTCTGAGCCAAATGACTGGAATTTATGTTAATGATGTTCTCCATTTTTGTCATAATAATTATAAATATTAATTATAATAAATAATTATAATTTATTAAAAATAATTATAGATATTAAATATAAAATTAATTGAAATAAATAATTATAATGAAATTAAATTTGAACGTCAGAATAATGTGAAAAGAAAACTGTAGGCTGTAAATGCATCTAATGGAATGGCTTATGCATCACAATGGCCTCGTCTAATAGTACTGAATGGTTGGGGGCTATAAAAAGTGCGGCTGCTTAAAGCTGAATCAGAGAATGTTGAACTGTTGTGCCATTCCGTAGTGTTTGACGAAACAATTCTAATTAACAATGACCAAATTGTCCGTGTCAGAATAACAGACATTACCTATGAAGCAAGTGAGATTAAACAATTTTTGAATAATAATAATCGTTCAATAGAGACTTGGGTGAGTACAGACTTCATCCTCTGTACAGAAATTAATCATAAAAATAATTTAATAAAGTATAAAATAAAATCAATACCCAATCGAAATGAGGCTGTATCCAAAGGACACCCAAGACTAGCTGCAAAATGATCAAAAGAGAATCGCTCCGATTTTTAATCAATTCGAATAGCATGAATGCAAAGATTATGGGTAACTCAGTTCCTGACAGAAAAAAAGATTACAAGACTTGAGAAAATGCCAATATTGCTAAATCCTAGATGGCGTTGATGTGTTTTTGCTGATACTAGCGCCATTTTCCACTCTCATAATTTACCCACACTCTTTGGCATGAATATGTAACCTTGTTTGTCAGTCTTAGCTGAACCTTTGTGTTTTTTTTTATCAATTATTTATCATTTTTCTATATTTAATTTCTTTATCAGTTTAAGGGAGTAAGTCTTTGCTCCATTAATTTTTATCAAATTAAGTTTTAGAATATATTTCGCCGACGACGGCTGTTAATTATTTAGCCGAAATATTCACTTAGGTTTTACTCACTCCCTTCACGAATTCCAAATTTATCTTTTTTAATTTTTTACAAAAAAAGCACTAGTTTACTTTGCGTACCAGCTTGTTTTCTTCTTCTTCTTCTTCTTCATAAAAACGAAGCAGTCAATCAAAACAGGTGAACTGATAGTTGAACATACCGGTGAAGTGGTAAGCGAAAAAAGTTCCGTGACCGAATGACTGGAATATGTGGCAATGTAATATATGGCAGTGCAATTATTCTATTAATAATTAAGTAAACTTAATGTAAATATATTTGAACGTCAGAAAAATGAGGAACAAAAACATACTTCTGTATATTCTGTAAATGTATTGGCCTTAAATCCACTTCTGCTACGTAAAAAATCACAAAGATTCCAGTACTTTTGTTCGGAAGGAATTCTTAAGGATCCTGATTTGCAACCATGATTATGCAATATTGGGAAAAAAAATCAGAGTTTATTTTAGCTTAGAGTAACTTCCTTGCGACAGGCGGGATTGAATCTGGGAACCTTTAGTCAGGAGCTATGGCCTCATCTACTGCACCATCACAAGGTGTCAACTAAACTGATTTTTCTAAGAAGCTGTTCACATACTTTCGATTTGCAATGAGCCAGTGTTCAAACTTCTGTTTAGATCACTTGTTCTAACTCCTCATCCCCGCACTTGATCTCAAGTGGTAAGTTCGATTATTTATTTTCCACAATAATGATAATTATAATAAATATAATTCTAATCAAAATTTGTTGCAAAATATTTTTGTTTCTAAATTCCTTGCAGGACCAATGTTTATCAATATCAGTGCTGTAACCAAGGGGGGATCCATTAGTTTCGAACTACCTCCCTTGAAAGACAGAAAGTATTTAATTCAACTTCAAAACCAACAAACCCTGCAACGATAGAACAGTTTAAATGGAAATTTGGTACTATGAATACTTTTTTCGTAACTTATTTCGAACAATGCCTAAGCTGTTGATACCTTTTTATTTCGTAAGAAGATGTTAATTCACGATTATACGATTGTAATTAAACGTTATCACGATTATACGGTAACACGGTTATCTTACTGAATACGAGATAACCATGCAAATATATCTTTATTGCTCATACTCAAATTTTTCTTAGGCTCAAATTTCCCTTAGGATTGTTCAGATCTATGGGAGATTCTACTTCCTACTGGGTTTGAGATATGGAAGAAACTTATGGAAGGATCTCAGATCTACTGTGCTTGAGATCTTCCTCCGTAATTTTTGTCCAACTCCTAAAAAAGTAACAAAATGCATATAAACAAATTTGCATGTGTTTTTTTTGTAATTCTCCCCCCCCCTCGAAAAAATATCCCTCCTAAACAAAAATCGTGGAATGAGTTCAATCTATGGAAGGAGAGGTAAATGGTACACTTCTACGTACCCTCTGAGCTACGCATACAGTATAGCCACGAAAATACATAGAAACTTTCTATATCATAATCCCGGCAACTTTTCATGACAGGGGAATACAGCGTGGGACGAGAAAGAAAAAGAAATATAACACCATAACAGAAAAAAAAACGAAAAGAGAACACAAAAAACAACAACAAGAAAACAAGTTACACCCCTCCCCCCTCCTCCAAGGAAAAGAAGTTCTAGCGATGGGATGATGCCAAAATTTCTTCCAATTCCAATTCGAATCAAGATTTCACCTTGATGACTCGATTCTGATGCTATTCCCAATTCCAAAAACACTATGTTTCTTAAGATAGAAAAAGATATTCTGGTAATTCGGTTAACGTTACCTATTGAAAGACACCAAATAGTTTTTATGAATTTTAAAACAGGACGTTGCCATGTGACTAGACAAATGCCCTAATTGAAGATATTCACTTTATATTCTTTATATTCTATTGCCTTTTCACCTGTGCTTACCACTCCCTTATTTTACTTCTTCATATTTCAGGGTTTTGGTATAAAAACTAAGCAGTCAATCAAAACAGGTGAATTTATAGTCGAATATACCGGTGAAGTGGTGAGCGAAAAAGAGTTCCGTGACCGAATGACAGGAATATATGTCAACGATGTACACCACTATTGTCTCAATTTGGACGGGGGTCTTGTCATCGATGGTCATCGAATGGGTAGTGAAGGTAACTTATTTTTTTTTTTAAAACTAGTAGAGATTAACAGAGAAGGGCATGTTTTAGTTTGAATAAGTAATTCATTAGTTAATTAATAAGTAATTAATTACTACTAGTATTGACGGCAAAATAAATTTGTGAAAAGTCTAAAAAAAGATTTATTACAGAATCTACAAAAAAAACTTGAATGGAAATTTGCTAATCTTTTCTTTTACTTAGTTCTTTTTCTCTTACTGCTTTAATCATGTTTTTCATCCCTATGAAAAATGAGTGATGTGTCGGTTGTGCCCTTCCTCTTTTCGATTGATACTGGTTTCTGTTACTCAGTTACAACGTTTTTCAGTTACTACGTTGCTTTTGGAAGTGGCTACTGTAGAAGATTTAAGTTTTTACTTTTTGTAGTTTTAATGGGTCAAGTAGTTGCCTGTGAGGGCTAAGCTTGAAACCGGCCCAAAAAATTGGGTTTTTGACCCCCCCCCCCCAAAAAAAAAAAAAAATGTTCATTCGACTCGTAAAAACCGTACGAAAAATGCATATAAAGAAATTGTTGATGCCTTTTTTAAGTTTTTGTACCCCCCCCCCCCAGAAAAAAAGATCCTGGATATGACCCTGATTGTACTATGTGAAAAAGCGAGATTAAAAAAGGTTACCAATATCTGTCAGGGGTGGACATTTGTGTCCAAATTTTAGTTTTGTCTTAAGAAAATGTTTGTAAGCGCTTTTCTGATCAAATTTACAAAAACGCTTTGTCAAGACATACCTAACTCAACTTGGGAAGTTAACACTCCCAGAGAAATATATCAGGTTTAAATTTCATTACTTCAACAGAAGCCCGTAACTAAAGGATAATGTATATTGAGTAATGCAATTTGAGAAACTTCTTTATTGATTCACAAAACGTTCTAAAAATGAAAATCAAAAAGCCTCTATTCGTATTGACCAATTGTGGATGAGAGATAGCCACGCTCCCAATCGAATGTATTACGATTTCACCCCTTACCCTGTCACAGTTAAATTATTCGCAAAACGAAAATAAATCTGTCTGGACTCAGAGAATGACTCATCGCCAAGGTGCAGATTTTGACTTCTAAGTAGTAATAGAACGTTATATATATATATATTATATATATATATATATATATATATATATATATATATATATATATATATATATATATATGTATATATATATATATATATATATATATATATATATATATATATATATATATATATATATATATATATATATATATATATATATATATATATATGTATATATATATATATATATATATATATATATATGTTTATATCATTTATTTTTTGTAGCAAGATTTATCAATCATTCATGTTGGCCAAACTGTGAAATACAAAAATGGAATGTGAGTGGACTCTCTAGAATGTGTGTATTTGCACTGAGAGACATTGAGCCTGGTGAAGAGCTGACCTACGACTACAATTTTTTTCTGTTTAATCCAGATGAGGGTCAGACGTGTCGGTGTGAGGCAATAGAATGCCGTGGTGTGATTGGAGGAAAGTCTCAACGAATGACAAATGGGATTTCACTTGGACCTGTGATTAATACGCGATCTGGAAAGGTATATTTTGTCGATATGTATTTTTTCCATTGGCTGCACTCTCAGAGGCATAATTACTTGACTTGTTGCAAAATAATGTACACATAGTAAAACAATTTCTCAAGCATAATACAGCCTTTTCCTACTCTGTATTATAATTCTAACTATATTATAATTCTTCGTCTATATATTATAATTTATATGATTATAAAAATTAATCATATAGATATAAATAACATAATTATATAAATATAATCATATATTATATTATAACTATATTATAATTTTATATCTATAGTTCTTCAAACTATTTATATATATCACTATAGTTCTTCAATTTTCTTTTATATAAACGCTGTTTGTCAATTCACGGGAGTAATATTTTGTTATTTCCAAATTTCCTGATATTGGAAATATAGCGGAAGCAATTTAAAGACCTTATTTGATTTAATTTTTTCTGCCAAAGAATACCTACCTTGGTTCAATTGTCTGCTCAAACGGAAGCCTAGATGCCGAAATATCAGCAAGAGCGGCAAAAGCAAACTCTGTCTTCGGTCGCCTTCTAAAAACAGTCTTCCATAAACCCCAGATCAGCCGTCTCACCAAAGCACGAATATATTCTGCTTCGGTTGCCAGCTTTATGCTCTATTCTGCCGAGACTTGGTCGCTGACTCAGACACAGACGCTGAAGGTAGATGCCATCCAGACGAAACACCTCCGAAAAATCGAACGCTCCCGATGGTCCGACAGGGTACGAAATTCGGAAATCCTCAGGTCCTTCAAACTCCCACCCCTGTCCGAGCAGCTTGAGTCTCGCTTGCTGCGTTGGTACGGTCATCTGCTCCGTCTACCTGCCCAAACACCCGCCCGGCTCATCTTCGATTTCGACCCAGCTTCAAACGGCTGGAGGCGTCCTAGGGGAAGACCACGCACCAGATGGGCGGACGTCATCCGTGATCGGCTTGCCTCCAGAAACATCAACCCGGCTGAAGCGACAACCCTCGCCCTGAACCGACCACTCTGGAGAAGACTGACGGCGCTGACGACTGGTTCCCTCTACGCTGGCCACGCTGCCGAGCAAGAGCTTTAAGTGAAGTAAGTCAGTGAAGTGCCAAAGAATAACCAAATTATTATAAAGGGATAATACATCAAACCCATCTGTACATCAAATACATCTAGTAATACACAGGGTTGCCATCTGTAGCGTGAAAGTGCTACAGATGGCACTATTGTATCATGTGTAGCACTGTAGCATTTACCATATTGAAATTTTTGATTAGGACGAA
Organism: Artemia sinica; assembly: GCA_027921565.1. NCBI lineage: Eukaryota > Metazoa > Arthropoda > Branchiopoda > Anostraca > Artemiidae > Artemia > Artemia sinica. Next base: position 11,001,966 of record CM051269.1, read on the forward strand.
ATAATGAAGGTTCTGAAAAATGGCAGAGGAATTAACAAAAACGCGGAACACCATCTTCCCGTTTTTGTTTCGAAAAATTTGCACATATGATATAATAAGGCACAATTGGCACAAAAGGCACAAATGCACAATTGATATAACCAGGATCGCCTTTTAGCTGTGTTCTTTTCGAAAGATTGGTGCTAAGTTTGAAATAAACCAACATAAAAAGATGAAAAAATTAACCTAAAATAATTCAAGTACTCTTAAAGGGACCATACATGCCAAAAAAAATTGTCTGTAACACCGAAAGTCGCTGTGTAGCACGCAAATTTGGGCAATTTTAGCACTTCGGGAACTGACCATGGTGGCAACCCTGCTAATACATAGCAAAAGAATGAGCAAATTGTTTGAAAAGTAAAACACATCAATTACACATATACAATCTATATATCAAATCTTGAATATTGAGATTTCTGTGGGTACGGGTCCAAAGGCCACATATTCTCTCTCTGCAATTGTGCAGCTGCTGTAACTGTGTAGGCGCTATTTTACTGTTGGCTTCTTTAGATTTAGCTTTTACAGTGCAAGACTAGTACATATTCAATCTTTTTCTGGAACCCACATATCTGGACATAAAAAAATGAAGGATTTTAGTAGTACAAATAAATAGAAATAGGTGCAATGTATATAGTTTTTTACAATATAGATAATATGAAATTTAATATATAAATGTTATTAATATAAATAGTATAAAAAACAATTATTAGTTAAAATAAAAGTCCAAAATAGGGATAAAATCCTTTTTAATAGACAGTGTATAATAAATTTCACAAAAAATACCAGATATTTTGGTCACATATACAGTGACCGTCATCAGTAGTAAAACGTCATCAGTAAGTCATCAGTAAGTAAGTGATCGAAATATCTGGTATTTTTTGTGAAATTTATTATACACTGTCTATTAAAAAGGATTTTATCCCTATTTTGGACTTTTATTCTATCGTCATGGAAAGGCAGTGTGGTCTCCGAAATTATCTAAATTATTAGTTAATAAACAATTTATCAATAAACGATAATTAATATGAATGATATAAAAGAGTATAAAATTTGGCGTGGGAGCACCAAACTTCGTGCCCTCAGGAAATCAATTCGTGTCCTAGAAAAAAGGGTATCAATGTTAAAAAAAATGGGTATCAGATGTGAAAAAAAGGGTATCAGATGTAAAAAAAAAACGGGTATCAGATGTGAAAAAAGGGTATCAGATGTAAAAAACGGGTATCAGATGTGAAAAAAGGGTATCAGATGTGAAAAAAGGGTATCAGATGTGAAAAAAGGGTATCAGATGTAAAAAAAGGGTATCAGATGAGAAAAAAGGGTATCAGATCTTATTCAAATTTTGTGGAATGTAAGAGTGTGTGTCCTATTTGGGTGCATTGAGGTGTCTGGACATAAGCCATCGTTTGTGGAAGCACCCACACATGTCATTAGGACGCTACTAAAATAAATGATCATACTTTACGGGAGGTAAGAATAAATGTCACAGTTAGGTCCTTTGAAGTGTGCAGACAAAGTTGACCCTCTGTGGGAGGACTAATGAGGAAAGGAGTAAAAAGTTCACAATGGGGAGGGAATAGCGGAATGGAGGTTAACAATGGGGTTAAAATGGGGTTAACAATGGAGAGGAGAAGTTAAGACTGGGGAGAAATTCCTCCCCATTAACAATGGGGAGGGAAAAAATCTTGTGATTTTCTGGAGAAAAGAATCAGAAGGAAAGGACAGGAAGTTAATGCTAATGAGGAAAGAATGTAGTTTTATCCTTTGTGGGAGGACTATTGTGGGAAGGAGTGAGAGGTTAGTGAGAGTGAGGAAATCATGTCGCTAATCATTTCTTGGAATAAGGAATTGCAGGGGAGGGGTAGAAAGCTAATAGTAATGAGGAAAGAAGGCAGTCTAATGACTGTGTGGAGTAAGGAGGAATGGAGCTGGGTGTTAATAATAATGAGGAAGGGATGTAATCTAGTGGTTTTTTAGGGCAAGGAATAAGAAGGGAAGAAGTAAAAAGCTAATGCCAATGAGGAAAGAATGTAGTCTAATGATTGGGGATAGGAGTCGGGAGATTAATAATGATTTAGAGGGAATCTAATCTAGTGGCTTTGTGTAGCAAGGAATAAGCAAAATTAGTAGAAGCTGTTTATTAGTTTAAGAAGAAGTTGTCGCAACATGGCCGAAGACAAATCTCATTTAGTATTTACGTAGAATTGGAAAAAATTAATTTGGTACAGTAAAGGGCTTCATTTGAATGTCTATCACCCGTTCGAGTTTCTATGTTTTGTTTGTGAATTTTTTTCATTCTTTATTTTGTTTCTTCTATATTTCGTAATATTTTGTCATTCCTCATTCTTTCTTTCATTCGTCATTCTATATCAATATAGATTCTATACCTATATCAGTGATAGAGAATGATTCTATATCTTCGTTCTATTTCTTTATTTCTTCCTTCCTTTTTTATTTTCTCTTTTTTTCTTGATTCCTTATTTCATTCTTTGTTTCATTCTTCATTCTATATCAATGTTTCTCATTCTATATTTCAATTATTATGATATATATTTTTTTTATTTTTATTTCCTCCTAATTTTTTCTTTATTCTTTCTTTTCTTTATTCTTTCTTTCTCTTCTTTCCTCTTTATTTCATTTTATATCAATTTTTTCAATCTATCTTTCGGTTACTCTTTATTTTGCACTTTTCATGTTTCTTCTGGTCTACTTGCGATCTTCCTGCTCCGTTTTTCATGTCTGACGGATCTCGTATTATCTCGGCAATTCCAACAATATTTCTGCAATTGTAATAGTATTGAAATTGCTCTCACTTCCTCTATCAGACAGTTTTGAACTGCATTCTATAGTTTTCAACTGCATTCTATTAGTTTTCAACTGCATTCTATTAGTTTTCAACTGCATTCTATAGATAAGGATGCTTTACTTGATTTTTTTCTTAATGTGTTTTTGTTTTTACTCTTTTATACTTTTTTATAGTGTTGCTCTGCCAAATAAAATAAAAGAAATTTTTTTTACCGACTAGAGGAATTGAAATATTACACTATGGAACACTGGAATAAAGACAGAGAGAAAATAAAGAGAAAACAAAGAAACAGATAGAAACAAAGAGAACGGAGATAAAACAAAGAAACAGAGAAAAAGAAACAGAGAGAAACAGAAAATAAAGAAAAACAAAGCAACAGAGAAAAGAAAGAAACAGAGAAAATAAACTGAAAACAAAGAAACAGAAAAAAGAAAAAATTGAGAAAATAAAAACAAAACCAGAACAAAAGAAATTAAAGTAGCTTAGATATACGGAAAAAAAAATTCACAGAATCATATTGAAGAAACTGAATTTATATAAAGAAAAAATTATTCCTACACTTAAGTCTTCTTTTGTTGTTTATAATTTGATTAATCAATTTTATTACTTATTTCTTATGCTTTCCATAGTTTGTATGACATTCAAACTCCTCTTTATCCTTCGATGAGACCTTGTTTTATGGCCATATAAATTTCACAATAGCTTTAAACATATCAAAAATAACGTGACTGGCTTGAAGAAAATTCTTATTTTTACAGCATGAGTGCAAGCGCTATAAGCAGAAGTATATAAAATAAATAAAAATATATAAATAGAACTATAAATAAAAATAAAAGTACTGTGGAGGACAACCTTTTTTTCTTAAAAAAAAAAAAAAAAAAAAAAAAAAAATGGACCAGTGACACAAAATGATTGACATGTTAGAGTTTGTCATAATGAGTTTTAACGCTACTCCAGCATACTAAGCGTGAATTTTGTCTCGAGAATGTTTCTAAGCTTTTTACACGGGGCTAGACTTCCCAATGAGCCTTTAACGACGTCAGTCCAAGGGGTACCATTTGGGCGAGTGCAATTGCCTCTTTCATTTAGACTAAAAAACCTTTTAAGTTTTTTTCATTTTGAAAAATCGAAAAAAATGTTCCTTCTAGATTTTGAAAAATACACACGTATTTTCGTAACCGGAACAGTGTCGAGTTCATGAGAATATGTAAAAATATAAAATAAATGAACACAAATATAAAATACATAAAAACAAAGATTGTAAATTCACGAGAATATATAAAAAAAGAGCAAGAAAAAAGATGTCGAAATATGAGCTCAATAAGTTAAATGAATAACGATAAAACCATTATTGTCGGTCACTTTAGGTCCATTCCGTTCGTCCGTCCCTTCGTCGGTCCGTTCGTATGGTCACTTTAGGCATTTTAGGAGTGAATTTTTGAACTCTAAAATTCAGGATTTTTAGCACTTGACAGGTATTGAATTTGACAAAGAAAAAAAAAATTCCGGAGGGAAAAAATTTTGTCCTTCGGAAAACAATTCTACGTATGTGTTTGCTTCTAATATTTTTTTATAAAGAGCTTTGCACTTTGGTTAGTAAGTTTGTTTAGTTTGTTAGGGTTTTTATGAACTAAAAAGCAACAATAAAAATTTTAGCTGCCCGATCCGCATCTGCAGTTTTGATTGAATTATGTCTCAGCAGTTTGTTTTTGAGGTCCCTCTGTTTTACTAAAGAAAGTGGATCTTTTTGTAATCTTAATTTTGTCTAAAGCAAAGGGGGGGGGGGTTACACAAAAAATGCATACAAAATTTGTTTATATCCAGTTTTGTTACGTTTTTACGAGTCGAAAAAACATTTCGGGGAAGGGGGTTCAAACCCCCCTATCACCCCCTCTGGGTACGGCCTTGAAATTACAATAACTCCTTTTTTATAGGCTATAAAGACAAAAGGGGAACTGAAGGCCATGCCTAAATCTCCTCCCAAGCAGCTATTGAAGCGACAGCGGAATCGCATCAGTGAGGAAGACAAGTCACTTCAAGACGTACGGCGGCTACAGAACCAGTACCTGAAGCCTTTCCCTGTACTCTGCCAAAATGATATTCCATGTATTCAAGAGAAGAGATGTTTCCTCATCAGAAACTACGAAAAGGTAAACTTTTTTCAAATTCTTTATCTTTTCAATAATCTCAATTATATCAATCTTAAGTATAATTAAAAATTCAATAAATATTCAATATTCAATAATCTTTTATTGTAATCAATCAACAAACATTCAGGAAATAGCAAGATATATCAGGGAATCCTACCATTTCAGGCAGGACATTCAGGGACCTGTCAGGGTAACTGAGTTCCTTCTAGGAACAGACTAGCAAGAACCTAGTAAAGAACGAACCACAGTGAATCAGGCAGCGGAGTCACTCGATATGATATCATACCCAGACAAGCAACTTTTGAAAACATGCGCGTTAGTTATATCGTCATATCATAGACATATTTAATCCCTGAAAACAATTTTCGGGGCTACCTGGTGTTGATACGGCTTTTTTAGTAACACTGAACGTAGTTAATAGAAGTTTACTCGGAATTGAGCATGAAATCATTACGTGTTTGCTTCAGTGTTCTGTTCTGTGTTTATCCCAGCTTTGTTGTTATATTCTTTCGCTCTGTCTCCCCTGTATCTCTTCCTCTTGTGTTGCGTGCTTACTGTGTTAGTTCCTGATCCTTGATGCCATTTGTTGTGATCCTTGATGTTCCCTGATCCTTGTGTTCCTTGATGACTTTTGTTGTGATCCTTGATGTTCCCTGATCAGGATCCTTGTGTTCCTTGATGCCCCTAGTTGTGATCCTTGATGCTCCCTGATCGTGATTCTTGTGTTCCTTGTTGTGATCCTTGATGTTCCCTGATCATGATCCTTGTGTTTCTTGATGCCCCTTGTTGTGATCCTTGATGTTCCCTGATTATGATGCTTGTGCTCCTTGACGTCCCTTGTTGTGATCCTTGATGTGATCCTTGATCAGTGTGTTCCTTGATGTCCCTTGTTGTGATGCTTGATGTTCCCTGATCGTGATTCTTGTGTTCCTTGTTGTGATCCTTGATGTTCCCTGATCATGATCCTTGTGTTTCTTGATGCCCCTTGTTATGATTCTTTATGTTCCCTGATCCTGATCCTTGTATTCTAAATGTATTAGTAAGTGGTTTACGCTTATGATACTTGTGTATCTTTGTGTTAGAAATATTCCAAAACGTGTTTTGAAAAGAAACTATCTAGTGAAGCAGTGGCGTAATTTCGTCAAAATTCTGGGGGGGGGGGGGAGAAATTAGGGCCAATTTTCCCAAATCAAGTGAAAATGACAGGGAAAACTGAAAAAGGAGCCGTATTGTACCATAAACGCAAAGATGTACTAAACAAACTTACCCGTTTCTGTTGATGCTTGAATTATCTTAGTTTTGACAAGATTTTAAAGAATTAAATTTCAGCTTGGGGGAGGGCAAACTAGGGTCTAGGAGGGGGAGGTAAACCGAGGTCTGGGAGGGGCAGTTGCCATCCCGCCCCATAGGAAATTACGCCCCTGAAGTGAAGGAGAATTTTCATTTAAGCTGGTTCATGAATGGCAACTAATTTTTCGATCCATCTTAAGGTTTAATAAAGTTTTTACTATAATATGCAATACAAAAAATGACCTGTGTGGGTCACATCCCGGTATATCATAACGACAAACATGATATTACATCCTTGATAAACAGTTACTACCCTGTAGTGGCTATGGTATTCACCTTTAAAGAAGGAGGATTGAAGTTCAAGTCACTCTGTAGTAACGAATGTTGTATCTTTCATCATTTTCTTTGTCGTAAATTTTCAGTTTACTTTTTATTTGAATAAAATAACATTTAACTTAAACCGCTTTTTGGTAACCAATGTGATTCCGATTATCCACTTTTGTTTCGATTCGACACTGTTTTTAGGGGGTCTCAGACTTTTTTTCTCAGAAAATTTGCAAAATCGGCCCGAAATTTAGCAAAATTCTTGATTTCTGCAGAAAATTCTGCGTAAATCAGGTAGCGATTCGGTAATATTTACGAAGATTGCCCCCCCCCCTGCCAAATAAAATGAGCCTTGGGACGCCCCTGCCCTACCCTGTACACTCCTTTGGCGTCACACTTGTAAGAAATTTATGAAAAAAAAATATTTTAGTTTTAAAGAATGAAAACTAAAGCGAGATGGATTACATTACGTTTATTTTTGATTCTGGTGATTTTAATTTAGTAAAAAAAGAAGCTAATAAAGTTTTACCTTTGATTTTCGAATGAAAATTTCTTCTGTTGTTATTGTTTTAAAATGTATTTGATTAAATATATCATTTATCAGATGGGGCAACTATGGATGGATTGCAAAAGCCAAGCTTCAAATAAATGTAATAAAAAATAAATGCGGTATATAAAACAACGAAATAAAAATGAATAATTAAAATAAATAAGAGATATAGTCCAACTACAGTTTTGGCTAATCCATCTGAAAATCTTAAGTAAAAAAAAATTCTTAATTTTAGTTTTACCGAAAAAAAAAGAATATGTTTGGATTTTTTAGAAAAATGTCCCCATCCCCCTCCTGCCTGGCCTGGCTTGGTTGTTTTTTCCGTCACTCTTTAATCGTTTCTTTTTGGTCTTTCCTTGGAATTTATAAAAATCTGATGTCTGTAACGTTATAATATATATATTTTATAACGTTTAACGTATTTTATAACGTTTTAACGTAACGTTTATAATTATAATAAAGCGATTCGTTTATCTTCCGTCAATGAATTATTGTCTTTCTATCAGGCTATTTTTGCGAGTTTGTTTCTGTGTTCAGTTTCGTATATATATAAAGTACTTCTGATATGTTGGCGTTTTGGCCTTATTTTATTATAATTCTTCTTTTTATAAACTAACTTACTGTAAAGCAATTAGGTTTATATTACTTATTAAAATTTATTTGAATTTATCAGCTATTATCGTGTAAAACATATGTGGTTAGGTTTTCTATGATTGTTATAAGAGTAGCCATATTATTGCTAGTTTATTGAAAAAATAGATTGACTATCATATTGTGTGTAATGTGAATTGGTTTGAATCCAATAAAATATCCTCATGTTGACTGAACTGTTTGTTGTTTTATTAGGATTTTTTTTTTTTTTTTTTTTTTTTTTTTTTTTTTTTTTTTTTTTTTTTTTTTTTTTTTTTTATAACTATGACGGTCACTGCATATGTGACCGAAATATCTGGTATTTTTTGTAAATTTCTACCACTGTTCTATCACTGTCTGTGAAACTCTGTCTATTACAAGGATTTTATCCCTATTTGAACTTTTACTTGTTGTCTTTTATTATGTTGCAGCTACTGCTGCAACCCTGATGTCTAAAAAATTAATATCTTATCTCCTATCAGAGATATTAATTGTAGAGGAGGTAGATATTAATTTTAATATATAATTAAAAATAATATATAATATATTATTTAAAATAATATATTATAATAATATAATATTTAATGTCTACATCCTATCAGGCAACTATTTTTAAAAACCAAATTAAATCTGTTTGTATTAAACCCAGTGGCATAGATAGTTTTCTATTTTGGAAGGTTCCTACTCATTTAATGAATGGGATAGGGTTAGCCTTTTAGTGATATTTTATTCACTATGGACTGTGGTTTGTCCTTTACTAGGTTCCAGCTATCACTGCAACCATCATAGTGAATCTTATTCTTTCAATTTTTGAACGAACAACTTTGTATGTATTTATGTATAAATGTTTACTGAAATCTGGTCCATGTTTTTTTTTTTTTTTTTTTTTTTTTTTTTTTTTTTTTTTTTTTTTTTTTTTTTTTTTTTTAATTGGTACCCTGGGATTTTTTGGCCAGAAAAATGATCTAGATAGGTCATGAGCTTGAGAAAATTCATTTAGAGTCTTATTTATTATTTTTTTAATTCTTGTGAGTGATGTCATATTCATATATATTTAAAGAGCATAAATTGCGTAATTTTTCCCTAGCAATTGTCGTATCATTTAGTATCTATGAATCGTGCAAAGTTACACAAGATAAAAAACTACCCTGAACTGCAAAAGAAAAAGCCATGGAACAAGAAACACCAAAAATCACATTGAATTGCAAACAAAAATGTTGTAGAACGAAATTTATGGTTAGAGGACAAAGCAAAATTACAATGGATTAAAGGAACGTGCTAGTTTAGGGTGTGTCTGTGAAAGATAAACAGGAAGGAGGAACTAATATTTAGTATCCATGACACCTGCGAAATTATACAAGATGACAAGTGACTGTGAACAGCTAAAGAAAAGGCTGGGAATATGAAATAAAAACAACAAAATTACAGTTGAATAAGGAACGTGGTAATTATTGCAATCAGTTTTATTAGCTTTCATATAGAATGGAAGAAATAACTGATATCTTCGAATTCTTTGGAAAAGTGTTGGTCCTCCATAGTTCTTCAAGGATACCATGGAACTGTTCCACAGGGATTTTCGTCTCGGGGAACTGTTTGTATAGTACCGAGGGGAGACCACCTTGCTAGTTCTTCAGATCCTTAATCGCTTTGAGTATTTCCGCTCTTGTTGGGGCGGCCATCTCGATATTGTACGGTGCCTTTTGAACACTACGGGAGAAAATACCAAGATTTGATGATGGGAATGGGTAAAGTAGAGTTGAGGAGTAATCTTTCCATTTGGTCAAACGCTCATTCTGACAGCTAATGACTTTTCCTTATCTGTCTTTGACAACTTTAGACAGAGCATCTTTTTTACCATTTGATTCCTTGAGAATCTGGTAGAGTTTGTGGGTGTCCTGAGTGCGTGTTGCTTTTTCTAAAGAGAAAGCAGTCTCTTCACACATTTTTGACGGTCTAGACGAGCAGAGTGCTTGACCTGTCCGCGCAACTCTTTTATGATATATTTTGGGCCGCTCATCTTTTATCTTGCCTCTCTGACTATTGGCTGGGTTCTGGTGGTAATCCAATGCTATAGTTTCACTTTTGTTCAGCCTAGGATCTCTTGGGTGGTCTCTCTCATTACTGTTTTGAAGATACTCCCATCTTTGCTCAGGTTTGCAGTTTTCCTCCTCGTTCATGTTTTGGGAGTCGAAACGGTTCGTTAGCTCCATGTTTAGAGTTTGTCGAACTTCTTTATCTTGCAACTTACCAATATCGATTTGGGCCTTTGGTTTATTCTTTCTCTGAGCTGCAAGACGCAGCATGATTTTTGCAAGGACCAGCTTGTGATCGGATCCCGATTCTGAGCCTGTGTCCTAACCGTTATAAGAGTATGAGTCTATTACCGAACCTCTCCAGCATTTGCGGACGAGAATGAAGTTAATTTGGGCCTCAGTAACACACGTCATTGGAGTGCCATGTCAATAGATGGCTTAGCTTGTGCTGGGATATGGTTTTGGTGACACCAAGAGGATTCATCTTGGTATAGTTTACCAGTCTTTGTCCATTTTCAGTTCTGTGTCCAAGTCTGAAATTTCCCAGGACTTGGGTGGTCTTTTGAACAGACGAACCAACTCTCACATTAAACTCCCCAGCAGCTATCAGGTAGTCTTGTGCAGAAACTGAAGAAGAAACTTAGTGCAAATCTGCATAGAAATGATCCTTAGTGGCAACAGTGGCATCATGAGTAGGGTTGTATGAGTATAAAATAAGAATTGGTCTTAGGTCCATCGATCTTTCTTGATAATAAGACTTGGGTCTTAGGTCCATTGATGTTTCTTGAGAGTTGACCGCAAGATCCCCACTCTTGCGGGTACCCTGACAGGTTCGAGGCAGCCCTTTGCAGAAGCTGTTGGCCTTAGGTCTGGATCTTACGCCCTCCCGCAGTTGTCCTCCTACAGAGGATCATCCAAGGATGGCGTTCTGCGTCACCATGCATTTTAACTCATTGCTGGGTAAAGGTTTGTAACTCAAGGGACGTGTCCACACGCCGGTGGGCCCTGCTGAATTTACATTCAAGGGGCCTTCTTCCTTCTCTGTCTATATTTATGATCCCTTGGCGAGGATACCCCGGTGTCTGTTATAGACCCCAGGGACCAGGTCCCCCTTGGTCCGCGCCTCCTACGAAAATACCCTACATATCTGTATGGAGTTCCTTTATCTGCGGCCTGGGGACGTGCTGAGTGGTCTGGAGGAGGATCCTATTGCGAAGTAGAGTCATGCTATTATATATATATATATATATATATATATATTATATATATATATATTAATATATATATATATATAATATATATATATATATATACTAAACTATTTAATTACTGCTTATTTAAAGATTTATGATTTTGCTATTTATAATGATAAAACTTTGACTTTTTTAACGACCAACCTGTCCCTGACCCATCCGCTCAATGTCTGTCTTTTCGACCTTATTCAAGGAAGGATAACCATTCCTGTCACCCATTTTCAAAAGATCCATCCTGTCGATGTCTGCATTTTTAATTGTGTATGGAAAAAATTACTATTCTAAGTTTGGTGTTATTGTAGGTTCGTAAGAAGCAACTAAGGCTCATTCAGAGAGCCGATGCAGCTGCCTCAAAAGCTGAGCTTGAATCTCCATACTCAACTAGAAGAAGAAGACGAAGCAGTAGGCGGAATAGCGTGAGCAAAAACCTAACCTGTTAGTTCTACTTTTTTATTTGTCATATTATTGCTAGGGCCAAGATTTAACTTATAAAACAATATTTAACTTATATAACTTATAATATATAGAGCTATTTTATTATCATATAAAGCTGAGATAAAACTTATAAGAAAAAAAAAGGGAGGGAGAAACTTTCTGTCAATAAGGAAAAGAGAGTGGAGAGAGGGAAAAAATTAAGGAAAAAGAAGGAAGAAAGAGAAAGGAAAAAGAGGCTTTGCTTTTATAAGAAAATAAGAGACACTGTTTCTTAGTGAGGAAAAAAGAAGGGACTGAAGAAAAAATAAGGTAGAGAGAAAAAGAGAGACACCGTGTCTTAATGTGGAAAAAAGAAGGCACTAAAGAAAAATAAGAAAAGAGAAGGAATAGACTGTGTGTCAATGAGGAAAGGAGAAGGGACAGAGGAAAAATGTAAGAAAAAGGTGAAGATAAAAGATAGGACAGATATACTATACTCATATAATGAAAAGAGATTGTGGGACATAATAAATGAGTAACAACAAGTAACAGAATAATCCGACTTTGCACTTGAGTTAAATACGTTAATGCCTAAAAATAAATGATCATTATTATAATAATATTTAATATGTTAATATAACATAATATGATGCCTAAAAAAATAAATAATGGCTAAAAATAATCATCATTATTATAATGATAATTATTATATTATTATTGTAATAATATTAAAAAGACAATCCAAAAAAACTAATTTAGTTTTGTGGCGACACTAATTAGCCATTGCATGGCTCTCAAGTCTTGTTGATTTTATTATATATCAATATCATATTACCAATTTCTATACCAGTTCTATTATATTACCAATTTAGACGACAATTTATTCAAACTTGCCAAGTTCAGGTTCGTTTATATACAATATATGCGCGACAATAAAGAAAAATTAAAATAGATATCCCCCCCTTCCTTGTAGGCTCTACGGCCTGAAAAACAGGCTAAGAGAAATGAAAAATAAGCAATGAAAAAGAAGGGAAAGGAAAAGAAAAGGAAAGAGAAATTAAAAAAGGAAACGAGCAACCAGATGCCAAATGTCACCATAAACCAGCTCAAACCAGGCGAAACGGGACTCCATAGACCCGGCAGTAAAAACCTGAATAAAATAAAGAAAGGTGGCACTACTTGAAAGAAGAGATGCATTTATTTATTTTCCCCAGTTTTTTTTTTTTGTTTTTGTTTTTTTGATTAAAGAAAGACGTAACGCAGACTTGAACAAAATTTAAATATACCGCAGTGTTAACAGATAGCTATTATGTTTTCATCAGTTCAATGTTGTGAAAATAACTGATTGTTATTTGGTTCCAGATTATTGTCAATATTCAGCATTTTAAGAAGTTTTTTCAAATTTCAAATTTTTTATTTAGTTTCAGTTTAATAGGTTTAGGCAGTTATTGTTCATATTTTTAATAGTTTCATTTATTATATTAATTTTTATGTAATAATAACTTAACTTATAATAACTAGTAGCTGATTTCATAGAAAAAAAACGTTCCCGCTTTCTAGGGCTATAATGAGAGAAAGGTTGAGATGGCTAGAACCCCTTCTGCGATGAACGATGGCAGATTGCCAAAGATAGTCCTTTTCGGTGAACCGTCAGGAGCTAAAAGGAAAGTAGGTCGTCCGCGGTTGGGGTGGGAGGATGTAAAGAAATATTTAAGGGAAATGGGAACTTTATGGGAGAATATAAAGAGGGAGGCTTTGAAATAGATTAGGAAGGAGGAGGAGCGTGCTCAGTCCCCATTTGTCATACGGACGCTGATCATATCTGTATAACTTCGCTGGTGTAATATAAAAGATGAAGCATCTTGGGTCACCGAAACCCAACTTTTGGACAATCATAACTTTAGTTGGGCCATTAGTGCCCGCCCAAAAAGATTTTATGCGACCAAAAAGATTGAGGGCAACTAGCCCACTTCACACATTGGAGGGCAACTAGCCCCCCTCGACACGTCCTTTTCTCCAAAGAGGAAGCTTCTGCGTTATCTTCACAGATCAATCTGATATAAATACTCCCGCTCCAGTCTTATCAGGTTTTTTGAACCATCGGTGAAAACTTGTCACTCAGAAAGCATCACATTCGCCTGAGAGCTTGTATTTCAAAAAGGCGTTAAGCTACGCAACAATGACTGTTGCGGGAGAGCGACAAAAATTAAAAACGTGCTCCTTTTTATTCTTTACTATAAATAAGGACTATTTGTTTATACAGTGAAGGTAAATCTTGAAATATAGATATAATTACCAAGGTTGCAACAATGACTGTTGCGGAGAGCGACAAAAATTAAAACGTGCTCCTTTTTATTCTTTACTATAAATAAGGACTATTTGTTTATACAGTGAAGGTAAATCTTGAAATATAGATATAATTACCAAGGTTGCAACAATGACTGTTGCGGGAGAGCGACAAAAATTAAAAACGTGCTCCTTTTTATTCTTTACTATAAATAAGGACTATTTGTTTATACAGTGAAGGTAAATCTTGAAATATAGATATAATTACCAAGGTTGTATTATTAGTAAAGACGGTGGGTGCAGTTTTATTGCGACAACGGTTTGACGTGATAGTTTTGTTTGCTGTAAATTATGGCTCTATTTTTTAAATGATAATATTGTTGTTTAATTTTTTGTTAATTATCACATATATCAAATAAATATATGTCTTTTCCTTGCTTTGGGACACTTTCGTGTTTCCATAAAAACCTGAGAGGGTGGAGAAAGCACTCATTCTCCTAAAATTATGCAAATTTACTTATGCTACCTAAATTTCTTCACTGGGTCCTTCAGTTATATTTAGAGGGAGGGGGGATTACAGAACGACCTAATTTGTTTCCAATTATTATTCCCCCTGAAAAAGAGAAAATTACGACCATTAATTATATTCTTACTGTTCACGCCCCCTCCCTCTGAAGTCAACCCTTGTTTGCCCTCTCTCCCCCTTTTCTTCCCCCACATGCACAAATACCTTGGGAAATGTCCTTAGAGTTTTTCAGCTCGAAAGATTATGGAGGTCCAAATATAGGTTGTGCTTAACATATGGGTTTCGAGGAAACGTAAAGTCTCCAAAGTTCTGGTTTAGCATCAGGAAATTTTTACCAAAAGTGGTTTTCCTGTTGCTTAAGAAGAAGACCTGAGGTTACAAGGGAACTTTGGAAAACAATCTGTAACATCGAAACGCCTTCGCGTCGAGGGGTTTTCGCATAGTCTCATCACCAGAATCAATTCCGAGTCCTGCAGTGGATTGCTACAGCTGAGCTCGAATTTTGGGTCTTTTATTGCCGTCTGAGATCAAACCAATTCAATTCAATTTATTAAATACTACAATAAGTACATAAATACACTTAAGCGCTAGAGGTCCCAAGAAGCATAGCTTGTTGAGGACCTCGTATCAATCACAAAATCCACACAAAACAAATCAGGGAAGGAAAAAAAAATACAACCATATCTCAAAAATATAAACACAATGCGAGAAAAATCAACAAAAAAAAAACAACTGCTACACAATAACCTTTGACTTAATTTTATCCGAACTGAAAATGTCCTATAATCTATTAAAAATCCAAACCATTAATAATATTATTAAACAACGGGGTTCGAATGTCATTCAACATAATAAGAGAGGAGAAAAGAAAAAAAAACTATAAAAAATAAAGCGGAATAAATAGATAAAGCAAAATGAATAAAGAAATAAAGAAAAAAAACGAAATTACTTCAAGCCTTAAAATTACTTCAACGCTTTCGCATTTCAAAGTAAGGAGACATTTTGGCATCATCTCATAACCGGAATCAAATTCTGAGTCCTCTAATGGGTTTCTACAGTTGGGCTTTGCTCTCTAGTAGCCCTCTAGTGGGTTTCTACAGTGGGTCTCAACAAGATTTCATCTTTTATTTTTTTCATATTTTGTGCTATTTATCATTTTTTATCCTTTTTTTGTTCGCTTTTTATAGATGACGCTGCCAAAGAGAATATAAAACCTGAACCTGGAAGGAGGCCTGAATTCCTAGATTTGGACTATGCCATAGACAATGCAACCCTGTCAGAAGATAGTCTAGCGGCTGCTTTCTTAAGGATTGTTAAGAAAATACTGTCTTTAAAAGGTATATATTTTAAGATTTGATAAATTAAATTTTAATTTAATTAATTTTAAATTAAATTCTAATTTAGTTCATTTAAGGCTTAATTAATTAATAATTTCTAATTTTTGACAGAGCTTTGATGCGATTATTAAAACAGATTTATTGCAAACACGAACATTCAGGCATGATGGTTCGTTTACACATTGCGAAAATTCATGCGGATTTAGCAATCCGTGCGGAAATTCCGTCCGTTTTTGTGCTAGAAAAAATCTCTAGCTTTCCGCAACGTTTTGGTCAAATCAGGACGGAATCTTGGCAAAATTTTTAAATGAATAAAATCATGAGTATGGATTATCAAAAACTACACGATCTTATAACTTTGGTTCAAGGCTACACCCAGCTTCTATGATCCTGCGCACCCAGGCTATAAGAAAACTAACAAAAACGGTGTCATTTGGCTCTCTATTGTTCAACAGCTTTCAGAATAGGGTAAGAGCATAGGTCATGCTGTTGCTATAATTTGAAATCTTTGCCTTAAAACGCAGCGTTATTTTAGCCATAGTTCGAACAGATACGGACGGATTTCCGCATGGATTTCCGCAATGTGTAAACGAACCATTAGCAATCTGTGCGGAAATTCCGTCCGTTTTTGTGCTAGAAAAAATCTCTAGCTTTCCGCAACGTTTTGGTCAAATCAGGACGGAATCTTGGCAAAATTTTTAAATAAATAAAATCATGAGTATGGATTATCAAAAACTATACGATCTTATAACTTTGGCTCAAGGCTACACCCAGCTTCTATGATCCTGCGCACCCAGGCTATAAGAAAACTAACAAAAACGACAAAAGAGGGTTAGAACAAAGGTCATGCTGTTGCAATAATTTGAAATCTTTGCCTTAAAACGCAGCGTTATTTTAGCCATAGTTCGAACAGAAACGGACAGATTTCCGCATGGATTTCCCCAAATTAAACGAACCATGAGAAGTAGCCTTAAAATGAACAATTCAACATCTTTCCACGTTTTTCCGGTTGCCTACTAACCTTAGCGGGAAAAAAAAGCCAATCACTGCCACCTATGCAAAATAGCGATGGAGGGGGGTGGCTCTAAAGAGATTATAGGTGTCCACCATGGTGATTCGAATGGTACAATTTTTGTTTCGATCCACTGCCATCTTGGAGGGGTTTCAAGCTCTTTTCAAAGTTGTTTCTTTTCGCAATTGTTTCGTGACTGTTAGTTAGATTAAAATAGTTAGTTAAATTAAAGTTTAAAATAATATCTTGCCCCCCTTCATTTAAAAGAGGGAATGATGAATAAGAATAGTAAAAAACCTAAATGTTTCATTTTTCAGTAATTCCAGATGAAATTTATATTGCTACGAACCATAGTCAATTTAGTGGTGGGTATGTGCCATCTTTTTATTATTAATTTTTTTATATTGAGAATCGGTGAAAACTTGTTTAGAACAAGACAGAATATGTAAGGATAAATATATACAATTGACATATAGCAAAGTAGCGAAGAAGGGATATATTTACAAAATTACAAAAAAACATAAGATTTTTGAAAGATCCTTGGATATCCCTTTTGCTTCTTCAGATATCCCTTTTGCTGGTTTGTTATATGCAATTTGTAAATCTTTAGATTTATGGGCTCTACTTTCCTCTAAAACTTGTTTCGCTTTCCTACTTTCCTACTTTCTAAAAAACTACTTTCCTCTAAAACTTGTTTCGCTTTCCTACTTTCCTACTTTCTAAAAAACTACTTTCCTCTAAAACTTGTTTCGCTTTCCTACTTTCCTACTTTCTAAAAAACTACTTTCCTCTAAAACTTGTTTCGCTATCCTACTTTCCTACTTTCTAAAAAACTACTTTCCTCTAAAACTTGTTTCGCTTTCCTACTTTCCTACTTTCTAAAAAACTACTTTCCTCTAAAACTTGTTTCGCTTTCCTACTTTCCTACTTTCTAAAAAACTACTTTCCTCTAAAACTTGTTTCGCTTTCCTACTTTCCTACTTTCTAAAAAACAACTTTCCTCTAAAACTTGTTTTCAATAATAAATAGCCCTAATAAAAAATCGCATCTAGATAAACAACTTCAAAATTCGCTGTAACTTCAAATTGATGTAGAGGCCGAGGAAACCAATGCTTTTGAAAATTCATGCTGTTCATATCAGTTCCAGTGATGCTCTCAATGTCATCGTGCTCTAGGAAACTTCTTTAATATTTCTTTCCCTCTGCCTATCCCCTGTGTGGGTAGGTATATACAGTCCACATCAACTCCTCTCAAAAGCGATCCCAAAGTAGATGTAAAATTATAAATCACCTTCTTGAAATTAGTCGAGTGGTTGGAACGCTAGACCTTTGTCCGTCCTACCACAGACAAAGGTCTTTAGACCTTTGTCAAGTCCTTTGTTCGTGAGGACAGGGGTTTTAAATCCTGGTGTTACTAGTTATTTGGTTTAGAACGGGGGTCAGTAGAGTGGCTCTGGTAGCTGAGCCAGTGTCGACCCAGCTATAAATGGGTACCTTGAGGAATCTTGGAAGGGTAAACAGGAAGGGTGTGCAAAATTACAGGACAACTGGCCCTGAAATTACCAGCTATATTATCCTTATAGTTAATAGAAAGAATTTTGAAAACGCACATTGTTAACATGAACATTTTCTGAGAATCAGTGTTTTTTAATAATGAAAAAAAAATTTTTAGATGGCGTCGGAACGCCAATAGTAAATTTACTGAAGATTTACTTACAATTTACTTATAATAGATTTGTTTTCAATAGTAAATTTAGTATTGGAAAACCAATAGTAAATTTACTTAAAGTAAATATGAACTTACAAGCTGCTTTCTTGAAACTACCAGCTGTATCATGCTTAAAGTTAAATAGAATAAATTTAAAAAACGCACATTAAAGCATTAACATGAATATTTTCTGAGAATTTGTATGTTTTTTTTTCAGTTTTTTTTTATTTTTTTTCTCAATTTTTAGATGGCTTTGGAACACCAATTGTAAATTTATTAGCCGATTCGGAAAATTCCTTTAAAGAAATTGCTCAAAAAGTACAAACCTGTCATCTATCCACACCTGCAAACTTCGATTCAGCTATTCGTGACATCTTTAAGCAGCTTTTCATCATGTTCCCATTGAGCTCAGTACTGGGACAAATGGTAGCCAAACTCCGGAAAACTTATTATGAGGCGAAACATTGTGAATACAGAATAATTGAAACACTTATTGAACGAGGGGTGCCCGCTTCTTTTATTTCTGATGGACACCCAGATATCAATGTACCCGAAGAAGAGGTAAGTTGCTACTAATTGGTTATTGTTGTTGCTACTAATTGGCTATTGCTAAAAAATTAATTTTTTTTGCTACTAATTGGTAGTTGCTACTAATTAGAAAATATTTTCTTTCCTGCAGGCAGATTACATTAGGATGTTTTTTTCCATCAAGTACATCAACAAAGCTGTTCCTCGAGTGAAGGCTATAAAATTGGGCTTGAAGCCATTAGATTGCATTGTTTATATTTGTCCCAGAAAGAACATCCTTTTTTGTATAAGTATATACAGATAAGATAAGATAACGTGTATTTCAAGCCAAAATGTGGCCATGTACACAAATAACATATAAGATTAACAAAAAATTACAGCACTCGTCACAATAATAAAGAAAAAAATAAAATAAAAACTACTCTCTTCTTTTTGCAAAATACTCATCAAGATATCTTCCCACTAGACAAATAAATTTTGACGACGTACTTTTCAAGGCATCAGGAAGCAGCACTCCATCATTCCCAAATAAATTTTTCCTTACCCCCAAAAGACCTCGACAACGACTCAGACAATGCTACAAATTCTCCTCCTCTTCTTGGCAAACCTGCCGAGAAGAGGACACTTTTCCTCCTCTTAAAAAGGGGACACTTTTCCTCCACTTTTCCTTTTCTGGGACACTTTTCCTCCTCTTAAAAAGGGGACACTTTTCCTCCACTTTTCCTTTTCTGGGACACTTCTCCTCCTCTTAAAAAGGGGACACTTTTCCTCCACTTTTCCTTTTCTGGGACACTTTTCCTCCTCTTAAAAAGGGGACACTTTTCCTCCACTTTTCCTTTTCTGGGACACTTTTCCCCCTCTTAAAAAGGGACACTTTTCCTCCACTTTTCCTTTTCTGGACACTTTTCCTCCTCTTAAAAGGGACACTTTTCCTCCACTTTTCCTTTTCTGGGACACTTTTCCTCCTCTTAAAAAGGGGACACTTTCCTCCACTTTTCCTTTTCTGGGACACTTTTCCTCCTCTTAAAAAGGGGACACTTTTCCTCCACTTTTCCTTTTCTGGGACACTTTTCCTCCTCTTAAAAAGGGGACACTTTTCCTCCACTTTTCCTTTTCTGGGACACTTTTCCTCCTCTTAAAAGGGGACACTTTTCCTCCACTTTTTCCTTTTCTGGACACTTTTCCTCCTCTTAAAAAGGGGACACTTTTCCTCCACTTTTCCTTTTCTGGGACACTTTTCCTCCTCTTAAAAAGGGGACACTTTTCCTCCACTTTTCCTTTTCTGGGACACTTTTCCTCCTCTTAAAAAGGGGACACTTTTCCTCCACTTTTCCTTTTCTGGGACACTTTTCCTCCTCTTAAAAACTTTCAATCTCGAACGAATCGGAAGGCAATTAGATCGTAGCTGCATCCAATATGTAAGGTTAAATACGGTAAATACGGCAAATTAAACTTAAAGTAAAATTCCTGACCATAAATTATCTTAACCTCTTATAATAACTTAAAGTTTCCGAATTCTTAATCTCGTCACCCCATTTCTGTATCGTCTGGTCCTCCAGCACCCGCTTGATTTCCTTGTCCAACTGTAATTGTTGACTAGTTGGTCCAAGGCCATCATTCCATGCGAAAGAAAAACCTGTCTTATCCAGTACCTCTTTAACTTTAAAAGGCCATGATCTTTTCCTATGTAGCTGAAGTAACTCATCATATGTCAGGTATATGTTACTGTGAATGTCCAAAATCTGGTTAATGTCAACGTTCACCGATGAATTTCAGAAATTCCTTTTTCTCTGCTTGGATTCAATTAGCTTTGCGAATCAGTTTTTTCAGTCTTGTGCAAGCTTTGATATTAAAAGTTAAAGTTAGGTTATTTTGGGTTAGGTTAGGTTAGTTTAGGTTTTAAATCTCAGAAATGGGTTAAAAACCTAACCTGTCCCCATCAAACTTTGCTTAAAACTGAAAAGTTGACTGGCAACGCTGACTAAATCCAAGGAGAAAAAAAAAGGAATTTCGGACACTCACGGTAACGTATATTGATATCAATTATTAATAAAAAAAAAAACTTAGCTTAAACACCCCCCAAGTGTTACAGCATGATATGGAGGAGGGATAATAACAAAATCCAAAAAGAAAAATACATGTACTCAAAAGTGGTTCAAAAAAAGAAAAAACACAACTACCCTGCTGCAACCATCATATACCCTGCTATCACTAACTTAACACTTAACTTCTTCCTTAGCACTCATCAATCAAAATAAATATACTAATATTAATAATTGAATACCATTTTATTCTATCAATTATTTTAGTCATTAAAAGCATATTTAGAACACAATTCATTCTTCAACAGCCTTTACTTAAATCACAACCACTCCTAATACTCCCATTTAACAAATTCCCCTTTAACAACTTAGCCCCTATAAAAACAATAGAAAACCCCGACCTAGACGTGACATTCATTTATGTACGAGTTATAAATAAAAATATTCTACTCTATTCTACTTACTAAATCAAGCTATTAACATAAATCTTGTTCATTGACCTTGTGTCATGGGAATGAGCCTCATTAACATGTGGACTTACCTCTGTAGCGGACTTACCTTTGACGCATACATGAAAACACCAGTGTTAAAATCACGGAGAGCATCCGTTGGAAGTATTTTCAGTGGCTGATTGTCATATAGTGTCTTTTTTTGAAAACAGAAACCGTGTTTTGCCTTTTTTTTTTCTTTTTTTTTCTTTTTTTTTAACAGAAGATTTGTCATTAGTCGTGCTTTCAATAATTCGTGACTTGTAATAACTTTTGTTCTCGTTGACAATTTTCCTGAATTGACCGTATTTTAATTATCATAGTATCTTTTATTTTTGCCTAAAAGAAACCATATTTAAAGGGCCATGCCCATGAAAGTACATGTTTTTATAATATACCATTTTATTTGAATTTGATTTGAAAGGCGTATCCAATCGAAATGAACGTTTACATTAGATAGTATTATACTTCTTAATGATTGCTAATGGTATTTGCCCCAGACTTTTTTGGGGTTTCGAGCGAGGACCCGAACACTTAATTTGCAATTGTTTTACGCTGGGAAGATGCAATATGTGTTCGCAAGAGTATATACGAAAACTAATTTTTTGGAAGAGAAGAGGGAGGGGAGGGGAGGGGTATATGAGAGGGGTTGCTGCTAAAGTTATCTTTTCTAACAGACGGGAGAAAAAAATGAATGGAAAATAGAAGGTTTAGTGCAAGCAGGTATCCAGGATTTTTGTTCGGGGGGGGGGGGCTACCCGATTTTTTTTTTATAGCATCTTTTCTGGTAAGGTTTTGTCTTTACTGGTATTTTTAGACTAACTTTCGACTCGGTCAAAAAAAATTTTTTTTGGGGGGAGGGGTTCAAACCAGGTACCCCCCACCCCCTCCTGGATACGGCCTTGGTTTAATGTATTGACTGAAGTTGGCCTCCAGAAGGGGATTTTGTTGAATTGTTTCCAGAAGTTGGATTTGAATTGTTTCCAGAAATTGAACGTTTGTTGAAGAGGTTTCAAACAGTTCGTGGTAATGAACTGTAAGTAAGGAGTGACCCGGCTCAATAGTAACCGAAACTACCAATAGACACATCAAAAGAATTAGATTGTTTATGCTGATTTCAAATATATAAGTTTCATCAAATTTAGTCTTACCCATCAAAAGTAACGCTCCTGAGAAAATTTGCCTTATTTTCGAAAAATGGGAGAAACACCCCCTAAAAGTCACAGAACCCTAATGAGAATCATACCATCAGATTCAGCATATCCGAGAACCCTACTGTAGAGGTTTCAAGCTCCTATCTGCAAAAATGTGGAATTTTGTATTTTTTGCCAGAAGAAAGATCACGGATGTGTGTTTATTTGTTTTTTGTTTTTTTTTTCCAGGGGTGATCGTATCGACCCAGTGGTCCTAGTATATCGCTGGAGGGCTCATTTGAACTGAAATTAAAAGTTCTAGTACCCTTTTTAAGTGAAAAAATGGAGGGCAGCTAGGCCCCCTCACACGCTCATTTTTTCCCAAAGTCACCCGATCAAAATTTTGTGATAGCCATTTTTTTCAGCATGGTCGAAAATATAATAACTATGTCTTTTAGGATTTTTTAATCCCCCACAGTCCCCGGGGGAAGGACTGCAAGTTATGAACTTTGCCCAATGTTTACATATAGTATTGGTTATTGGGAAATATACAGACTTTTTCAGGGGGGATTTTTTCTGGTAGTGGCGGGGCGTGGGTTGGGGGTTAAGTGGGAGGATCTTTCCATGGAGGAAATTTTTTATGGGGGAAGGGACATTGCTATAAAGGGGGCACCGGATTCCCCAGCATTATTTAAAGAAATGATCAGAAATTAAATAAAAAAACAACCCAAATATTTCAACTGAAAGTAAGGAGCAATATCAAAACTTAAAACGAACAAAAGTTATTACGTATATGGTTGGGTTCGCCCTCTTGTCAATACCTCGCTCTTTACGCTAAAGTTTTTTTTAGTCATTTCATAAGAGCTATTTATTCTACTTAACGGCCTTTATGATTAAGGGGTCATTCTTAATGAATTGGTACACAATTCGAACTTTAGCGTAAAGAGCGAGGTATTGACTAGGGGGCGAACCCCGTAATATACGTAATAAAAATATACGAATATAGAAAATCGTTACGTAAGTTAATTCGTAAGTTACGTATATTTATTACTAATGAAAACGTTCGTAAATAAAATTAAACAACTTTCCAGAAAGCCATTTAACCAAAAAAAGTAAAATTAATATGCAAATTTCGTTTTAATTATTCAGGTGCGGTGAGCCAAAATCAAAACCTGTATTAATTTAAAAACGTTCAAAAATTAAATCTAAAAAAGCAAGTTTTTTTAATTGAAATTAAGGAGCAACATTAAAACTTAAAGCGAACAGAAATTATTACGTATATAAAGGGGGCTGTCCCCTTCTCAACGCCTTGCTCTTTACACTAAAGTTTTTTATTGTTAAAAAAATGGAGTTGAGAGAAAGAGTCAAACTTTAGCGTAAAGAGGAAGGCGTTGAGGAGGGGACAGTCCCTTTCATATACGAAATAATATCTGTTTTGTTTTAAGTTTTAATGTCGCTCCTTACTTTCAGTTAAAAAAACTTGTTTTTTTATTTAATTGTTTCTAAAAGATAGATTCGTTTTTAGCTCAGCGGAATTGGAACAGTTCGAAACAATTTTGATACAAGTTAGTTTTTCACTTAAGTTTTAATTTTATCTGGATTTAACCTGAAATTTTTTGAAAGTGAACAGATTCTTTTGTCTTCAAAGACTTTGTTGATTATGAAATAAATAAAGAGAAGAGGGGTGGGGTTGGGGAGAAAGCACGTCCAATATTGACATAAAAGTCATTATTAAAGGAAAGAGTTTATATTTTCAATTCGTGCACATTTTGTTGGGGGGGGGGGGGGGTTCAGTTCTTTGGCATTGAATAAGTGTCTCACTTTTTTTGGCTTGAAGTAGTTGTAATAAGTAGTTTATGCATTAAACTAATTTTAACTATTTTAAACTACTAAACTACTTTAACTTAACTACTACATTAAACTACTAGCATAAGCATTCTATAGCCCGGCATCTACCTACTACTACTACTAACAACTCACCGCAGCACCAAGCTGTCTGAGGCCAACACAGCTACGCACGCTGCTCCTCCATCCTAATCTATTCAAACCTCCCAGAAAGTTCCCACTGCGGAGATAAGTTCCCGGTTTAATGTACTTTGAATTTTTCCTGCATAAATGTACCTGGTTTGAAAATACAATCTTTTGGAGCTGTGCGTGACTATACTCTAAGTGACATCTTGCTTCAAGTCTGTTTCCATGTGTGTCTGGTGTGGGTTTAGCAACCTAGTACGTATCCCGTTGTGCTAAATAACTGAGGAAATACGATAAAATTTCCGGTTATTTTGGCCTTTCGAAATAGTTGAATAATTGTTTATCAATTGAATTTAAGTATATAAATAGCTAATAAGTTCAATTATAGTTTATACAGCTCTGAGTTATGGTGGTGTAGCACGGCAGTATGTTTTTTTTTTTTTTTTTTTTTTTTTTTTTTTTTTTTTTTTTTTTTTTTTTTTTTTTTTTTTTTTTTTTTACAGTAAACAAGCCTTTTGTGCGTCTTTATTTGTTCCTTGCTTGTTTTTATATTTATTTCAAAGGGCTTTTGATTTAGATTGTTTTTTGCTTATATGGTCTTGTGCCTGAGGAAGTTCTGATGATAGTGTAAAGTTGTGAGACGTGGTAGCGTGCATTGTGGAGCGTGGTAAAATTGTTTTGTGTGACTGTGGATATTGTGGTTACGTGGTTGTTGCGAGGGTTTATTCATCTCTTGTTCGTTTTATAGATTCTTTTCGAAGTACTTTGTATTTAATCGTTGTTTTGTGTCTCAATGAGCTCCCGCACGAAGAAGGTTTTATGGTACGTGGCGGCATGCATTGTGAGGCTAGGTTAAGTTCTAAAACGTGGTAGCGTGGCAGTTTATTTTCTCTAATTTTGCTTTTGTGGGGGTAAATTCATCCCTTGGTGGTTTTGTCACTCTTTGAAAGTTTTGGTATTTGCAGGTTATTTTATGTCTCCGGGGCCTCCTGAATGAAGAAGACCTAATGGCACAATGTAAAAGCTGTCAGAAATGGCAGCATGTATTTTGTTACATGGGAAAATCGTGATACGTAGCAGGGTCACCTGGCATCACGTTTATTTTCGCTAGTTTGGTTTTTGTGGGGATTTGGTACGAGGCGATGTGGCATGATCACATGCTTAGTTTCGCTAATTTGTCTCTTTTTTGGGAGGGGGGGGGCTTTTTCCTTTGCTCAATTTGATATTTGCTTAAATTCCTTTGTAATTACAGGTTGTTTTGTGTCTATGTGGGCTCCCTCATGAAGAAGGTCTGATGGTACAGTGCGAAAATTGTGAGACGTGGCAACATGCATCTTGTGTCCAAGTGGCAAATCCAGAAGAAACCTATAACTGTTTCAAGTGTACAAGGAAATTTACTAATAGAAACCGCTGTGTGGTCATCCAACCTCAACCTGAAGACCCGCCTCCTGGGCATGTTTTCTATCTATCCTACGTGTCTAAGGATATGCATATTAAACAAGGCAAGTAAATTTTTGATGCATTGTAAGGTTTGAATACCCAAAATCTGGTCAGTAAGACGTGGCTCATATTAATGTGGCCTAAGGCACACATAAAGCAAAACCTATTGCTCTGATAATAATAGTATAGTATATAGTATAGTAGTATAGATATAGTAGTATAGATATAGAATTAGATATAGATATAGTAGTATAGATATAGAATTAGATATAGATATAGTAGTATAGATATAGTATAGATATAGTTATAGTAGTATAGATATAGTATATAGTATAGATATAGTATATAGATATATAATAGTATAGATATAGTAGTACAGGTATAGTATATAGTATAGATATAGTATATAGATATAGTAGTATAGATATAGTAGTATAGAATAATAGTATAGATATTTTCGGAGACCACACTGCCTTTTCGATAACGTACAAGTAAGAGTTCAAAAGCGACAAATCTTCTTATTTGACAGTGAAGCAACAACAAAAAATCTCTTGAGTATTTCGACCGTGTATACAGTGGTCTCCTTTGAATGCAGAGTTATTGTCGAGTAATTTTTATTATATAGCTATTTTTATAAATTATTAACAGTTCAATAGGGACAAATCCTTTTATTTTATTAAATAAAAAAAAAACAAGCTGTCCCCTCCTCATCGCCTCGCTCTATACGCTAGAATTTTTTATTGTTTTAAAAAATGAAGTTGTGAGACAGAGACAAACTTTAGCAGAAAGAGCGAGGCGTTGAGGAGGGGACAGCCCCTTTTATATACCGATGTTCGTTTCAAGTTTTAATGTCGCTCCTTACTTTCAGTTAAAAAAAACTTGTTTTTTTTTATTTTCTGAACGTTTTTGAATTAATGCAGCTTCGATTTTGGCTCACCGTACATGTATAATTAAAACGAAATTTGCATATTAATTTTACTTTTTTTTGCTAAATGGCTTTCTCGAAATTTTGTTCTGACGTAACTTACAAATTTACCTACGTAACGAACTTCTATATTCTTATATTTTTATTACGCATATTAGGGAGTTCGCCCCCCTAGTCAATACCTCGCTCTTTACGCTAAAGTTCAAATTTTGTTCCAATTCTTTAAGAATGACCCCTTAATCACAAAGGCCGTTAATTAGCATAACTAGCTCTGATGAAAGTACGAAAAAAAACTTTAGCGTAAAGAGCGAGGTAATGACTAGGGAGCAAACCCAACCATATACGTAATAATTTCTGTTCCTTTTATGTTTTGATGTTGCTCCTTACTTTCAGTTAAAAAATTGTTTTTTTATTTAATTTCCGATTGTTTTTTTTAAATAATGCTGGGGAATCTGGCGCCCCTTCATATCAATGTCCCTTGCCTTATGAAAACTTTCTCGATGGAAAGATCCTCCCACATAACCCCATCCCTCCCCCCCAACTACCCGAAAAAATCCCCCCTGAAAATTTATGTATATTTACCAATAACTAATACTATATGTAAACACTGGGCAAAGTTCATAACTTGCTTCCCTTCTCCCGGGAGCTGTAAGGGATTAAGTCGTCCTCAGAGACATAGTTATTGTATTTCTCCACCATGCTGAACAAAATGGCTATCTCAAAATTTTGATCGGGTGACTTTGGGAAAAAAATGAGTTTGGGAGGGGCCCTAGTTGCACTCCATTTTTTTATCACTTAAAAAGGGCATTAGAACTATTAATTCCCGTTCGAATGAGCCCTCCCGTGATATTCTACGACCACTGGGTCGATACGATCACCCCTGAAAAAAAAACAAACAAACAACAAATAAACACGCATCCGTGATCTTTCTTCTGGCAAAAACTACAAAATTCCACATTTTTGCAGATAGGAGCTTGAAACTTCTATAGTAGGGATCTGTGATACGCTGAATCTGATGGTGCGATTTTCATTCAAGTTCTATGACTTTTAGGGGGTGTTTCTCCCTTTTTTAGAAAATAAGGCAAATTTTCTCAGGTGCGTAACTTTTGATGGGTAAGATTAAACTTGATGAAACTTATATATTTGAAATCAGCATAACAATCTAATTCTTTTGATGTGTCTATTGGTATCAAAATTCCGTTTTTTAGAGTTTTGATTACTATTGAGCCGGGTGGCTCCTTACTTACAGTTCGTTACCACGAACTGTTTGACAGTGAAACAACAGCAAAAAATCTCTAGATATTTCGATCACATGTACAGTGGCCGTCTTTGGATGTCGAGCTGTTTTTATCATTTTCATACGTTATTTTTATAAATAGAACGGTTTGTCCCTATTTAACTGTTATTTGTAAATAATAATAGTATATTTTTACCGTCTATACAAACATTAAAATGCTGTTGTAGAGGAGTTTATGAAGGGAAAAAATAACAAAAAAAAAACATAATAAAGCAACATAAAAAAAATACAACATACAACATAACAAATGAAAAACGACGAAAAGTGACATAAAATTCAAACAAAACTGCAGCATACTAGAATAAGAAAACGAAAACATATCTTAGTAATTTCAGTGCTATTTAAACACGGGTAACACGGATAACACGGTAACACGAATAAGAAAACGAAAACATATCTCAGTAATTTCAGTGCTATTTAACACGGGTAACACCGGTAACACGAATAAGAAAACGAAAACATATCTCAGTAATTTCAGTGCTATTTAAACACGGGTAACACGGATAACACGGTAACACGAATAAGAAAACGAAAACATATCTCAGTAATTTCAGTTCTATTTAATCACGGGTAGCACGGTAACACGATTAAGAAAACGAAAACATATCTCAGTAATTTCAGTGCTATTTAAACACGGGTAACACGGATTCAGAATAAAATCAACGACACATGCTCTGCGCTTTTTGGAATCTTGACGAAAAATTGTCCGTTTTCACAATAATGTCGAAAAAATCTGTATTTCTTAGCGATGTAAGTTTTTCTATCCAAAGAAGAAGGTCAAGAAAAATATTTCTTCTGAATATTTCAGAAAAAATATTTTCAGTATCTGAAGAACGTTCTAGGGATTATGATATTTATAAGGCGTTCAATCGTGTTACAAAGCTTCCAAACTGACGTAATAAAAATTATGTAGGGTGCAAACATTGCATTGTAGAGCCCTCCTTAGCAATTCTTGTCAAAACGAATCTAAAGACAATGTGTAACACCAGTCAGAAAAGAGGAAAAAAGGTTTGTTTAAAAGTTAAATTTTTACTTATTTTTTTTATTTTTCTATTCTTTTTATTATTAATTCATATTTAAATTTTTTCAATCAATTTTTAGTAATAATTTTGATTTTTTAATATTTCTATTTCAATCTTTAATAGTTACAACAGTGATTTGCCAAGGATTTATTTGTAAATTCTTGATTAATGAAGTTTTAAAAGGCGAAGTTTTTTTTGATGGAAATGAAATGCGAAGTTGAAACTTCAAACGAATAAAAATGATTGCTTTATCAACATCTACATTTATCTACATCTACATCTACATTTATGCAACATCTACACAATATGTAAAACTAGCTCAATGGACTAACATTCATTGAGAGATCTGAATATATCTCTATATTTTATGAAATATCCTATTGTATAAAATTATTTATATTTTTTTAAAAAGAAAAATTAATTTTTATATAAAAATATAAAATGAAGAATTTTATACTTTTTAGTATTTTTTTATATAAAATAAACAACCTATTACATTTTGTAAAATAAAAGATATCTATATATAAAAATACCCCTATATTTTATAAATCTGAAAAAATTGTGCCTTATCAAAAACACAAGCTGCGAGTGAAAAATAAAGATGTTGCTTGAAAAGCTGGAAATTCAGTGAGTAGTTAGTGTGAGTAACTGCAGGAAATAAAAGATTAATTTATGAATATCTCATGGATCATGACATAGGCATCTTATAGCAAAGAATTATAATAATCCGCCCTAGAAGAGTGCATATTTGGTCTTTTTAGTTGCTATAAAATATGAGGGGGGGGGGGGGGCAAGAAAGCAAAATTCTATTACCAGTAGACCTACCAGCTTAAAGTCAACCCCAAGTTTCCCAAATAGGCAAAACTCAGGGTGTAGTGAAAAAATCTCAGTCGCCCGCTTGCCAATGTTCAGTGAACATTGTTGGTCAGGGTTGCTAGGCTTTCCTCAATAGGCAAAGCTCTGACAGTTCGAAAAAAATCTCAGTCGCCCGATTGCTTGAAAGGCCAGTGGATATATATATATATATATATATTATATATATATATTATATATAATATATATATATATTATATATATATTATATATATTATAGATATATATAATATATATATATATATATATATTAGTATATATATATATTATATATATATATATATATATATATATATATATATATATATATATATATATATATATATATATATATATATATATTATATATATATATATATATATATATATATATATATATTCTCGGTGACTCCTTTACAATATCAGTGGGCTTTTCCAGTAGGCAAAGCTCATATAGTATGAATAATCTCAGTTGCCCACTCGCCTGCAAGCTATGTAGATATGGTCAAACATAAATCCTTGAATCATTTTTGGTCTACAATTACCTTTATATGACCCACAGACTTGATAGACTATCTGAATTGCCATTATTGTATAATCATCGGCCCTAGGATGATAGACTATCCTCAAAAAGTGAAATTAATCATTTTATGCTACTCTGAAAAACGTTATGCCAGCTTTGCCTCTCACAGAGACTATCTGTCTTGGCTTTATTCTAATTAGGCTTTCAAGTCTCATCACTTTTGACCCAGTTGATTAAAAATCAATGGACTCTCAAGGTAGGGGGTATTTATCTTGAGTTCCATCTTGATCAAAGGTAGGGGTTATTTATCTTGAGTTCCATCTTGATCAAAGGTAGGGGGTATTTATCTTGAGTTCCATCTTGATCAAAGGTAGGGGGTATTTATCTTGAGTTCCATCTTGATCAAAGGTAGGGGGTATTTATCTTGAGTTCCATCTTGATCAAAGGTAGGGGTATTTTAGGCATACTTGATGTGGACAAGATTATCACCTGAAATGCATCTTAAAGATGAAAAATCTATTTTTTGTTTTTAAGTCAATTTTTATTAATATATTTTAATGTGTAATTTTTTTAATTTTAATTTGTCATAATCAGAACAGTAAGTTGTTCATAAAGGATGTTTAATTTGTGTACTTCTTAAGTTGTATATCCAGAAATAATTTCGGTTAATTATTATCTTGGCTAATCTATCCTAATGAGGCTAATCCATCTCAGTTAATTTGGCTAAACTTTGCTAAGTTGCATCTTCAGCTCACGCATAACTGTAGTAAAGCTGCAACCTAGTAGAATAAAACAGTTTACTGTTTTATTAAATAAAAAACATATAAAATATATAAAAACATATAAAATATAAATAAAAACTTAACTTAATAAGAACAGTTTTGTTAGACTAAAAGATGGATACTAACCTACACTTAAATTACTCTTGCTAATATAATACCTGTTTCACCCAAAAGCCAAGCAAAAATTTACTCTCATCCTTCGCCATATATATGATTTTATATATACATATATAATATATATATATATATTATATATTATATATATATATATATATTATATTATATATATCTATATTATATTTTTATATTTATATATATATTCATATTATATTTATTTTATATCTTATATTTATATTATATATATATTATTATATATATTATTCTATATTTATATATATTATTATTATTATATTATATATCTTATTATATATCTATATATAATGATAGTTAATATTATATATATATATATGATATATCATATATATTATATATTATATATATAGTATATATATATATTATATATTATATATATATATATTATATACTATACTTTATATATATATTATATATCTTATATATATATATATTTATATTTATTATATCTATATTATTATCTATATATATACTATATATATTATATATTATATATATATATTATATATGATATATTATATTATATATATATATTATATATATATATTGTAGTCAAAAACATATAAACAGACCAGATGAGTCTATAAGTTTTAAATAACCAGAGAAGTGTATTTTTGTTGGTAAATATTTTAAAGCTACCTTTCCCAATTCATAAAAAGATATCAACAAAATGAATAAGGCTACCAAATATAATTCTACTAATGGTTACCAAAAAAACAAATATTTGTGATAAACATAGAGATGTATCTGTCCTTTGAGCAAGGTCGTATCCAGGGGGGATGGGGGTTAGGGGATTTGAACCCCCTCCCCCCGAAACTATTTGTCTGACTTGTAAAAACGTAACAAAAAATGGACATAAACAAATTTTCGCCTTTTTTGAGTTTTTATGTGTACCCCCCCCCCCCCCGAAAAAAAAATTGGAGTGAAACCACCTCCGGAAAAAAATCCTGGGCACGGCTTTGCCTTTGAGGTCAGGTAATATATGTGCTAAGTTTCATTTGTAAACAGACAAGTTTTAAATAAACAGACAAATAACTAGATACAGTCTATTTTGGTTTGTAGTTCTATAAGTCTATTTTAAAGCTACTTGAAGCCATTTATAATGATAAGGCAACTTAAAGCTTCAATAATTTAAAGCAATAATTTTAAAGCTACCTTTCTCTGATATCTATAAAAAGATATCTTACACTAAAAGGATTTTGACTTCCAATTATTACAATATTTAGTTGTATATTTGCGTCCTATATATTCAACTTCAATCAGTGGCATCGCATAAGGGGCGTATCCAAGATTTTGGTTTAAGGAGAGGGGGTTACCAAAAGATTTTTGGTTGGTGAGAAGGTTATGTTATTTTTACCTGCATATTTACGACCAATTGACAAGTTGGAGTTATTTCTTCTTTTTTTTTGGGGGGGGGGGCTCAAATCCGGTACCAAACTATGAAAGGGTCTGCCTTCGTTCAATTAAATGCTATTTGCAGTGTCAATTTAGGAACTATTTTCTTTTGTGAATTTTTATTCGACTATACAAATTTCGTCTTCTGTGTGTATATTTTTTTTCTCTTTTTTACCTTTTCTATTTTCTTTTTTTTTATCGAATGATAGAAATCTCCGTCGGATATTGGCAGCGATAATAGATTGCGCTGTTAGTGTAAAACTGACTGTCAATACTTTGACCAGCGTTTATAATTGAATGGCCAAGTTTTTACTTTCTTTTTCTTTTTTTATCTTCTAAGTTTTGACTAGCTCTTGTAAATGATTGGCCAAGTTTTGACCGATTCGTTTATTTGATTGACTGTGTTTCGGCTAGCCCTTTAAATGATTGACCAAGTTCTGACAGATTCTTTTATTTGATTGGCCATGTTTCAACTAGTTCGCATCTTTCAAGCGAGCTTAGTGACAAAATTGAGTCGGTCCAAAAGCGTTCGCTCAGGATCGTCTATAAAGAGAGCAAAATTCCATACTCCTTCTTCCTTAAATCCGCCGGTATTACCACGTTAAAAGAAAGGAGAGTACAAATTTGTTTGCGTTTTGCTAAATCCGCAATATCAAATCCTCGTACTGAGGACATCTTTCCTGATTTACATGACCCCATTAGACCCTGCCTCCCCCGCTTAGCTTCCTTGGCAATTCCAACATATTCACCTATCCATACCGTTACTGAGAGGTTCCGGAAAAGTTTTATCCCCTTTATTTTGGCGCACCTAAATAATCCCTGAACTATGCTCTGTGCCAAAATTAACTTCTCCGTCCCTTTATTTTAGTTGTTGTGTATGTTCACAATAATCATGCGGCATTTTTTTCTCTTTGTCTTTGTCACTTTTATTTTCCCTTTTGTTGATACTTATTTATGTTAAATTTCTTTTCTGACCTTTAATTTTAAATTTTTTTTCTTTTATTTGTATTCCTTTCTTCAATTGTAAATATTTCTTTTGACAACTAATTTGGCTTGATTTTAAGTGTTTTTTTTTTAATTTTATGTATTTGACCTTGAACAAGATTTCGACAATATTTTTCTTCTTGACTGTGATTTTCTTTTATTCCCCACCCCTTCTTCTTCTATTTTTCTGTTTCTATTCTAGCCATTTGTTAAATTCTTATCGATCATTTTTATGCTTGATTGGTGTTTCTTTTCTTGTTGTATTATTTGTTTCTTCGTTTTGCTTTTTCTATTTCTTTTTGACATATGAAGTGAATTCGGGTCTATTAGAGCTTGTGATAGCCTTTGTAAAATAAATATTATCTTATCTTATCTTTTATTAAATAATTAAAAAAAACCTTTCCGAAAAGTAAGTTTTTCAAAGAAAAATAAAGGCCATTTTAAACTTAAGCTCAGCAGATACAAATACCTTTTAAAATTCAAATTCAAAACATCCAGAAATTACTATTAAAGAATAAATGAAACCCAAAAGAACAGAAATTAAATAAGCAGTCATAGCAAAAACATGCAAAAAGTTATAATATAAACGAATAAATAGATCTTAAAGCGAGTAATGCTTAGATTGAATATGAGTATCAAGCTTAAAATGAAAAAAAATATTTTCCTATTGAAGCATAAATGAAACTTAAAACGAACAGAAATTAAATAAACAATCAATGCAAACAAACATACAATAGATATTAATGTAAATTAATAAATAAATCTTAAAACGAGTGAAACTTAAATTGAATATGCAAATCAAGCTTGAAACGAATAAAAATCACCACAAACAAGAGTTTGGGTATGACCTCCTTCTCTCACTGTAAAAGTCTAAAACCTACTGCGTCATTGACGCTTTACTGAAAACTATATGCGCTTTGAACAGTCTTGGAAAGTATAAACAACATCAAATTGAATATTTGATGTATATTAATTGTTGAAAGATCCATCAGTTCAAGAATTTGTTTCACTATAATTGTATTTTCATTTTCAATACTGTATAAACAACACAAAAGCCAAACCAGTCTTTAATATCCCTCCCGTTCTATGGGAACAACATTTCTCCAGAGAGTTTTCAGAACTAGACCCACTAATAGAAAATCCCTCCAAAGTTACACTCGAAAAGATACTTTTGATAGGGTACAAATCAATGTTTACTGTATCAGTTTTGGATTTTTATAATATAATTCGTAAAATTAAAAGAAACCTTTTTCAAGAGGTACAGATCACGTTTGCACCAAACACCTCCTATATGGAACCGTTTTGGGTTTCATTTATTCTTTAATAGTAATTTCTGGTCGTTTTTGAGTTTGAATTTTAAAAGGTATTTGTATCTGCTAAGCTTAAGTTTAAAATGGCCTTTACTGTCCTTTTAAAAACTTATTTTTTGGGATAGTTTTTTTTTAATTAATTTTTGTTCGTTTTTGATGGCAAAAAATTTCAAGTTTTTAAAAATTTCTTATTTCAGAATTAAACTTAAAAAAAAAATCAAATATTCATCAAAGTATCAAAACTGATATCAAAGTAACAATATCAAAGTTAAAAAATGGGTTTGTGTCAACCTCGGAGTTTTTATTATCTGATGTTTGAACTATTTTTAACAAAATTGCTATCTCAAAATTTTTATCGGATGGGTTTGGGGAAAAAGGGCGTGGGGGGACTAGATTAAGCTTCAGTCTCTTTTGACTCTTTAAAAGTGAACTAGAACTTTCTATTTTCAATTAAATGAGCCCTCTCTGAAGTTTATACGAGTATCCCTTCTATAAGAACCATATATATCCCCAGAGTATAACTTACAACGCCTATCCCTGAGCCCTGGGGGATTGTGTCGACCCTGGAGTTTTAATGTCTGATGCTTGAACTGTTTTTAACAAAATGGTCACCTGAAATTTTTATCGGATGGGTTTATCCATCCGATACGCCCAAAATCGTGGAGGGCGGGAGGGGCTAGTTGCCCTCTGATCTTTTTTCGCTCTGAGAAAATGAACTACAACTTTTAATTTCCATTCAAATGAACCCTCTCTGAAGTTTATACGAGCATACCTTCCATAAGAACCATATATGCCACCAGAGTAATACTTACAACGCCTTCCCCGTCCCTGGGGGGGGGGGTTTGACACAGGAGTTTTTCTTATCTGATCTTTGAACTATTTTTAACGAAATGACCATACGTAAAGGTGTTTTTGTTATATGATCTTTCAACTATTTTTAACCAAATGGCTACCTCAAATTTTTTATCAGATGTATTTGGGGTAAAAGGGCTTGGGGGCCAGTTGCCCTCTGATCACTTTGACTCTTAAAAAGGGCACTAGTACTCTCGATTTCCAATCGAATGAGCCCCCTTTGAAGTTTATACGACGACCCCTTCTATATGATGTGCCTCTGCGAAAAAAATAAATAGAGTGTGGGGGGAGGCTAGCTGCCCTCCAATCACTTTTGTCTCTTAAAAAGTGAATTACAACTTTCAATTTCCAATCAAATGAGCCCTCTAGGAATTTTATACGAACATCCCTTCCATAACAACCATATATGCCCCCAGGGCATAACTTACAACGCCTACCCCCGGGCCCTGGGGGGCTGTGTCGACACCGGATTTTTTTGTTAGCAGAATTTTGAACTATTTTTAACAAAATGTCTATCAAAATTTTTATCTGATGCATTTAGGGTGTGGAGGAGGGGGGGGGGCTAGTTGCCCTCCGATCTCTTTTGACTCTCAAAAAGTGAACAAGAACTTTCAATTTCAAATCAAATGAGCCCTCTTCGAAGTTTGTACGAGCATCCCTTCCATAAGAACTATATATGCCCCTAGAGCATTACTCATAACGCCTGCCTTCGGGCCGTGGCGGGTTCCGTCGACACAGGAATTTTTCTTATCTGACCTTTGAACTATTTTTAATGAAGTGGCTATTATAAAAACTTTATCAGATGGGCTTTGGGAAAAAAGGGTGTGGGGGGGGGCTAGTTGCCCTCGGATATCTTTTGAACCTTAAAAATTGAACTAGACCCTTCAATTCCAATCAAATGAGCCCCCTCTGAAGTTTATACAAACATCCCTTTCATAAGAAGCATATACGCCCCCAGGACAACACTTACAACGCCTGTCCCCCGGGCTCTGGGGGTTGTTTTTGTTATCTAATTTTTGAACAATTTCCAAAACACTGGCTATCTCAAAATTTGTAGGGGACGGATTTGGGGAAAAGAGCGTGGGGGGGCTAGTTTAACTCTCTTGACTCTTAAAAAGTGAACTAGAACTTCGCCTGTGCCCTGGGGGGTTCTTTTGACACCGGATTTTTTTTTTATCCGACCTTTGAACTATTTTTAACAAGATGTCTATCTCAAAATTTTCATCAGATGGGTTGGGGGATAGCTGCCCTCGGATCTCTTTTGACTATTAAAAAGTGAGCTCGAACTTTCAATATCCAATCAAATGAGCCCTCTCAAAAGTTTATGCGAGCATCCCTTTCATACGAACAATATATGGCCCAGGGCATAACTTACAACCCCCCAGGGCCCTCGGGCCAAAGGGGCGTGGGAAGGGGGGCTAGATGCCCTCCAATCTCTTTTGACTCGAAAGAACTTAACTAGAACTTTCAATTTCCAATCAAATGAGCCATCTCTGAATTTTTTACGAGCATCCCTTCAATAAGAACCATATATTCCCCAAGGGCATAACTTACAACACCTGCCCTCGGGCCCTGGGGGGCTGTGTTGACCCCTGAGTTTTCGTTATAGTGTCTTTGAGCTATTTAAAAAAAATCTATCTCAAAGTTCTTATCGGATGGGTTTGAGGAAAAAAGGGCGTAGAGGGGGGGGGGGGCTAGTGACCCTCCAATCTCTTTTGACTCTTAAAAAGTGAACTAGAACTTTCAATTTCCAATCAAATGATCCCTCTTTGAAGTTAATACGAGCATCACTTCCATTAGACCCATATATGTCCCCAGTGCATAACTTACAACGCCTGCCCCCGGGCCCTGTGGGTTGTGTCAACACCGGAATTTTTGTTATATGATCTTTGAACTATTTTTAACAAAATAGCTATCTTAAAATTGTTATTGGTTGCATTTGGGAAAAAAGGGTTGGGGGAGGAAGCTGATTACCATCCAATATCTTTTGACGCTTAAAAAGTGAACTAGAACTTTCTATTTCCAACCAAATGAGCCCTCTCTGAAGTTTATACGAGCATTCCTTCCATAAGAACCATTTATGCCCCCAGGGTATAACTTATAACCCTTGCCCCTGAAGACTGTGGGGGGGGGAGTGTCCTGCTCAAACATATAATTTCCTAAACTTTCATCTACGTTGAACAAAATGGCTATACCAAAATTTTGATTGGATGTGTTTGGGGAAATGGTGGGAATGGAAGGGGTGTCAGTTGCCTTAGAATCAATTTCGACTATTAAAAAGGGAACTAGCCATTTAAATTTCCAACTGAATGAGCCCTTTCTGAAGTTTCTACGACAACGTTGTCTATACAAAACCTTACATGCCCCCAGGGCATAACTTACAACCCTTGCCCTGAGGGCTGTGGGGGAGTTGTTATCCTCAAGGACCTAATTTCCAGAACTTAAAAATACATTTAATAAAATGGCTATCTCAAAATTTTGATTGGATGTGTTGGGGGAAAAGGTGGGCTTGAGAGGGGGTTAATTGCCCTCAAATCACTTTCGACTATTAAAAAGGCCCTAGCCCTTTGAATTTCCAATCGAATGAGCCTTTTTTGGAAGTTTCTGCGACACCGCCTTCTATAAAAACGTTATATGCCCCCAGGGTATAACTTAAACCCTTGTCTTGAGGGTTGTGGGGGAGTGTCCTCCTCAAAACATATTTTTCTATCTGGAAATCAACTACGCTGAACAAAATGGCTGTCTCAAAATTTTGATTGGATGTGTTTGGGGGAATGATGGGGGTGGGGGGCTAGTTGCCCTCCAATCACTTTCGACTATTAAAAAGGGCACTAGCCCTTTTGAATTTCTAATCGAATGAGCCTTTTTTGAAGTTTCTACGACAACTCCTTCTATAAAAACGTTATATGTCCCCAGGGCATAACTTAAAACCCTTGCCCAAAGGGTTGTGGGGAATGTCCTTCTCAGAAACATATTTTCTATCTGGAAATCAACTACGCTGAACAAAATGGCTGTCTCAAAATTTTGATTGGCTGTGTTTGGGGGAATGATAGGGGTGGGGGGCTAGTTGCCCTCCAATCACTTTCGACTATTAAAAAGGGCACTAGCCACTCCAATTTCCAATCGAATGAGCCCCCTTTGAAGTTTCTACGATGACCCCTTCCATATGAAGTGCCTCTGGGGAAAAAATAATAATAAATAAATAATAAAACATTGGAGCCGTATGGCCTTTACTGTAGGCACTGCTACAGCGTTGTCTCTGATTAGCTACCTTTTGATTGATTTCTTTAATGAAT
The DNA here is from genome assembly GCA_027921565.1 of Artemia sinica. Lineage (NCBI taxonomy): Eukaryota > Metazoa > Arthropoda > Branchiopoda > Anostraca > Artemiidae > Artemia > Artemia sinica. Next base: position 11,041,313 of record CM051269.1, read on the forward strand.
TGGCCAGGTTTTGACTCGTTCTTTTTTTTATTGACTAAGTTTTGACCAGCACAGAATGACCAGGTTTTGGCCATTTGAATGGCTGTTTGGCCAGGCCATTTGGCCAGGTTGAATGACCAGGTTTTGGCCATTTTTTGTTTGATAACCTTTGACTAGCTCTTTTAATTGATTAGCTAAACTTTGACCTGTTATTTTATTTTATTGGCCAAGTTTTACCTCTTTTGATTAATTGGCCAAATTAGTGAATTGTGAAATTCTTTTATTTGATTGATGTAGTTTTAGCTGGCTGTTTTAATGGATTGACCATGTTTGGCCAGTTATCAAGCTCTTTCAATTTATTTTTATTTTGACTTGCACAATTAACCAAATAAGTAAATATGCAAGGGGGCCTTTGGGCCTCCTGAGGTTAAACCTGCGTGTCCCAAGGTCTGTTCACTTGAAAAGTTGCGTCGCTTAAGGTTAATACAGCCAAGAACTGACGCGTCTTTGTGCTGTGTCTGTTTTGGGTGGCTTTTGGCTGTGATGGGTAATTAGGAGTAGTACCGTAATCAATGACTATACCTACTGCACAAATTACTGAAGACCTATTCTGAATAACTTATCTGATATTTGAAATACAAGGGATCCCACTCTTGTGGAACCCCGGAGTGTTAAACTGGGCAGGCACACTCAAATTTAGTCTTAACAACGGAGATAGTGAGTTGTGACCCGTAGTTACCTATTGGTCTACGTCACTACTGATTTATCAAGCATTTTATTGTTCTGTCAGTGATTGCGAATCCTCATAATACCCAGATTAGGGAACACTCTTGTGGAACACCGGATTGCAAAACAGAGAAGCATACTTAAACGAAAGGTTTGCAAAAGAGATAACGACGGTGACAACAACACAGTCGATACTCGATGCTTACCAAGTATCATAGCTTGAACTCATTGAATCAAAACGCTGTAATGATGATTGTGAAGTATTTTTGTCGCAATTCTAGCCTAGAAAGCAACAATTAAATAGGGCTTCATAAAATGTATTTTAAATTTTTATTAAAACTTGTTTTAACTGATTATATATTTTTAATTGATAAATTATTATTTTATAAGATTATTATTTAAGATATTCTTATAATTCTTCATTTTTATTAATAGGTGATCATGTTTATGTTTTACGTGACCATGACACAGTTGGTTTGGAAGATCGCCTGTATGGATCTCAGTATAATGACTATGAAGGCCCCCTAAGAACCCCCGGAACCTTATATGGAAACTATACCCCTAAACAGCTAGACATTTTTCAAATTGAAAGGATTTTCAGGGATGAAAAGTAAGTTACCTTTATATTATATATTGATCTGTATTAGCTATGAATTAAAAATAATTTTAATTAAATAATCAAAAACATTAAAAAAAATAATGAAATAATAAGATATAAATTAAATGAAAAGTAAAAAACAAAGCTACGAAAAAAAGTTCCCTTTATCTTGTAGCCTACTTCGAGCTGAATCCGCGTAGAATTAACAATAACTGTAATTAAATAATATATAAGTATTATATAAAAAAGATTAAATAGCGAAATGATAAAATCAAAATTTAATAAAAAATAAAAAAATGAAATTATTTTGAAAAAATCTTAAAAAATAGATGCAAACCAAATAAAAAATTGAATAATAAAATATTAAATATATTGAATAAAAATATTAAGTTAAATAATAAAATTAGAAAAAATAATAGTTTTTTTTTTTAATGTCCTCTTTTTTCTCCTTCTATCTCTCTTCATCTCCCATCAACTTCAATTCAAAGAAGAAGGCTCTTAAATTGCTTCTCTCATCTTTTCTCTTTTTTTTAGGGGAATGGGGGGTGGGGGTGGGACAGAGCATAAGGAAAGACTATCTTCTTTGATTGGAAGAAAACTGTTGAAAAACTGAGAGGGGAAGGAGACGAGAAAACTGGGTTGCTACGGGCTGTTTTTAGATTTTCGCATTGTCTTTTGATTTCTTACTTTAGGGTTAGACAATCTTTATATTAAAATTAAATTAAATTGTTTTTGTTTTAAAAAATTAATTTAAATTAATTAAATTAATTAATTTAATTAATTAATTTAATTTGTTTAATTTAATTAATTAATTTAATTTAATAAATTAATTTAATAAATTAATTAAATTAATTTAAATTGTTTTAAAAAATTAAATTGATTTTTGCTGTTAATTTACATTAAATTGTGTCTGAGAACCCCAGCATGCAATTCTTACTACTTCTGCAATTTCTAATTTCTTATATTATTTACGTATTTTCGTTCTTTTTTCGTGCCAATTTGTATTTGCTTCCTTTTCAGCAATAAAAGCCTTGTTTACGGTCACCATTCTCGGCTTCATGGATCCTATGACGACCCGACTCAAAAATTCCAAATCATTTGCAATTTAAGTTTCGTTTCAATGATTGTTTTTTGTTTATTAATTAAAAAAACTTTTTCCACAAAATAAGTTTTTCAAAGAAAAGTAAAGAACTCCATTAAACAAAAAATGAGCAAAAATAAAATCAAATAATCTACCAAGTGTGAAACTACCACAAATCAGCATCGATGAATAAATGAAACCCAAAACGAACAGAAATTACAATAAGTAGCCGAGTCAAACTCAAAACGAGCAGAAATTAACATAAGTTTGGCTCAAAACCCCCTATGCCTTCCCAAGGCTAGAACATAATTCGCACTTTACTGAAAAAAATATAAATGTTTTTACTTTTATAACTTTAATAAATCAAGTAATATTAACATTTTGATTACTAAATATCAGTATATGTATATTAAACTGACAATGCACATTCATTTGTATTTTTTTAAGTAAAGTACAAATTTTGTTCTGGCCTTGGGAAGGCATAGCGGTTATTTATTGTAATGAATAAGAAGAAACTTCAAAAGGGCTCATTCAGTTGGAAATTGAAAGGGCTAGAGCCTTTTTTAATAGTTGAAAGTGATTGGAGAGCGACTAACGCCCCTCTCACGCCCACCATTTTCCCAAACACATCCAATCAAAATTTTGAGATATCCATTTTGTTCAACGTAGTTGACAGTTCTTGAAATTATTCTTTTTCATTGTCACTTTCGACTATTAAAAAGGGCAATTTTAATTTCCAAACAAATGAGCCCTTTTTGAAATTTTTACAACAGCTTTCTACATAAACCTTATATGCCCCCAGGGCATAATTTACAACCGTTGCACTGAGGGCTCTGAGGGGGTTATCATCCTAAAAGACCTAATTTCCAGAACTTATGACTACGTTGAAAAAAATGGATATCTCAAAATTTTGATTGGATGTGTTTGGAGAAATGGTGGGCGTGAGAGGGAGCTAGTTGCTCTTCAATCACTTTCGACTATTAAAAGGGCACTAGCTCATTAAATTTTCAATTGAATGAGCTGTTTTCAATGTTTTTACAACATCGCTTTCTATAAAAATTTTACATGCTCCCAGGGCATAACTAACAACCCTTGCCCTGAGGGTTGTGGGGGGGATGGGTGGTCATCCTTAAAAACCTAATTTCCAAAACTTTCAACTACGTTGAATAAAATGGCTATCTAAAAATTTTGATTGGATGTGTTTGGGGAAAAGTTGGGCGTGAGAGGGGGGTTAGTTGCCCTCAAATCACTTTCGACTATTAAAAAGGGCACTAGCCCTTTGAATTTCCAATCGAATGAGCCGTTTTTCAAGTTTCTACGACAAAGATTTCAATAAAAACCTTATATGCCCCCAGGGCATAACTTATAACTCTTGCCCTGAAGACTGTGGGGGGAGTGTCCTGCTCAAAGGTATAATTTCCTGAACTTTAAACAGCATAGAACAAAATGGCTATCTCAATATTTTGATTGTATATGTTTGGGGAAATGGTGGGCGTGGAAGGGGTTTTAGTTGCCTGCCAATCACTTTCGACTATTAAAAAGGGCACTACCCATTTCAATTTCCAGTCGAATGAGCCCTTTTTGAAGTTTCTACGACAACGCGTTCTATAAAAGCCTTTTATGCCCCCAGGGCATAACTTACAACCCTTGCCCTGAGGGCTGTGGGGGATTGTCCTCCTAAAAAACATAGTTTCTATCTTGAAATCAACAACACTGAACAAAATGGCTATCTAAAAATTTTGATTGGATGTGTTTAGGGAAAAGGTGGGCGAGAGAGGGGGGTTTGTTGCCCTCAAATCACTTTCGTCTATTAAAAAGGGCACTAGACCTTTGAATTTCCAATCGAATGAGCGGTGCCTTCAGAGGTACGGGAGGAGCTAAGGTCTGATGCTGGGGTGTATCCGGAGGGTGTTTGATTTCAACCCCCTCTAAAATATTTCTTTGACTTGTAAATTGGCCAAAAAAATGCCCCCCTCCCTTTCCGAGCAAAAATGCTTTCGGGAATACCACTTCCTCCAAACAAAAATTTTTCGGGGACCAATAACCCCGAATCAAAATCCTGGATACGGGCCTGAAATAGGGTAAGAAAAGTTTTCTATACCCTATCTTTAACTTTGAAACTACATCAAAAATATTAAAACTATTCACGAACAACCGGAATATATTTTCTTTTTATTCTTTTTCAGTAACAAGACTTTCGTCTATGGTCATCATTACCTTCGACCTCACGAAACTTATCACGAACCGACCAGAAAGTTCTTCCCCAATGAGGTTCTTCACATGCCTCTATTTGAGTCTATACCAGCCTGGGCTGTGTTAGGCCGCTGTTGGGTTCTTGACTTGAAAACCTTTTGTAAGGGTAGACCCAGGGATGCGGTTGAGGAGCATGTGTATATATGTGATTTGAAAGTGGATAAAGCGGCGAGGATGTTCTCCAAGTCGCCAAAGCCTAAGTTCCCTTGCTCAACGAAGAATTTCGCTTTTGTGTGGTTTGATGTCAAGCTGAAACCTGTCAGGAATTACCAGGTATTTTTTTATTTTATTTACCAGGTTTTTTTTTTAATTTACCAGCTATTTTTTAGTTTACCGGGTAATTTACCAGGTTTTTTCAAATTAACCTGGTATTTTTTTTTAATTTACCAGATAATTTTTCATAAATCTCTGAATTGGGCTTGACGAATTTCAAATTTGGAAAAAGGTGAATAATGAGGATTTCATCAAGTATTAGGGTTTTTATGATTTCAATGAGATGTAAAATCCCTTTAAGTAGTAGAATTGGGAATTGGCCAAGCTGAGGTAGCCTCCTTTGCCCCGCTCCTACTATAACCTGTCATGTTTTATTTTTTGTGTCCTTCGATGGATTATAAATTTGTTTTGATTATAGGGGACCTTTGATTCGTGCATAGTTCCATGTCGGCTTTATTTGATTGTTTTGTTTGTTTATTTTGTGTGTTAAATCTTAGGAAATTAAGAAGGAAACCGTAAAAATTGTGATGTTTCTGTGGAGGGGGGGGGGCTTTGGGCTCCTCACTTGAATTTGTGTTGTTAACAATTAGTGTCCCGCCAAAATTTTGAAAAAATTAATTATCGGTAAAGTTTGGTAGAATTTTTTTACCAATGAAGTTGATAAAAAAAATAACTTATTTTTATTCATCATACAGAATTAAAAAAAAGCGAAGTAGCTAAAAAAAAAAAAATACAAAAATTGCGGCTAAAAGAAAGAATAACGAAAAAACGAAACCACACATGTGTAGTGACACTGTGATGGTCATTTTGCAGTACGCCATATAGTCCAGGAAGTGTGTGAAAAAAAGGGCCTAACCCGGAACAAATTGCAATAGAAATGATTCTTTCACTACCCGACTCAGAAAAATGTGCTGATTCCGAATATGCAAAGTTTGCTCATCTAGCTGTTTCAAAAATACGTTTTTTTGGTTTTTTTTTTCTAATGCTGGATCAACGGCAACTGACTGTCCGTCACTAACTGGTGCAGCTTTATTAGCAAGCGTTACGGCCACAGACTTTTTCTTGAATGTGTACGTGTTGACGTTTTCCCCTGTCATGCTATCCATGATTTCTTGTCCGACGGATCTAGTTGTGTCGACGTTGACTTTTTCATCAGCCGTAACTCGAGAGGTAATGTTTCGCAAGCTCGAAACATTAGTTTAGACATTAGTTTCGTTGTTGTGACTGTGAAACATTAATTTTACATCCTCAAAATCAACATCAACCTCAAAAAAATAATTTTTAGTAGTTTGCTGTATATTCATCGTTCAACCTAAAAAGATAAATGAATGTTTTAATTTTACGTTCAAATAAAGGTGATTTTCATACTTACTGTGATCCAGTACCCTATTCTAGACATCAATTCTGTTGTTGTACCCCTTTATATGGAAACACGAATTTCACCTCCTCAAAATCAACCTCAACCTCAAAAAAAACATATTTGTGAAACAGCTAGATGAGCAAACTTTGTATATTTGGAATCAGCGCATTTTTCTGAGTCGGGTAGTGAAAGAATCATTTCTATTGCAATTTGTTCCCGGTCAAACCGTTCCCTTCCTGGACTAATAGAATCTTTCACATTAGTATATCTTAAGATAATGTGTTACGTTATGTAACCTTACAGAGCCTATTTTTTTTGTAAGAGACAGTACTTGGCAGTACCGCTTTGCAGTCCACTTGGTAGTACCAAGTAGACTCAAGCTCTACATACAGATTGACCTGTTCTTGTAAGTTTACGGTTCATTATGGAAAAGTCCATAAAAAATTATCGAATAGTCGAAATAAAAATTGGAATATATATACTCCCCATTTAATTATAGATGTCAATAGTTTGTTAATGCTGGAGATGTTGCCGAATATGCTAGGTAAAGAGATATACTACTGCTAGTTCTACTCACTGCAGCACCTAGCCGCTCCTCTTCCATATTGTTCACGCTCCTCCTCCGTCGCAATCTGTGCACAGGTTCCCTCTTTACTCCCTCCTAAGAAGTTCCAGTTTCATTCAAATTCTTTCTTACAACCTGTTCCTGGCCCATTCGGGCACGACCTGCTTTTGTTTGGCCCTAGATTGATGGCACAAAAGAACGATCTCTGAGAATTTGTCATCCTTTATCCGCTTAGCGTGTTCTAGCCTTCTCTACCTTTCTCTTATTATAGCCCTGGAAAGCGGGATAGAGCCACATTTTTTGCTCTAGTCATAACTCTAGGTAAAGGTGATCAGAGGGTTTTCCCGGAAGGGAGGGGGGTATTTTAGAAAAACGGGCCTCCAGACTAAACATGGGGGTGTTTGGAAATTTCGGATTAAAGCATGTGATTATATTTTCTGGCAAGGAAGGGAGTTAGGATTTTGTAGTCAAGTACTTTTTAAGCCTTTTTAGTAGGTTTTATTCGAAGCTTAGGCTCTTTTTTCTGAAAGTTGTCTTGGGATGCGTCTTCAATACTGATATTCGGGACGGGAGTCCAATCCCTTATCAATCTCTTTTGAAAGCAGATTTAAAGGTTTAAAAGTTGGTCTTACCAATTATTTTCGGGCCTCGCTCTGGCCTGGAACCTTTTGAGGATCTTGATTTTTTTTTTTTTTTTTCAATTAAAATACTCTTAAAGTTTCTTGCATTTTAAATTAAGTCTATTTGTTGTTCATTTTTTTCGTAATGTATGTTCAATGAGCAGAAGAAATGTAAAATGAAGGAGTAAAATGATTGAATGAAATGGAATTAGTGAGTAAAATTATGAAAATGAATGAATGAAAAAAAATGTAGGCTTGTGAAGCAATCACATGAATGTTTAAGTTAAACCTTTTTTTTTTAAGTAACTTCAGATGATAGTATGTTTTATTTTTCTACTGACAGACACATTTCCGAATCCAGTTTGATTTTTTTTTTTTTTTTTTTTTTTTTTTTTCAATTAAAATACTCTTAAAGTTTCTTGCATTTTAAATTAAGTCTATTTGTTGTTCATTTTTTTCGTAATGTATGTTCAATGAGCAGAAGTAATGTAAAATGAAGGAGTAAAATGAATGAATGAAATGGAATTAGTGAGTAAAATTATGAAAATGAATGAATGAAAAAAAAATTTAGGCTTGTGAAGCAATCACATGAATGTTTAAGTTAAACCTTTTTTTTTTAAGTAACTTCAGATGATAGTATGTTTTATTTTTCTACTGACAGACACATTTCCGAATCCAGTTTGATTTTTTTTTTTTTTTTTTTTTTTTTTTTTTTTTTTTTCAATTAAAGTTTCTTGCATTTTAAATTAAGTCTATTTGTTGTTCATTTTTTTCGTAATGTATGTTCAATGAGCAGAAGAAATGTAAAATGAAGGAGCAAAATGAATGAATGAAATGGAATTAGTGAGTAAAATTATGAAAATGAATGAATGAAAAAAATGTAGGCTTGTGAAGCAATCACATGAATGTTTAAGTTAAACCTTTTTTTTTTTAAGTAACTTCAGATGATAGTATGTTTTATTTTTCTACTGACAGACACATTTCCGAATCCAGTTTGATTTTTTTTTTTTTTTTTTTTTTTTTTTTTTTTCAATTAAAATACTCTTAAAGTTTCTTGCATTTTAAATTAAGTCTATTTGTTGTTCATTTTTTTCGTAATGTATGTTCAATGAGCAGAAGAAATGTAAAATGAAGGAGTAAAATGAATGAATGAAATGGAATTAGTGAGTAAAATTATGAAAATGAATGAATGAAAAAAAATGTAGGCTTGTGAAGCAATCACATGAATGTTTAAGTTAAACTTTTTTTTTTAAGTAACTTCAGATGATAGTATGTTTTATTTTTCTACTGACAGACACATTTCCGAATCCAGTTCGATGCTTTTTTTTTTTTCGAATGTAAAACTTAACTTAAGCCTACATCTGTATTTATCCCATTTTTTTTTTTTAGAAGCGTAGTTCGTGACTTTTCTAAATATTAGAAAAAGAGAAAAATTTTTCAAACCGAAGTAAAGAGTCACATTAAAACTTGAAATTTGTTCTCTATATGAGGGAGGCTTCTCCTCTCTTCAACCCCCGTCTAATGTATTTATTTATGAGCCTTCGAGGAAAAACCTGTTATCTGCCCTTTGGGATAATCACTTTCATCACAAGCATCATTGGTCATGATTACTTCTCGAAAAACTAAAATATCAGGTTAGCCTATTTCTTGATCTAAAAACTGTAAACTTTTATTTAGCCTCATCCAAGTGATTATCCTGGATCCAAGCCAAACATCCTGAAAAACAAATCAGAGGCTACTGAAAATGAAAGCTCTCTGATAGTGTCTATACCCTCAACAAAGAAAAAGAAATTAAAAGATGAAGAAGAAGTACCACTCGCTAAAGTTAGAGACGAAGTCAAATACGTCAAAGTAAGTGTATCCTCATCTCTCCCTCTATCTCTCGCCACCTCTCTCTTTCTCTCTCTATCTCTCTTTTTCCATCTCTCTGACTCTTTCTCTCTATGTGTCTTACTCTTTCTCTCTATGTGTCTTATTCTTTCTCACTTTTTTCTCTATCTCTCCCTCTATCTCTCGCCACCTCTCTCTTTCTCTCTCTATCTCTATCTCTCTTTCTCCATCTCTCTGACTCTTTCTCTCTATCTGTCTCACTTTTCTCTCTATCTCTCACTCTCTCTCTGTCTCATTCTTTCTCTCTATCTATCTCTCACTCTTCCTCTCTGTCTCTCTCTCACTTTCCTTCTCACTCTCTTTCTCTCTAACCGCATCTTCCCTTCCTCCTCTCTTTCCCTCTCTCTCTATCTCCCTCTCCCCGTCTCTCTGTGCTCCCTCTAATCCATCCTGTGTGCGTATGATGCTTTTATGCCCAGTTATTCTAAGTTAAAATGTTAAATTTGGGAAATTCTAATTTACGCTACGCAATAGCAATCTAGCTCCTATACACTTTTTCTAAAGGGAGGGGGAGGGATCAAAATGTCGTCGTTGTTATGCCTAAATGTATAATTTGGCATATTATTAGCCAAATGATGTTTACTGAGTTACATTAAAAGGGAGAGCCACTAGGGCAATGTGTCTTCAGTCTCAATCATCAGCTTTCAATCATTATATAATCTACATCCCCTTTTTGAATGAAGCTCAGCATATATGTAAAAAAAAAAATGTCTCATGCAAGGCCGTATCCAGGAGGGGGTTAGTAGGTTTGAACCCCCCCCCTCCTCGAAATGCTTGGCCGACTCGTAAAAACGTAATAAAATATAAACGAATATAAACACATTTTCAAGATCCGTACAGTATATCCGTGATTAATCCAAAAATCTGAAAACCTTCTCGCTCTTGTTTTGAAAATATACCCAGTACCCTGAATTTGGTTCGGGGGGGGGGGGAGGGAATTTTTGTTTTTAGGGAGGGGGTTTAAAAAATTTACAGGACATATCAAATTTGTTCATATGTATTTTTGTTACTTTTTTACCAATCAGATAAACATTATAGGGGTGGGGGAGGAGGTCCAAACTCGGTAACTCCCCCTGGATACAACCTCGAGAGGGCCGTAAAATCTAAAATAGAATACGATGGTTTGACTCAACCTTGGAATGGGTGAATTATACATATATATATATATATATATATATATATATATATATATATATATATATATATATATATATATTATATATATATATATATATATATATATATATTATATATATATATATATATATATATATATATATATATGTATTATAGTATTGCAGACCATTTTAATTTTTATTTTGTCAATTATTTTGTGTATTTTATTACTGATAATATTTTTTTTTATTATTATTATTATTAGCTATCTCAAAAGATGGAGCGCCTGGATAGAGTAGCGATTCGTCTTTTAGCAAAACGAGCAACAAAAGAACAACCGTTAGATGTCTCTTATCTGTTAGAAAGAAAAAGACCAAAGAAGAAAATCTCGGTGGAAGTACAGAAGCCAGAAGAACCAGAACATGCTAAATAGGTTGGGCTATTAAAATCCGGCCACAATTTATATAACTAGTCTTAAAAGTAGTTCTGTTGATCAGAGTTTTGTTCCTTGTTATGACTTCTTTTCAGTGGCGCCAATTTTGAAAAAAAACCGTATTTTTGTATTTTCATTGGAAAATTTGAAAAAAAATCAAAAAACGCCCCCCCCCCCCCTTAGATATTTTGACAAATATGTTTTTTTGTCTTTTCATTAAAACAAAATTTTCTAAAAAATTCTCCCCCCCCCCACTCCCATACATTTTCTTGAATAGGTGCCACTCCTTGTTTTATTAGATTTATATGACTTTTATCTCATTGTTATTAAGGGGTTGAAGACTTCCGTCATGCCATGTCACGTATGGCACATTTTGTGCCACCTGGTGCCACCTGGTGGTTGTGTGTCGCCTGGTGTACAGGATCTTTTAAAGAATGGGCAACCCCTTTACTGTGAGGAAGACGGTAAAGAAAGAATTATATTGGGTGTTTGATTCGCTGTTTTATAATTTATACCCGTTACGAAAATCTTTTCTGAAATCTTTCCTGAAATTTCTGAAAAATCTGGTTACGAAAACTTTTCTGAGCGAAAATTTTTTGAGTTGCGTTTTTGAGTTGCGCCAATGGCATAAAAAATTTTGAATTCAAAATGACCTTGTTAGTAATATTGTCTGTGTTTATTAGGAGGTTATTCCATTGTTTTTAGCGTCAATTACTACGAGTTACCGAAGGTTATTTGACATTTAAATGGACTTGCTGTATTAAAAAAAAACATTAATAATAACTTTTGATTGGTTTTAATAAGTTTGAATATAAGTGACTTAATTAATAAATTATTTTAATAATTAATTTTGATAATTGTAATAATCAAAATTTGCGTAAAGATTAAAAAATACAGTAAGAAAAGCTAAAATTTCAATATAAGAATTTAAATACATAAAAATATAAATTTAATGTTAAATTTTCCAGCCATCCCTTGAGGCCTGGTGCCATAGGTGGCCTGCTATTCGCCTATATCGTAGATCCGGCCGTATTCCTGTGGAACCCATATTTCAGCGTCAAAGTGCCAAATGGATAAACTGAGTGATTTAAATCAAGTGGTCACAAGCCTTGTGGCATTTACTTTACGTAAAATTTAGTCAACTTTGTTAATTCCATTCGCCCCCACCTTGCCATTCACCCTTGGGTTTTTCCAATCTCCTCAAACTTGCGTGCATCTCCAAGTGCCACTTGTTTTGCCATGTGTGGCACACTGTTTAGCCTTTTCATGCCAGACATGGCAAACGTCGTGCCACGCGTGGCTAAATAGCAAGATAAAGTATTCAATTGAAGTATGAAGGCAGAACCAGATCGAGAAAGAAGGAGAAGCAAAAATGCTAAAATACAATTTATTTACTGCTGTCCATTCTCCCTCCCCCCCCCCTCTAAAAAACAGCCATCTCAGTGAAGTTCCACACCCACTGCTGTATATAACAATTAAAAAAAACCTAGTTATGCTCTCTTTTCAATCCTTTTTAGACTTTGACCCCCCCCCCCCTCGGAGGTCCTCTTTTCGCCTATAGCAGGGGCAGATCTAGAATAAAATCATGAGGGGCCTGATTTGACAAGGGTACCAATAATTGTCCGAATCGACAATTTTGTTAAAACAAAAGAGTGAAAAACAAGGAATGAGGTTGCCAGAAAAATCTCGGTGGGCCTGGGGTTCTTTCGTTCCCCTGGATCGCCAGTGGCCTACAGCCCTGGCTCTGTCTAGTATCATAAGTTGTAGCTTAATAGTTGAACAGCAAACATTGGTTAACTTTTGGAGGAGTCGAAATTCGGTTGGTAATGCAGTTGACTGATCATGAGCTGATTTATTACCCATAGGAAAAACATATTAAGAACAAATACCCATAGAAAGAGGAAACTAAAAATTACCCATAGTAATTTTTTTTTTATATATGTTAAACATATTTTTGAAACATATAAAAGACCCAAAAAAACATATTAAAATTATATAAACCCCAAAAATACATATTAAGAACTAAAAAAATTGCCCATAGAAAAACAAGTAACCTTATTAACTATGTTTAAATCGTGGTAAGAATATTTTCTCACGGTTGTGTTTCAACAGCGAGTACCTTGAGTACTGGAAAGTCAATTTTATTAACGATGTGACGCTATCTGAAATCGTCTCGTTTATGAGGTTATTCCGTCAAAACCAGGCGTTAGTCCCTTCAGGCAAAGGCACAAGAGATGCAAAAAACCTATTGGATTAGTTGGTAAAGGACTTGTTGCACTTAATGTGTCAGGTGCCACAAATTATTGACAAATTAACGACAGGCTGTCACGTTCAATAATGTAAAAAAAGAACACAATTTGCAGCAGTTTAAGTTGCAGAGAATAAATAAAGAAAAGAAGAGAAATAACTTCCTTGTAATCCTTTGGTAAAAAGTTTGCTTTAATATCACCAAGGCCGTGCCCAGAGGGCGGGTTAGGGCGGTTTGAAATCCCCCTTCCCCCCAAAAAAATGTTTGTTTGACTCGTAAAAACGTAACAAAAATGGATATAAATAAATTTTGTATGCGTTTTTTTAGGTGTTTTTGTGTAACCCCCCACCCCCGAAATTTTTTTTTTAGTAAATCCCCCTCCGAAAAAAAATCCTGGGTACGGCCTTGAATATCACTGGTTTACGTCTGTTATGTATTGACTTAGAGCTAAATAAGTCTAACTTCTGCAAGAGAAAGAGAAACTTAGTTATTTTTAGTAATTGATTTTTTAGTTATTTTAGTAATTGATCGTAACGCATATTTAAAATATTATATTTCAATTTTTTTAATTATAAATTGGCTTGGCACCTCTACTACTACTACTTCCACTAACTACCCACTGCAGGACGAAGCTGGTGAAGCCAAAGACAGCTACGCATGCTCTCCTTCCACCCCCATTTATCCTTTGCATCCTCATGAAGATCGATTCCCTTTCAATCCTTCCCTTCAATCCTTCCTTGTGATATATTCCTGCCCATTTGGGTACTACCAGCTTTTCGTTAGGATACCCAAAAAGAACAATCTTTTGCAATATGTCATCCGCAAAATGTGGCTTATCCGTCTCGGACTTTCTTTTACTGCAGCCCTAGAAAGAGACCTGCATAAACAATAACTACTTAGAAAAAAACATGTTCCTCTCGGTTCTATTCTCGTCATAATTTTTGGTTATAACATTGTTAATCACTTTTTAATGATATTAATTACTTAATTAATTCTCTAATAATCTTATTAATGAATTATTAATTTGCCCAGTAGCTGCATAAAAAATATATAGAAAATAACATACTTCTCCCGATTCTCGTCATATTTTTTTATATTGTTTAATTAATTAATTGATTAATTATTGACTAATTTAAATTTTAGTAATATCATTAATTAATAATATTAATAATTAAGAAAAGTTCGTGGCTTTTTAGATGTGGGGATTTCAGTTCACTTGTAGAACTATGTCCACTATAAAGTCAGCTTTAATATTGGATTACTTTATTTATTATTGCAATCAATTGTGCCTTTAATAATTTCCTCTTTAATGTAATATTTTTGCTTTTATACATAAGGGATTGCTAGTTTTCTAGTTTTTATCTCAACCTTATTTATTTACTTTTTATTTATTAATTTGTTTGATTGCATGAGTGATCTGACATTTCTTGTGGTATTGGTATATCTATATTATATGTTTATATGATATTATTAAATTAATATTATATTATATTATAATCGTATTATAATATATTGCTATAATATATTGCATTATATTATAATATGCTATCATTTAGTATTATATTATTGAAATTATTTTCTTTCCTAGTAGTGATTGAGTGATCAATGGTTGAGATTAAATATTATCTGTTGTGTTCTGTTTAATTTTTTTCAAAATTATAAGAATTGATGTCATTCGTGCCCGTAAGTAATTAAATTTTTAATTTAATTAAAGTTAAGTGAAATTAAGTTAAATTTTTACAAATAAATGAAAGTATATTGTTATTTTATGTTGTCAGTTTGAGGTAAACCATCGTTGCCAGACTAGGCCAGATTCTATTTATCGTCAAGTGCCAGCCTAGTGGTGAATGTGTATACTAAACTTTGGGAAAGCTCTTGTAACTTTCCCTATTTGCCAGACAAATATCTGCTTGTTCTTCCTTCCCCCTTCTGAGATTAGTCTGAAGGAACCCCCCGCCAACCAACCAACCCCCCCCCCCACCCATCCGTAATGAAAAAAAAAACTTAGAAATAAAAAAAAATTCAAATGCATGTTCATCAACGCTTAAATAACCTATTACTCATAGACTACAACTTCACCGATATTATCTTAATGTTCTTCTTCATCAGTTAGTGATTAAGTATTAGCAGCTTGGGAGGGGATAGTGTTTTGGGAGAATTAGAAATTAATTTCGGGAGGATTTATAATTAAATGGTAATATTGTTTATGTAGAAATTTTCAAAGTATCTAGTGCGTGAAATTGCGTAAAGTTAGAACAGGTATGAGGGAACGATTTATTTTTGAGGCCTGACCTATTTTTTCGAATATGAAAATAAAATGATAAGCGAAGTGTTGCCGTATTTGCCTAATTACTAAAATTAGCCCTATTGTAGGAATATCTAACTGCCAGGGACTAACCCTAAACTGGTGCTATCTTAATGGCGTTCTTTTTCATCTGTAAGCTATCAATTATCGGTAATTTTGAGGGAAGGGGCTAGTGTTAAATTAAAATTAATTAAATTAATTAATAAATTAAATTAGTAAATAAATAAATTAATAATTAATTAATTAATAAAATTAATTAATTAAAAAGAATTAAAAATTAATTTTTGAAGAATTACAAATTTGATCAAAATTTTATATAGGAATTTTCAAGATTTCTAGCGACTGCAGTTGTGTAAAATTAGAGCAGGTATCCGTGAGGCGTGACTTTTTTTATGCAGTGTTGTCATGCCGGTCTAATTGAATCCAATTGGAATTACTCAAATTAGCCCTATATATGTAAAGTTTCTGCATTAATGTCTGGAGAAACTTTAACAACTTTTCCCGTCTACGTGGCAAATCCTGATGCTTGGTGTCTTCTAGGATTAAGACAACGTCTTAACGTCATACAAACAACGTCTTATAACGTATTAAAGTTGTGGCAATAATTTTTAAAGGCTTTAATAAAGAATTATTCATAACAAATGTGTTTTTTCCATCTGCGGTAAATAGATTCTAAAACCACGCGGGCCTTGCACGAAGTAAAAAAAGAAAAAAAATATTAACTAAACAAACAAGAATAATTCTCACTCAGTGAATAATGATAACAAAGCAGACATTTCTGCAAAGACCTTCACTAAACTGAAAATATTAAAGAAAAATTAAAGAAACGGAATATCCCTCGAATGTACTCAAGAAAAGAAAACTAAACAGAAAAATATTTCAAACAGAAAAGTAGAAAGAAAAACAGAAAACAAAAAAAAAGAAAAAGAGCTACCTCTTGGTAATGAAATTGAAAGTCTGGCTCAAAAAAAAATTCTATACCATACATGTTGTTTTTTTTTGGAAGGCTTAGTGGAGGGCTAAATCAAAATATAAAAAAACAAAATATATTAATAATAATAAAATGATAATAAATATAAAATATAAAAAAAATAACTTTGTTTTCGTCCTTCACTGGCTGAAAATTAACCTTGTTTGTTTGCTCTTCTTTTCTTCATTTTTTCTTTTTTTTTTCCTTCATTGTTTTTCTGTTCCTTCTGCATAGGGGGCTACCCTACCCTAGGGGTGTCCCGAGGGGGGGGCAACTTTTTTGGCATTCAGTAAAATACAAGGCGAAAATTTTGGCAGAAAACTTGCAAAATCGGCCCGAAATTTAGCAAAATTCTTGATTTCTGCAGAAAATTCTGCATAAATCAGGTAGCGATTCGGTAATATTTACGAAGATTGCCCCCCCCCCCCTGCCAAATAAAATGAGCCTTGGGACGCCCCTGTCCTACCCTGTACACTCCTTTGGCGTCACACTTGTAAGAAATTTATGAAAAAAAAATATTTTAGTTTTAAAGAATGAAAACTAAAGCGAGATGGATTACATTACGTTTATTTTTGATTCTGGTGATTTTAATTTAGTAAAAAAAGAAGCTAATAAAGTTTTACCTTTGATTTTCGAATGAAAATTTCTTCTGTTGTTATTGTTTTAAAATGTATTTGATTAAATATATCATTTATCAGATGGGGCAACTATGGATGGATTTGCAAAAGCCAAGCTTCAAATAAATGTAATAAAAAATAAATGCGGTATATAAAACAACGAAATAAAAATGAATAATTAAAATAAATAAGAGATATAGTCCAACTACAGTTTTGGCTAATCCATCTGAAAATCTTAAGTAAAAAAAATTCTTAATTTTAGTTTTACCGAAAAAAAAAAGAATATGTTTGGATTTTTAGAAAAATGTCCTCATCCCCCTCCTGCCTGGCCTGGCTTGGTTGTTTTTTCCGTCACTCTTTAATCGTTTCTTTTTGGTCTTTCCTTGGAATTTATAAAAATCTGATGTCTGTAACGTTATAATATATATTTTATAACGTTTAACGTATTTTATAACGTTTTAACGTAACGTTTATAATTATAATAAAGCGATTCGTTTATCTTCCGTCAATGAATTTATTGTCTTCTATCAGGCTATTTTTGCGAGTTTGTTTCTGTGTTCAGTTTCGTATATATATAAAGTACTTCTGATATGTTGGCGTTTTGGCCTTATTTTATTATAATTCTTCTTTTTATAAACTAACTTACTGTAAAGCAATTAGGTTTATATTACTTATTAAAATTTATTTGAATTTATCAGCTATTATCGTGTAAAACATATGTGGTTAGGTTTTCTATGATTGTTATAAGAGTAGCCATATTATTGCTAGTTTATTGAAAAAATAGATTGACTATCATATTGTGTGTAATGTTGAATTGGTTTGAATCCAATAAAATATCCTCATGTTGACTGAACTGTTTGTTGTTTTATTAGGATTTTTTTTTTTTTTTTTTTTTTTTTTTTTTTTTTTTTTTTTTTTTTTTTTTTTTTTTTTTTTTTTTTAAATCCGACTTTTAATGACTAAAGAATTTCTACACATCTGTAAATAAAATCCACGATGATCCTGAAGAAGAAGTGGAAAATGGTGAGTTATTTTGAAATTTGATAAAATTAAGTTATTTTAAAATAAAATTAATAATTAATTTCAATTAATTTTGAAATTGAACATTGAAAAAGTTATGTTTAATCTTAATAAAAATAAATTAAAAATCAAAATTATGCTGCTGAGAAAAAACTTATATTTAATACAAAATATATAATATATAATCTGCTAAATGCAGTAAGAATGTCCCGAGACCACACTAGCCCATAATTGACGCCAGGAAATTTTCCCAGGGAGGGGAAAAAGTTTTACCAGGAGCTTTATTTTACTAGAATTTAAACGGGAATTTTTCTCATTTGTCTATTTTTAACTTTGTTTAAATTTGTGCCCTTCCCTCCTCCTTATCGATGTCTATGCATTACTACTACTACTAACAACTCATCGCAGCACTGAGCCGCCTGAGGCCAACCCAGCTACGCACACTCCTCCATCCTGATCTATTCAGAGCTTCCCCCTTTACACCCTCCTAGTAAGTTCTTATTTCCCTTAAATCTTTCTTTACAACATTCTCCCACCCCAACCGCGGATGACTCTGTTTAGCCCAAGACGGTTGGCCAAAAAGGACAATCATCCGCATCCTTCATCCGCAGAACGTGCCCTAGCCATTTCAATCTTTCCCTCATTATAGCCCTAGAAAGCGGGATTGAACCACACTTTTCGTCCTCCGTTTTTCAGAGCACTCATGCTTCAGAACCATATTTGACCGCGGTTATCACTGTAGCTTCCAATATTCTAATCTTGGTTCCGAGACTTCCAATTTTTTTTCAGCTGTGAAAAAACACCCTGAGCCTTGGCTATTCTACTTTTAACATCTTTACTGATTCCGCCGTCTTTACTAATAATGCTACCAAGGTAAGTAAAGCTGTCCACCTGATCTATCTTTTCAATGCCCAATGTCTCCTTTCATCATCACTTACTCTTAGGGTTAGCAACTTATTCTTCTTAAAATTAGTTTTCAAACCTATTCTAGCAACCCGACCACGCAAAACCTCTAAAAGTTCGGCCATTTTGCTCACACTTTCATCTAGGATGCTTAAGTCATCAGCACGGTCAAAGTCCAGGAAAGTTTTTCCTTTCCTATTTCATTTTCCTTCCCATTTGATTCCGTGGTCTCCCATTGCCTTTCCTGTGCTCCTTAAGACAAAGTCCATCACAATAATCCATGTAAAGGTGGATAGAACACAACCCTGCTTAACTCCTGATTTAATACAAAACCAGCTGCTAACCTCATTTCCTACCTTAACCGCAGCAGTGTTATTCTCGTACATAGCACTAATCGCTTTAATGTATTTGTCTGGCTTACCATACAAGGATAAGACCTCCACTAAAGCTCTTCTATCAACAGAATCGAACATTTTCTCATAATCTATAAAACTGAGGATTAAAGGTGTTTGATAACTCAGGCATTTCCCAATTGTTAACCTAAGAGTGAAAATTTGGTCAACACATCCTTTACCTTTTCCAAAACTGCACTGTTCTTCTCTTAAAACTTTGCCTGCAGTATCTCTCAGTCTAAAAAAGTATCATATTACTAGGTAATTAACAACCTACAGAGACCAGGCTACTGCATGGATAATAACCACACTCACTCTCATCACTTTTCTTATACAGTGACTTAATTAGGGTTTTCCTAAAATCGCTAGGTACATCCCGTTTTTCAAAAATCATATTCGTAATCTTCAGTAACTTATTTCTTATCTCAGAGCCACCATATTTAAGAAACTCATTTACCCGACTATCAACACCTTGGGCCATATTATTGTTTAATCCTTTTATTACTGTCGCTAATTCTTCCTCACAAAACAAATCTTCCTTCACATCCAAGGTATCACAAACTTTTTCATTTTCCTCTATATCTTTTCCTGCAGCTCTATCCCGGTTTAGCACATTCCCAAAATTTTAATTTTCCTCTATATCTTTTCCTGCAGCTCTATCCCGGTTTAGCACATTCCCAAAATTTTCATTTTCCTCTATATCTTTTCTTGCAGCTCTATCCCGGTTTAGCACATTCCCAAAATGTTATGCCCATCTCTGTTTAACTCTTTTCTTATCACTAATTGTGGCCCCGTCCCTATCTTTAACTGGGACAAGTCCCAGACAAGTCGGATTGACTACTCCCTCTCAAATTATTAACATGCCAGTTCAATATTTTACTATTATGCAGTCTAGCTGCATCTTCCAGATCCTCTGTAATTTTATCCATGGTCTCCACTTCACATCTCTTAAGTTCATACTTTAGTGCTTTCTCCGCTTTCTTTACATTCCTCTCATTTTTCATATGATCTATCACTCAGATAATTCTTGCACAAGCCCTTTCTCTCTTATTAAACATAAAGCTTTCTCACTAATATTCCTAGCTGTGTTCCTAACATTTTTCCCTAAGACACCATCAGCAACTTACTAAATTATTTTCCTAAAATTATTTCATCCATCTTCCACATTGTCAAATTTTAAACTCTTTAGTTTAGTATTCAACTTTTCCTGGAAAGTTTCTCTCAAATTCTCATCCTGGAGTCTGTAAACGTCATAACTTCCCGGGTGGTAGTTACCCTTCCGAAATTTCTCAGCTATAAACCCTAGTATCTTGTATTGATCCTGCCAGTTTTCGATTAACAATAACATAATCAATAAGGTTTGCTGTCTTACCACCATACGAATACCATGTTAACGTATGGGCCATTTTATGACCAAACACTGTGTTGGTTATATCTAGTTTGTTACACCTACAAAATTGCAGCAGTCTGTAGCCATTACTGTTTTCTTTTCCTACGCCGAATTTACCTAGCCTAGGATACCATCTTTACCTATTTCCACCAACCTGGGCGTTAAAATCTCCTAATAAAAACACCATATTTCTACCTGGGACCCTGTCTATTTGTTCCTGTGACTGTAATTAAAATGCATCTGAGTCGCAACTATCTCCGTCAGTCGGTTCTACAGAGGAATATACTACTATAGCTGATACCCCACACTTTTTAATCATAGATGAGCGATTAGTATTTTATTATTAATACCTTCCCAGCCTAAACAAGACTCAGCAGCTTCCTTATTCATCATGGGCCCTACACCCTGTATATGTACCCCGTCCTTCCTGTTTGAGTAAATAAATTCTATATCACCTAATTTCATGCTCCCTGTAATATGAGTTTCTGAAATTCCCAATAAGCCTAACCGTCTGAATTCGTCAGTCAAAATATCGATACGATAGCTATTTTTTAACGTCATAGCATTCCAAGTGGCAATTTTCATATTCTTTAAACCATTGAAATTATTTTGGCCTCAGGAAAGTAGTGGTTCTGGATAGCAGTGCAGAGCGGGTACCAGAACATCTTCTGGAGTCTACACCGAAATGCTTAAGTTGACTTAGAACAGGAGAGCAAGAAGTCCTTGGGACCTCCAGTATGAATGCAGGCTTTGGGCAATCTCGGGTCCATCTTGGTCACAACATGGTTTTCAGCACTTGGCTATGCTCTTCTATCAACAAGAGTCGAAATTCTACACAGACAGTCTCAATCGAAATGAAAGTCAACTCAAATGGACCCCAATCGAAATGAAAAGTAGTGGTCCTGGATAGCAGTGCAGAACGGGTACCAGAACATCTTCTGGAGTCTACACCGAAATGCTTAAGTTGACTTAGAACAGGAGAGCAAGAAGTCCTTGGGACCTCCAGTATGAATGCAGGCTTTGGGCAATCTCGGGTCCATCTTGGTCACAACATGGTTTTCAGCACTTGGCTATGCTCTTCTATCAACAAGAGTCAAAATTCTACACAGACAGTCTCAATTGAAATGAAAGTCAACTCAAATCGACCCCAATCGAAATGAAAAGTAGTGGTCCTGGATAGCAGTGCAGAGCGGGTACCAGAACATCTTCTGGAGTCTACACCGAAATGCTTAAGTTGACTTAGAACAGGAGAGCAAGAAGTCCTTGGGACCTCCAGTATGAATGCAGGCTTTGGGCAATCTCGGGTCCATCTTGGTCACAACATGGTTTTCAGCACTTGGCTATGCTCTTCTGTCAACAAGAGTCGAAATTCTACACAGACAGTCTCAATCGAAATGAAAGTCAACTCAAATCGACCCCAATCGAAATGAAAAGTAGTGGTCCTGGATAGCAGTGCAGAACGGGTACCAGAACATCCTCTGGAGTCTACACCGAAATGCTTAAGTTGACTTAGAACAGGAGATCAAGAAGTCCTTGGGACCTCCAGTATGAATGCAGGCTTTGGGCTTTCTCGGGTCCATCTTGGTCACAACATGGTTTTCAGCACTTGGCTATGGTCTTCTGTCAACAAGAGTCGAAATTCTACACAGACAGTCTCAATCGAAATGAAAGTCAACTCAAATCGACCCCAATCGAAATGAAAAGTAGTGGTCCTGGATAGCAGTGCAGAACGGGTACCAGAACATCTTCTGGAGTCTACACCGAAATGCTTAAGTTGACTTAGAACAGGAGAGCAAGAAGTCCTTGGGACCTCCAGTATGAATGCAGGCTTTGGGCAACCTCGGGTCCATCTTGGTCACAACATGGTTTTCAGCACTTGGCTATGCTCTTCTATCAACAAGAGTCGAAATTCTACACAGACAGTCTCAATCGAAATGAAAGTCAACTCAAATTGACCCCAATCGAAATGAAAAGTAGTGGTCCTGGATAGCAGTGCAGAACGGGTACCAGAACATCTTCTGGAGTCTACACCGAAATGCTTAAGTTGACTTAGAACAGGAGAGCAAGAAGTCCTTGGGACCTCCAGTATGAATGCAGGCTTTGGGCAATCTCGGGTCCATCTTGGTCACAACATGGTTTTCAGCACTTGGCTATGCTCTTCTATCAACAAGAGTCGAAATTCTACACAGACAGTCTCAATCGAAATGAAAGTCAACTCAAATCGACCCCAATCGAAATGAAAAGTAGTGGTCCTGGATAGCAGTGCAGAACGGGTACCAGAACATCTTCTGGAGTCTACACCGAAATGCTTAAGTTGACTTAGAACAGGAGAGCAAGAAGTCCTTGGGACCTCCAGTATGAATGCAGGCTTTGGGCAATATCGGGACCATCTTGGTCACAACATGGTTTTCAGCACTTGGCTATGCTCTTCTATCAACAAGAGCTTCTATCAACAAGAGTCGAAATTCTACACAGACAGTCTCAATCGAAATGAAAGTCAACTCAAATCGACCCAAATCGAAATGAAAAGTAGTGGTCCTGGATAGCAGTGCAGAACGGGTACCAGAACATCTTCTGGAGTCTACACCGAAATGCTTAAGTTGACTTAGAACAGGAGAGCAAGAAGTCCTTGGGACCTCCAGTATGAATGCAGGCCTTGGGCAATCTCGGGTCCATCTTGGTCACAACATGGTTTTCAGCACTTGGCTATGCTCTTCTATCAACAAGAGTCGAAATTCTACACAGACAGTCTCAGTCGAAATGAAAGTCAACTCAAATCGACCCCAATCGAAATGAAAAGTAGTGGTCCTGGATAGCAGTGCAGAACGGGTACCAGAACATCTTCTGGAGTCTACACCGAAATGCTTAAGTTGACTTAGAACAGGAGAGCAAGAAGTCCTTGGGACCTCCAGTATGAATGCAGGCTTTGGGCAATCTCGGGTCCATCTTGGTCACAACATGGTTTTCAGCACTTGGCTATGCTCTTCTATCAACAAGAGTCGAAATTCTACACAGACAGTCTCAGTCGAAATGAAAGTCAACTCAAATCGACCCCAATCGAAATGAAAAGTAGTGGTCCTGGATAGCAGTGCAGAACGGGTACCAGAACATCTTCTGGAGTCTACACCGAAATGCTTAAGTTGACTTAGAACAGGAGAGCAAGAAGTCCTTGGGACCTCCAGTATAAGTGCAGGCTTTGGGCAATCTCGGGTCCATCTTGGTCACAACATGGTTTTCAGCACTTGGCGATGCTCTTCTATCAACAAGAGTCGAAATTCTACACAGACAGTCTCAAGCCTATTACCTCCAACTCATTATATATTCATGCCTGCAAATACTATGCTACTACGGGGAGGCAACCCTTAGTAGATAAATCAGGT
The DNA here is from genome assembly GCA_027921565.1 of Artemia sinica. Lineage (NCBI taxonomy): Eukaryota > Metazoa > Arthropoda > Branchiopoda > Anostraca > Artemiidae > Artemia > Artemia sinica. The sequence goes on from CM051269.1 coordinate 11,065,372, forward strand.
AGGAAGATCGGTTTTTCAGCCCAAAATCGCCCGTCAAAACAGACGAAGCCCAGTAGATTTATCCATTAATCAGGATCCCGTGTGAATGCTGTGTCGTTTACTAGGCTATAATTCCCCCAAAGGGTGCCACTCCTCATGTGCACTGATTAGTAATAATAGTCAAACAAGAAAAAATGAACAGAATCTGAAGAAAATTTTCAGTCAGTACGAAAAATAAATATAGGTCATGTGCAGATATTTCGTTAAAAACCTTCTTTGAGATATAGGCTATAAAAATACAGAAAATTAAAAAAAAATCTGGGGACAGAAAAAAAAAATACAAAGCCGAAAATAAAATAAAATTTACCACTAATCGTGGTTGCCATCTGATGAAAAAAAAAAATCCCCCCTGGATGCTAAATAAGATCTTTTTTGGATCTTAGTCTTTAAAAAGTCAAAACGAATCCTTACCTCCCCCTCCCTAGGCCTCATAAATTTTTTGAAATCTCACCACTTTATGGAGTCCATTTGTTTGTGTTAAAGTTGACGTCTTCCAAAAATTCATAAATTGAACCGAAATTTGAAATGAATAAGAAGATACATCATCAATTATTTCAAATCATATTCAATCAACCAATCAATTTATTTAAAGAAAACGTTTGATCAATTATTTAAATCAATTTATTTAAAGAAGAACAGAGGCTCTTTGGCCTGTGAGAGTGGGAGACTAAGCATTACATTAGATAATTACAAAATTGATCAATAATTAGGGAATCAACCACCATTGCAACCAGGAAAAGTGTAGATATTTCGGCAAAACCCTGCTTTGACAGGAAAGTTAAAAAAAATGGATAATAAGAAAGACGGAGGGTGGGGAAAAAGAAAGAAAAAGTCGAAATTCAAATATAATCAACCACTGACTGTCGTTGGCCTTTGATTACATGTGCACCTCTAGTTTCAGCTATTGTACTAAAAAAATGGTGGGGTTGTAATGAAATGAATAAGTCAGTCGATATGAAATGAATAAGCCAATCAAAATGAAATGAATAAGCCAATCGAAATGAAATGAATAAGATAATCGAAATGAAATGAGTAAGCTAATCGAAATGAAATGAATAAGCCAATCGAAATGAAATGAATAAGCCAGTTGAAATGAAAATATAACAATTTACGCTTTAACCGTCCTATATTTGAATTAATATATTTAGACTAGGCTTTAAGAATGTTTGGTGACGGTGAGGCAGCTGCTGTTTTTTCTTGGATAGATTTTGAGTGTACATTCGTTTGCTTAACAGGGTAATAGACGGGGGAAGGTTGCTGTTTAACCTCCCTAGATCTGGATGTATTTATACAAAGCGTTACCTCTTGCCGTAAAAATATTTTTTTGTTTATATTTCTATGTATTTATAGTTGTATTTAATTTAGAATTGAAATTGACGATGAGTTTCATGGAGAAGAAGAAGAAAACTTAAGATTCAAAGAAGAAAAAATATATTCTAAAGAGAAAGCTTGTTTTTAACACAGTACTAAATAGTGTTATTGTTTTCTGTTTTGAAAAGGGAGTCTATAGTTAGGATGATGAAAATATTATATTGGATTAATTTAGTTTTTTAAATTTCAGAGATATAAAGGAGGAGAAAATAGAGGAAGAGAAGTTTTTTTGGTGGTTGTAGTTTGGTTGAAGTTTGTAATTTTGTTGAATTTATTTTTTAATAGGAGAAAAATGTAGATGAAGGGTAAAAGGAAAAAATGGTAAAAGGGAAGGAAAAAAATGAAAATATAGGATAAAAATACAGAAAATGATAATGAAGGCTAATAATAAATTTTGAGCATGTTAATTATGTATAGTAGCAGAGTGTGTTTTTATCAATATTGTTTGGATAAAAATTTTAAAAAATAAATGTCGTTTTTAAATTAGTGTAGGTGACATTAAAGTTTTGAAATTATGTGAAAAAGATTATTATATCACCGAGAGGAGAGGAGGTGGGATGTAAAAAAAAAATAGTGTCATCGTTCAATTCTCTTTCCGCAACCTGCTGAGTAAGAGCGTCAAGTTAATTCAAAGTTTTAAAATTGAGTTATCTAAAAAAAAATATATATAGCCTATTTTGCGCTGTAAAGACTTTTGAGACCACAATGGCTTGACTTATTTTTTCTGATTTTTGTCTTTCCAATTTTCGCTTCAAATTTTCATTTTATCCTTCAAATTTTTATCTTACTTTGTGGAGAATAACGTATTACAAAAAGTGCATCGCTAGTAATTTCCAAAAATGCTGAGATAAATTCGTCCCGAAGCCTACCCTCTGGCTTCGGCAAAAAATCTTCTAGTAGTTATAAAAACACGATTTTCCTGTTCCGTTTGCTGCATGAAAAAGACCGAACGGTTCTACCGTTCTCATAAAAATAATATAAGTGTCAAAATCTCATAAAGTGTCAAAACATTTCTCATAAAATTTAATGAACTGGAGAAGTGGTTAAATTGAAAAGATTCTAAGAAATTGATTAAATTGCTCGAAGATTAGCTGGAACCATATCGATTAAATATAGTATATTTTAGCTTATGACAACTAGAATCTGTACCGTAAGTGTAGCAGAAAGGGTATCATATAATAATAATAATTTATTTATACCCTCTTTACAAACATAAAATGCTGATAGACGAGTAAATAAAGGAAAAAGTAAAAAATACACACACACTAACAAAATACAACGCAAGATATAAAAGATGCAATGAAAACACCTCTGATGAATAACAATACTATCGGATGCAATTAAGAGGAAAATCAACAACACAATCTCTACGCTTTTCAAACATTAAGGGCTAAGCACACGTAGCTAATTTCGGGAACTGATTTCCAAATCAGCGCCGATTTAAAAAAAATCGGCGTCGAATTGAGCTTAAAAAACTTTCTAGTTTTCGGCGCCGATTTACAAAACCAGCGCCGATTTTCATCATTGACCATCACCAAAAGAAAATAGGGATACAAATAAATAGTCAGCCAGACATGTCTGTGGTGAAAGACCCCGCTACTAAGCTGAGAACTAAGCTAAGATCAATCATGCAACTATTAATGAACTCAGTTGACTCTTTGTGTCCATGATTTTTGTTTTTAAAAATCTCGCGCAATAAATTTTTCTTTTAACAAATTTTTCTTATCGCTATCATTTGTCCATTGATACTGAAATTGGTTCCCGAAATCAGCTACGAGTGCCGAGCCCTTTAACGCAAGTTCTTCCATTTTCAACGTAATTTCAAAAACTATGTTTCTTAACAATGTTTAGAAACATTGGGAAGGCCAAGAAGAAACTTACAATACCTAAAGAACTATTTACGGATCGTAAGGCATTCAGTATTATAAAAATCTTTCAAATCGGCGTGATAAAAAATATATGGGGCGCAAACAATGCATTATAGATCTTCCCTAGGCAATTCTTGTCAAACTACCTTTTTATTCTGGCAAGCATACCATAAGTCTTTCGAAGTTTTTCCTTAATAGCTTGAATAATAAGAATTCACGTATTCTTCATAGACGCAGCAAAAGGTAGTCCCAGATAATTTAACGTATCCAAACATGCAATTGAGGATGACCCGACAAGCAGAGACTCACCTACTCCAGAATTTGCATGAAATACCATAAACTCCTAAATCCCATAAGATCCCGTAGATGTCATAGGTACCATAAGATCTACCTTAGATCTGAATAATCGTATGTAACATTTTCTCCTTTAAACACCCACCCTTGCAAAAATTAAAATTGGACTTCTAAATAAATTGTAGTCTCTCCAGGGTTGCCATCCCTAGTGATTTATCACTATTTCTAGTGCTATTTTATATTGCCTAAACGAAAAATTCAGTAAATCAGCAATCACAAAATAACTAGACTATTGAAGAAAATTGCAAAAAAAATTACTAAGAACTAGTAATTTTTTTGACCGGGCGGCAACCCTGCATATCTCTTGAGAGACAAATCTTTCTTCGAAAATTTAAAATAAGTAAAAACTTTAATGACTGATTATATCGTCAAGAAAAAAAATCTTTTTAGTTCATAATTGCTGACGCGTAATTGGTAGCTTAATTCTTGCCTAATATTTTTTTTAGGGGGAAAGAAAACGGCTTATGGGAAAAGACAGTAGGCGAAATTTGAGATTGGGGAAGTGGAAGAAATTTTGGGAAGCAATGGATTTTTTATGCGGTTTTTAAATAGTTTCAATTGATTGGCTGTCATAGAATTTCTGTGACTGGCTATTTGGATGTATTTGGTCAAAGTTTTGGCTGTTCGGCCAAAGATTTTGGCGGAAAATTCAATTTCGTCTGTTTTGTGATTTCTTTAGCGTTTTAAAGCTCCAAGTACATCAAGACGAAAATAATTTTTTTCCTCTAGCTCCATCGTAAGTCTACCTTCATACCTGAAAACCGGGATTTTTCTAGATTTTTCTGTTGGCTGTTACACAATTATAAAGATTTCCAGTCACACTTAAAGTGTCACACTTGTTGCCACGCTGAATAGTGAAAAGACATAGCGGAAAGTAATTCGGTAATTTGGCATTGCTTTTCCTGATTACACGACATGTCTAACGCTCAACAGGGGAGGGGAGCGGGGGTAATTCGTGAAGTAACCAGTGGATTTTCAAATAATAGTAATGTTTGGATGTATCGCATCTTATTGGCTTTTTTCTCCTGGGTATCTGAAGAAAAAACTGAATTTAGTATTTGTGCTTAAAAATTAGGTAATAAAAATTAGGTAATAAAAAAATTAGGTAATAATGATAAAAATTAGGTAATAAAAATGATGATCTGAAATGGGATCAGAAGAAAATAAGGATTATATTGATATTTGAAAAAGGGTGAAACACTAAAGGGATAAATATAACAAAATAGGATAATTGGTCTTTCCAGAAAAAAAATTTTGAAGGTAAGTCAATTAACTAATAATTTGAAGTGTTTAATCACAAAATGTTTAATAATAAACATACTAATGCATAGCTTACATTTTTTATTCAGTGATTTATACATTTCTTTTCAATGCCTCTTTGTTACAAGATATTAGGGTTATATTCTTAAAAATATTAAGATAAGATAGAGAGGATAAGATTTTATTAATACAACAAGACATTCATCATCAAAGATCAACTACCCCCATGCAAGGCTCTATGACGGTGAATGCAGGGAGAAAGAAAAAAGAGACAAAAGAAAAAAGGTGAAAATAAATACACGTAAACACACGCTAAAAATTAAATATCAATCAAACTCCCATTACTGACTCTTCGCCAAACCGACCCCAAGCGAAGTGCCTTGGTGAATAAACAGAACTACACACAATTCCAACTTGGACCAGGGACATTAATCGTATATGGGCGTTACAAAACCTGAGATCAAAAGTGTTTTTGCAATTCTCACTTGCAAAAGTGACAACTAACTTGTGAAATTGTACAAGTAGCCTACAACTAGTTTGTACAAGTTAATTCTAACTTTTAAATTTTTTTTTACTTTTTTAATCATTCAGTAACTACTTTTTTTGCTCAGTTTTCTGCCAATTAATGGCAGTGTTGGTCTTTTGCTCGAGCAATCTTTTGATGTTTGCTGATAACACAGCTCCAATTGTGTATGCGGAAACGACTGATTTGTTGGTTACTGCACTGTCTAACACTATTCAAAAGATATCTATATGGATGAGGTGCAATAAGATTGCTATTAATTACTAATAATCACATTTTGTAGTTTTTGGACGGTCTGGTAATCGTTATCTATGGATATCTTCAGTTGAAGCTGTAGGCCTTAAGATATGGAGGACTTCAAGTGTTCGATATCTTGGTATTATTGTTGATGAATCGTTCTCATTTAAAGATCATATTGTGGAAGTTTCCATATATTCACAAAAAATGTTGGCATAATTCGAAAACAACATTTTCAGTGACAAAACTGACAAAGGCCTCCTGTCAAACCACGATGCAAGTAGATATAGTCTTTGGCTACATTGAATTTAATTTAAATTCTTTATTCTAAATTCAATCTTCGTTTATTTTTTACCCGTATATAACTAAGTTGTAAGTATGCCCTTGCTTTCAAACAAATAATCGTTGTATTTCGTCTAAAGACTTTCCCTTCGTTTCTGGCACAAAGAAAAGCACAAAGAATCCTGCTACAACACTAAAACTGGCAAATAGCCAAAACGCACCGTACATCTGAATAGCGGAGACTAAAATATCAAAAACAAAAGTTGTAATAAAAGCTGAAGTCCAACTTACACCAGAAACAAGGGAACTTGCCAGGCCCTTAACATTTCCTGGCAACAATTCACCCATTAAAGCCCATGGAATTGGGCCAAAACCAAATGAAAAGAATGTTACATAAATCATGAGAGAAACTAGAGGTAGCCATCCAATACTGGCGGCTAGGGTAGTGTCGTTCTCTTGGAAATAAAAGAAAACGCCAAGAACTATTAGACAAATTGCCATGACAAAAGCGCTGGATAGGAGTAAAATTTTACGGCCAGCCCGATCCGATAAAACAGATGAAATGATGGTGGCCGCAACTTGAATGACACCTACAATACAAGATTGAGTGTTACTGTCCATGTTACCTCCAGAAGCGTCAAATATTACGCTTAAATTAAAAATTGTTGCGTTAATACCACTAAACTGCTGAAAAAACATAAGGGAAACACAAATTAGAAAGGGTTTCAAAATGGAAGGCGTAAATAATTCACGGAATGTGACAGATCTTGCGTTTTGCTCTGCCATGGATTGCCTTATTTCTTCCAATTCAGCAGCAATGCAGTAGCTTGTCCCGCGTAACCACTTTAAAGCTTTTTTCGCCCCGTTTTCATCTTTTTTAGAAAGTAAATAGACGGGACTTTCCGGAACGAGAATCATGGCTATCATAAAAATTAAGGGGATAAATCCAGAAAGTATTGACAGCCACCACCATGGTGCAAAGGCACCAACAAAATATCCAAGAAGTATACCAGTTACAAACATTAGCTGGAAACTGGAGCCTAAGAGTCCCCTTCGGTTAGGTATTGCGATTTCACCGATGTAAACAGGCGCTACCACACTAGTAGTGCCACCTCCTAGCCCGCAGAGTAAACGACCACCGATGATCATTGGAACATTGTTCCCAAAGCCAACTAATAAGAATCCAAGGGCAAAAATTGGGGACACGTAAATGACGGTTGCCTTTCTTCCGATTTTGTTGATGACAAAGCCACCCCCAACCGCGCCAATCACAGCGCCTACATTGATAATTGAACCAATAAGCGATATTTCACTTGAAGAGAAATTTAGTGGAGGTTCAGCCAATTGCAGACTTGCAGGTGATGACCATCCGACTGCCGCACCCAGAGCCAGTGCACCAAGGGTAGCTGAAACAAAAATAATATAAAACAAATATAAATATCAAAAACATAAAATAATATAATTTTTAATACCAACATTTATTAATGAATATCTCTGAATATTCATTTATATAAATACTTATAAGTACATATCTATATGAAATAAAATGAACATCATTTTTCTATAAACAAGAAATAATTTTTTTATATTTACATAAAATGATGAATATAAATAATATAAAATGAAAACAATATACAAAACTGAATGGAATAATCTGCTTGAGATCAACATAGCTGTGTACTCTGGTCCTCCTCCCCAATCTGTTCGAAGCTTCACTCAACATACATAGTTTTGCCTAGCTGATATACTTACTCCAATTAACTTTATTTGTCTTTGCCTTTCACAACACTGAAAGTGAAAGTCTTGCTGTAAAGTAAACATACCTAAGCTAGCCCATTTATTCTAAAAAAAGCTGTTATTTTTTTCATTGTCCAGATTTGTTCTTAACTAAATGTAAAACTTAATTCATTATAATAATAATAATAATATTAATGTAATGCGAAAACAGGCTTGCGCCTCTATCTACAAAAATTTTAATAATCAAATGCTTTTCTCTATAATGATTGTCAATCTTGTTCTAAAATGCATTGACTGAATCTGAGTTGACAGTGTCTGACGGTAGAGCGTTCCACTTGGAGACAATGAGGGTGCTGAATGGCCATCTACCAACATCTCTTCTGAAACGCTTTTCGGTTAGCTTAAAGTCGTGACCTCTCAGGTTGTTATTCTTGAATGTTATTATCTCTTCAAGAGGGATGTTGTCGTAGTATCTGTTGCATATTTTATATACTTCAATAAGATCTCCTCTGAAAAATCGGTATGAAAGACTTGGGAGTGACAATTTTTTCAAACGGTCTTGGTATGATAAGTCTCTAAGTGATGGAACAAATTTAGTAGCCCTCCTTTGAGTTTTTTCTATTACATTGCTGTCTTTTTGAAAAAATGGTCTTATTGTTGTATGACCGTATTCGATCATTGGTCTCACTAACGATTTGAAGAGTGTAGAAAACAGTGTTGAGTCAGTAAGAGAGAAATTTCTTCGAACAATTCCCAAGACTTGTGATGACTTAGAGATGAATAACTCGTAGTGCTTGGTGAAAGTCATGTCACTGTCTATTGTCACTCCCAAGTCTCGATCTTCTTCTTGTATAGGTATCTGTTGTCCTTCAAAGCAGTAGTGCCAAGAAATGTGTTTTGGGCCTAGCCGAACATGACAAATTTTTTCTGTATTCACTTCCATGCTCCGTTTTTTCATCCATTGTGCCATTTTGTTTAAGTCTTGCTGGAGTATTTCTGTATCTTCAAAGTTTGTTATTGCAAGAAAGATTTTCGTGTCATCTGCATAAAGTAGTATCTCAGAATCAATGTTATTTTGGAGATCATGTATGAAAATATTGAAAAGTAAAGGCCCCAGAACACTACCTTGAACTACTCCACTTGTGACTTTGTCTCATTGCTGCTAAAGTATCCCTCCAGTCTCACTCGCTAAGATCTTCCTTTAGAAAGTTGAGAGCCCACTTTAGAATAGTATCACCAACGCCGATGGACAGTAGTTTTCGAAGAAGTTGACTTTGTGAGACTTCATCAAAGGCTTTTTTGAATTCTAAGTATAAAATACCTACCTGCATCTCACTATCCATATATTTTCTCCAGGCGTTTGTAGCGACAAGTAGCTGGCTTTCTGCTAATCTTTTCTTGAGAAATTCAAACTGTTAGGGTGAAATGAGGCTTCTTTCGAGTAGGTACTGTAATGGTTGGGATCATATTCAAGTTGATAACAACAGGAAACGAGTTATAATTCAAGGGAAAAGTTATACTCTATTTGATTTAATTTATGATATGGTTACAAATCGTAAAGGACTTTTATCATTTGACAATCATCTATATAACTTTTTAGATAAATTGAACTTCTCGAAAACTTTTATTAGCAATAAGCAAATTCTAAAGAAAATAAATGAACATAGTCCATCAACAACAATAAAACAAGAAGATGAATAAAACAACAGATGAAGATTTTAAATCAATCTTTGAAAATACTAGCACACCTAGTAAAAACATTGATTTGATGTCGACACCGGTGGTAGCTAGACAAAACCGAAGACATATTGATATCAACTCATCTTCTTCATCATCACCCACTAGTATAAAAAAGGGTAGCAGACATTAAGCTACGTGTTTGCGTTCAAAATGATTGAACTTTTCAAAATTGTTTATGAAAATATTGGTGAAGCGGGAAGTTTATTTTCCCCCTCCACGCTTTCTAAAGTCACTGGTGTTAACACTACAAGTGCACAAGAGCATCTAGAAAATGAATCAAGTTACACTCTACATCGAATTCATTGAAATCATGGTCTTCATTATCGAAAAGCTAAAGCCTTTTTCCCACTGCATATAATGCAAGCAGATCTCTTAACTCTAAATTCAAAGGCGTCACAATGCACCCTAAAAATATATTCTACTTACACTCAGAGTCTATAGTCTTTATGCATATGCCATTCCATTGCGGACAAAAAGAGGTGTGAAGTTGCTCAGGCTATAGAAAGTATTCTTGAACAAGATTGTTATAAAAAAAATAAAAACGGACCGTGGTAGTGAATTTGTTAATCCACATGTAGAAAAAGTGTTATTGAAATATAATACAATGCTCTATCATATCCCAGTCCTATAAAGGCTGCATTGGCCGAACGATTGATAAGAACTATTCGACTTTTAATTTTCAAGATATTGTACATTGAAAAATACGGTTGCTTTTATTCATGATTTAGATAAAAATCATGCAAATTTATAATCAGTGACCTTATTGATCATTGTCCAATCCTCCGGAAGTTCATAGTGCTGATCATAATACAGTTGACACTTTTCTTAAACAATATTTTAATGAACAGGTTGTGAAGAAAAAATTCAATTTTGATGACACTGTTCGAATTAATGGAACAACTAGTATTTTTGAAAAGGGAAATTACTTATGGTCTCGGAACTTTTTAAAGTGTCTAAAATCCTAAACACTAAACTCATTACTTATCTTCTACGAGACACCAAAGATGAAGAGATTCTATGTAGCTTTTATGAATATGAATTACAAAAAGTTAAAAATAATAGTGAAATCCATCAAATTGAAAGACGTATACAATGCACGATTATTTCAATTTGACATTCATGTCCAATGTATCCGATCCTCTCTATCACGGTTTGAATAAAACAAGTGATTTTTGGACAAAACATTCCCCTGCCATTAAATTTGAAGATAGATATGAAGTTGCTCTCGTTGATTGCATTATCAAGAGTACATATGACGTTCTAAGAAACAAGACCCCTTATAAGATTAAAGTAAGACCCTTTGACTTCGGTGATGATGGCGGGGTGGCAACTTTGGACTCTGATGATTACCCTATTGCTACTATATCCTACAGGGAATACAATAATATGCATAAGCTGTATCGGATTTTCAACAAAAAATTGCAAGTCGAAAAAAGGGTTGTCTCACTTTCAAGTATTCAACAGAACAAAGGAGGATTTATATTACCAATCCATTTGAAAATGAAAGAATTTTCCTCAATGAGAATTTACGTGATGTTCTTGGTTTTAAAGATCATATTATTAAAGCAGAAAATTTCAGTGGCAAGAAACATGTTATCTATACAGAATATACACCTAGTTTCTCCTCGGACAGTTGTATATTTATTTATAGTTAATTTGTGGAACCGTCGAGAATTTATAATTCAAATGTTCCCCTTCTACGTGTTCTAGAGAGAAAAGGTATTGAAAACAATGTTCACTACTATAACATAAGACATCTCTAGTATGTTCCCGTAAACACTTCACATTTGAAACTCTGTCAGTTAACATTAAAAACTAAACTAGGAGATATTTTAGCTATAACAAAGGGTTTGCATGTCATTACACGTCATTTTAAATCCGTTGCTTAAGATGAACAATAGAAGAATTCCATTTGTCTATCCTGACATTGATTGTTATGTTGGTGCTCTGAGTCCTCGTCAAATAGGACATGGATTGGACTATTACAACCGGCGTATTACAAGGTCTGGCTATGTTCTTGGTAGTTGGTTTGCTAGGCTATTTTTTTCTGCACTACCCCTTGCCAGAAAATATATTGTACCTGCTTCATCAAATTTTGCTGCCTCAACACTACAGGACATGGGCTCAGGTAAAAATTTCAATAAGGGTCTTAAAGAAAATATTAGATCTTCAGCAAGAGCTGTTGTTGAACAATTAAAATGTCAGAAAAATGGGAAGGGATTAAAAAGGGTGCGTGATCATCATTAACTCATCAGTCTCTACCCAGGTGGAAAGCAAAACACATCAACAACGACTTTGAAGAAAAAAGAAGAGCAATAAGAAGAAGAAAATCATTGTTAGATCAAAGAAGGAGTTCTTCTCTTAAGATGACCGTCTACCACAAAAGGTTGAGAGGACATGCACTGGGCTATGAATATAGATCGAATGTTGATACTGACGGTGAGTTAACTACTGCAGAGACCCAAGAGTAACATTTAGTTGGAAAATTAAATCATGAAATATTTAATGTATCTCAATGGTTGCCTCCCAATGTTAAGATTGACATATTGTTACAACTATCTCCAGCAAATTTCATTTTGAGAAAACACTTCCTGCGGCACCTTATGCAAATGTCAATATCACTTCAGTAATTCTTCATGTTCGAAAACATCAGGCTATGAGCTCATTGGCGTTGCATTGGCAGTGGAAAATTCGAGAGCCAGTGGTAACAATATTAAACTTCTTATACCCCCACAGTCACCAATCAACGTCACATTGCCACTGGATCTCGTATTTATACCGGTTCGTCATTTATCAATGGAGAAATCCCATCAAAACTCGCTTTGGCCTTTATAAAGAGTGCTAGCGCCGTTTCATCCTGGACCGCATCCGCCCATGATTTTATTTTTTGGCTTATCTAGCCTTGTGTGCAAGGTGAATGGAATTCCCTTGAATACTTTATCAAATCTCTTGCATACTATATGCAATCCCTACATCATGATTCACAACTATTTGAAAACAGAATAACCAATTCAGTGTTTTCAAAAAATCATGGTGTAACTGTTTGGACTTGTCTGGTACTCAAGATATGAGTATTGTACGAACAGGGAATGTACGCTTAGAGTGCACATTCGACGATGCTTTTACTGAAAGTATCACATTAATATCACTGAGTCAATTTGAAACTTATTGGGAAATCACCCCCGATGGCAGTGTCTACTAGACCTCGCACCATGAACACAAATCAAATAATCAGTGTATTTAATACGGATTCACGCATGTTCAAATGCAAATCCTATTGTATACCATAGGACTTCCTTAAGAGAATTCAAAGTGTTAACAATACCCTAATGGTTGTTAATAGCAGTCGATCGAGTGTAAAGACAGGTCATTCGCTATGCATCTTTCAAACAGCGAAGAATATAGAATTTTTTGATCCTCTTGGCCTATCATATAGATTCTACACTCCACACATCAAAACCTTATAAAAGCAGTGGGAAAACTATTATTCAAAACCATAAGAGAGTGCAGAATTTAAGGTCTAAAAGCTGTGGCTTTCATGCTTTACCATATTTCATTTTCAGATGTTGTGGCTATACTTACAATCAGTTTCTTAATATTTATGTTGACAATCCTCGTCTGAATGACTTCTTAGTGGAAAATATACTTTCATACCTGTATAATCTTGATTTTAGTGCCCTACGAATAAAATTATCTAAAAATGTATGTAAAATTGTTTATTAATAAAAATAATGTGTATACATAAAAAATTACTGTTTTCTTATCTTTAGATTTCTTCTTCTTCTACGTACAGGTAGCTGTCGAGAATATCTAATGCTGGTAGATCATCTGAATTCACTGTATATTGATCCTGATGTGCTGGAATGTCAGGGTCGCATTTTCTACAGTACAATGTAACTTCCCAGTATCTCTTTGTATAGTTAATGATCATATTTTCATTTGCTTATTTGAAGCAACAGCATATACAGTATTTTGAAAACGTAAATCACATTCTGTAACAGCCAAATAAAAATCAGTAGGTGTATTATCATAGTATCCATAGTCTTCACAACGATGACATAGAAACCAAATTCTTTTGTTATTCCAACAGCTGAATCGTAGACCTGGTTCTTCCTCCCAAAACAATATAAAGCCACGATGATACCAGTCTCTTAGAAATAAACTAAAATCACGTTTAGGATTCTTTCCAATCATATCAGGATAGGCATTCTCCCACTGACCACATTTATCATAATGACAATTGGAGCATAGGTGTCATCTAGGGTGAGAGTCACAAATCTCTTCAAGACAGGAATTACAGCCTTTAATTTATCCTGCAAATCCTCTATGGAGTCTACACGGGCTGCATAATCTACACTTTTCATCACACTCGTCAATCATTGTCCAATTCTCACATGATAAGCAGCTGCCCAGTCTATGCATGCATAGTGGACAGGTATAGAACATTTTTCATGTTTTGACACTCTCACCACCAAAATGAAACTGACATACGATCGATAAATTGAGAGGCTGGGAGAGAGAGGAGTAATTGAATGATATCATAAAACCTGTTTGAATCTTCTAAATTCTCGATTTATTGTTCTCATTAAAAATCATGGTCTTCAACTTTTAAGGTAGTGTGTTCAATAGAAAATCCACAATACCATTTTGTTTTGTTTCGGTTAATATGTCAATAAATTGTGCAAATGCGTTTTGACCGCGATGTAAAGCTTTCACACAATAGTCCAATGATGGAGAATCATTTTTCATTACATCGACAAGTAATCTTCGAGAAAATATTTTCCTTTAAAGAGATAACTCCAGAAAATCATCATCTAGAATCAAACATTTTTCCACGATCACAAGGTTTCTTATAATTTTCTATTTCTAAAATCCAGTCATTTTTTACAATCCTAACACTCTCACAACCAACTTCAGACTAACTAGGGTTCTTTCTACTTCAAGAATATTCGATTACCTACTATAGAATATATTTTCGATTTAGAAACATTTTTATTATATATAATTACAATAGCAATAATAATCACTGATGCAGTTTTTTCTCGTCAATATACTTCACTATTGTATTTAAAGCCACTTGAAGTCTATTTTTATGCACTATATCAAGTTTCGCTGCAAAGCATAACTACTCCTCCAATTTAAATTTGCTCAATGATATTACATATCTTGTATACATATCATTCCATTCAAGGCTTAGTCGAGATCTTCTTGTAATTTCTACTGCTACGTTTGGTACTTTCGTCTTTGTGTCATTGCTGCTGGTACCAGCTCCACCATCAATTTCTAGTAGCGTAAACATAGCACTCATTTTTGCTAATATCCTGTCAAATAATATAGTATAAACAAACTGTTATCTCTCTGAATTTGGACAGGCATAACCAGACAGGCAAAGTAGGTAGCAGTTTCAAATTGCAGTTAGATTGAAATCCCTAAGTGATAATGAGAGAGTCACTGTCCGTATTTCCAAAATATATACTTAGAATAATAATTCGAGAAATTTAGAGACTCCACAAGAATGATTCTTACAGATCCGAAAAGGGTGCCATCCACTTTTACAAGTTATTTTTGTGATGGTTTGCTAGAAAGTTTGTGCATGGCATGAAAATAAACTTTTGAACTAAGAGAGATAAAATCGCATTTTTAGCGCTGATCAATATTCCTTGAAGAGCTGATGAATACATAATATTAGCTTTTATTTTTACAAGGAATCAGCCCTGTGGAACACCAGACTTAAAGTTCCGAGAGGCTGACAACTTTTTTTGATGTGGTACACATCGGAGAAAACTTGACAATGACTTAGCTCAAACACGAGATAAGACCGGATTAATTACTCTGTTACCTTCCCTTTCCCTAAACCTCCCGTCTCGACTTTCTGGAAAAGAGGTGGACATGTTGAAGCAATTTAAACCAGAATCACATAAATATTTTAGATATGTTCGATTAAACAGCCTTCAGTCTGCACCAGCTCCCCAATCTGCCACCCCTTCTACTGGTAGATTTCTTAACAGATAGATAGGCAGGTTTCACCTTGTTTAAAGCAGAATCACGCACAAATTTTCAATCTGTTTGAGTGGAGGACTAAAGTGGGCCTATGACGTACCACCAAATTTTGAGCAGAAGGGTAGACTCTTACGCTTAATTTGAACTGGAATCACACAACGGTTTTAAATTGGTGTGGTTGCAGAACCAAAGTGGACCGCAAGCTGTCTTAATACCTTTGCCAACTTTTAACACAAAGCTAAGTATTCTACACGTTGTTTGAACCAGAACCACGAACATTTAATTTATAAAAATGGATGCCCAAGATGAAACCATGGCCCTCCTGCGCTCCCTGTCAATCTCAACTCCAGCTTTTTAGCAGACAGATAGGCATCTCAAAATCTCGTTCAAATACAAAACTTGCATTAATATGAGGCGCCAATTGGGTCTACCGACGCTTCATCACCACTTTCCCCACCAGTTTTTTAGCCATAAATTAGCCGTGTTGTACATTGTTTGAAGTGAAATCACAAAGGGTCCTCAATCCATATTGACAAAGGTACAAAGCAAGCCCTTAGTCCCAAAAATAACCCCTTCCTTGCCCTTCCCAATGCCAACTTTTTATCAGAAGGGCGGTGTTTGGGAGTTTTTCTTCTATCACAAAGAGTAACATTTGTGCAAAAATTGTTAAGCTTGTTTGTCTTCAAAGACGAAGGTTTGCACACTTTTACTAATTGGTTTACCTTATATTCTTTTTCAAGGCATTTTTGGGTTGAGAAATTGTCTTCGTGCAAGGGGTTACGTCACAATTCAATTCCTGATGACGCAATGAAATGAGACAGTTTTGTTATTATTAGTAAAGTGTTTATGTGGCAATCACTCAGTGATAAAAGTAGAACCAAATTGTTTTTACCCTCAAATATATACGAATAAACAACGGAAAACACACACACAAACACACACACAAAAAAAAACAAAAAAAAAAAAAAACAACCAAACAAGGGTAATTTTCAGTAAGTGAATAAAGATAAAGCAGGTATATTGGCAAAGACCTTTTCAGTGCAAGCGAAAAAACTATCATTTTGAAGTTACCGAAACAAAAAGAACAGAATAAGTAAGTTCCGAAAGTATTTATTATCAAATACATAGAGAACAATTATAAAGTGTTATGTTATAGCCTTACGTTGTACATGCTTCAATTTTAGGAGTAGTAACATAGACTATTGTAGATTCTATGTTTAAGGGCAAAGTAATAAAGCCAGGGCCATATTCGGGATTTTGTTCAGTGGGGAGAGTTTTTTTGTGGGGGACGGGTTACAGTAGAACTTTAAAAAACGCATCAAAAATGTGTTTTTATGCATTTTTATAACGTTTTACAAGTCGGAAAAACATTCCATGGGGGGGGGGTCAAATCCTTAACTCCTCCCCTGATACGGACTTGAATAAAGCATTAACTTTTGTAATTGATAAATTATAAAAGTAACAACATTGATTGAGTGTCAGGAAATCAAGAAAGGTGAAAGTTTTGAGCCCCCCTTCACGAAATTTTGTCCGACTTCTAAAACCGTAACAAATGTATATAAGCAAATCTTTTATGTGTATTTAAAAAAAAAATGTAACCCCTCCAGAAAAAAAAACTGCCCCACTCCCCCCGAAAAAAAAATCCTGGATACGCCATTGCAGGAAATAGAGAGTAAAATTGGTTTCAGACTGTTAATAATAGTCTAGAAATTTCCTGAAACTCAATCAATATTGTTACTTTTATACTGCTTCACGGGCACGAGCTAATGCTTTATTACTTTGAGCTAAACATAAAATCTAACAAAGTCCATGTTGCTATTCCTAGAATTTTTTCATTAGGCATTTTTTTTTTCAAGACACGTTTTTTAGTTTTTTCTTACTAAGAGGGCTAGGAGAGGGAGCACACAGTGAGAAAAAAAACAAGTATATCTTCTTCTGGTAATTAATTTTGAAATAGCTTTGAATTAAAATGTATGGGACACACCTGAAATCAGCATACGACTTTTAGTAACTTTTAATATTTATATATTCTTTGATAGTAATCTTTGTATTTAAATTCACACTTTTAAAGTTTTGGTTTCTGTAGACTAGGGTCTCTCTTGACTAACCATACATTCAAATTAACCTTTTGAAAAAAGGAGAAAAAAATATCAAAACAAAAAACAGAGAAACAAACCTGATCCTGCCGCTAGCAACTGTGGAATGAAGCTTGCTTCTCGCTGGTCTCTCGTTACTGATGAATGTGAAGAAACCAGGTCTTCTTTATTTGTACGGCCAGGTGATCTTTGGTGTCCATCGCCCATTATAGCCTACTCAGCTCAGACTACAATTACAGAAAAGACTAAAATTAAGAGCTTTAGATTAAGAACATTCCTGCAGCCAAAGGCTGCGCTGTCGTCTGCCTAAAGGTCATATCTGTAATTTCCCACTTCTAAGACCTAAGATAAACTTGTTATTTTTTAACGAACGTTTGTTTACCGAGCGTTTTTGACGTTGCGTGTACACACTGGGCGGTAAACCTTCTACTGTCGCAACATCAGTCGATCATAATTGATCTGATAGATCATAAATAGATCTGAAACCACGCAACAAGAGTTTATTTCATTCATAGGGTCGTACATAATACGAATAGAGAACAACTTCTTGCATTAAAGTTATTTCGCCGTCGATTGAAGATTGACGAGGAAAATAATTGAAAAACAACAAATCAAATCCTAATCATATTATCTAGCATTTTTTTCCTTTCTGTTTACAGCCATTTGATGGCAGTGTCTGTCATTTGCTACAGCAATCAGGTTTGTTATTAGAGCTATATGATGAAACATTATTTCCACTACTTTTCTGCTGAATTTTCACACACGTTCTTTATTTTTGAACTTGGGACCCGCTAAGTCTAAAAACTGCCTAGCAGCATCAATATTTTTTTTTTGTATTAGAAATAGAGCTCCCGGGGTTTCTATTTCTTAAGACGTATATAGTTGTGAAAGTTTCCACTTAACCAATTAAAAAAATACATTTAATTTTTAGTGTCCTTGGTACTTTAAACGTAAACTGCGATTGCTTAGGGAGTGGTGGAACCCTTTAGTTAAAGAATACTTCTGGCTCGTTTTGAGTTTTAATTTAGCTCTTTGCTCTCATCTTAACCGTCTTAGGAGTTCTCCCAAGATTGTGGAACTTTTTATAACCCTTCCAAACATCAAAAGGAATAAAAATCCCCGTTTTAAAGTCCCGGTTTCAAGGAATGAAAAAACCTAAGATAGTGCCAGTGTTGTCATTTTGTCATTAAGGGCGAAAAGTGTTTTCATTTTGATTCCTTGGTAATTTTTTTATAACCAGAGTAGCCTAGTTTTTTTCAATTCTATTTTAGTGGGAAGACTAGGAATTAAGCGGATAGCAGCCACCGTAGTAGCCGGTGCGAGTTGTGGACCCCTTTCGTTAAAGGATACTTCTGGTTCGTTTTGAGTTTTAATTTAGCTCTTTACTCTCATCTTAACAATCTTAGGAGTTCTCCCAAGATTGTGGAACTTTTTATAACCCTTTCAAACATCAGACGGAATAAAAATCCCGGTTTTAAAGTCCCGGTTTCAAAGCCTTTTTCGTAGTCTAAAGCCTACTGCGTCATTGCCGCTTTACTGAAAACCAATCTTGTGACAAATATTTTCTTTTGTACAAGTGTTCGGATACTGCCTCATTTCCTAACTGTAAATAAAAACCGAAAGCCTACTGTGTCATTGGCGCTTAACTGAAAACGGATTATATTACAAATATTTTCTTTTCCAGTTCTTACAGCATTGAAAATAAAAATACAATTACAGTGAAATAAATTCTTGAACTGATGGATCTTTCAACAATTAATATCATTATATATCAAATATTCAATTTGATGTTGTTTATACTATCCAAGACTGTTCAAGACGCATATAGTTTTCAGTAAAGCGCCAATGACGCAGTAGGTTTTAGACTTTTACAGTGAGAGAAGGAAGTCATACCCGAACTCATCTTTGTGATGATTTTTGTTCGTCTCAAGCTTGATTTGCATATTCAATTTAAGTTTTACTCATTTTAAGATTTATTTATTAATTTACATTAATATCTATTGTATGTTTGTTTGCATTGATTGTTTATTTAATTGCTGTTCGTTTTAAGTTTCATTTATACTTCAATAGGAAAATATTTTTTTTTCGTTTTAAGCTGGATTTTCATATTCAATCTAAGCATTACTCACTTAAGATCTATTTATTCATTTATATTATTACTTGTTGTATGTTTTTGCTATGATTGTTTATTTAATTTCTGTTCGTTTTGGGTTTCATTTATTCTTTAATAGTAATTTCTGGTCGTTTTAAGTTTGAATTTTAAAAGGTATTCGTATCTGCTGAGCTTAATTTTAAAATGGCCTTTACTTTTCTTTGAAAAAAGTATTTTTCGGAACGTTTTTTTTTAAATTAATTTTTGTTCGTTATTGATTGCAAAAAATTTCAAGTTTTTAAAAATTCCTTATCTCAAAATCAAACTTAAAAAAATAATCAAATATTCATCAAAGTGTCAAAACTGATATCAAAGTAACAATATCAAAGTGAAAAAATGGGTTTTTGTCAACCTCGGACTTTTTATTATCTGATGTTTGAACTATTTTTAACAAAATTGCTATCTCAAAATTTTTATCGAATGGGTCTGGGAAAAAAGGCGTGGGGGACTAGATTAAGCTTCGGTCTCTTTTGACTCTTTAAAAGTGAACTAAAACTTTCTATTTTCAATCAAATGAGCCCTCTCTGAAGTTTATACGAGTATCCCTTCTATAAGAACCATATATATCCCAGAGTATAACTTACAACGCCTGTCCTTGGGCCCTGGGGGGTTGTGTAGACCCCGGAGTTTTAATATCTGATGGTTGAACTATTTTTAAAAAAATGGTCACCTGAAACTTTTATCGGATGGGTTTGTCCATCCGATACACCCAAAGGTGTGGAGGGCGGGAGGGGCTAGTTGCCCTCTGTTCTTTTTTCACTCTGAGAAAATGAACTACAACTTTTAATTTCCATTCAAATGAACCCTCTCTGAAGCTTATACGAGCATACCTTCCATAAGAACCATATATTCCCCAGAGTAATACTTACAACGCCTGCCCAGTCCCTGGGGGGGGGGGGTAGTTTTTGTTATATGATCTTTGAACTATTTTCAACAAAATGGCTACCTCAAATTGGGGGGGGGCATTTGCCCTCTGATCACTTTTTACTCTTAAAAAGAACTCTCGAAAAGGACACTAGAACTCTCGATGTCCAGTTGAATGAGCCCCTTTTGAAGTTTATACGACGACCCCTTCTATATGAAGTGCCTCTGGGAAAAAAATAAATGGAGCGGGGGGGGGGAGGGGAGGCTAGCTGCCCTCCAATCACTCTTGACTCAAGTGAATTATAACTTTCGATTTCCAATCAAATGAGCCGTCTAGGAAGTTTATACGAGCATCCCTTTCATAAAAACCATATATACCCCCAGGGCATAAATCACAACGCCTACCCCCAGGCCGTGGGGGGCTGTGTCGACACCGGAGTTTTTTGTTATCAGAACTTTGAACTATTTTTAACAAAATGTCTATCTCAAAATTTTTATCTGATGCATTTAGGGTGTGGAGGAGGGGGGGGGGCTAGTTGCCCTCCGATCTCTTTTGAATCTTAAAAAAGTAAAAAGAACTTTCAATTTCCAATCAAATGAGCTCTCTCCGAAGTTTATACGAGCATCCCTTCCATAAGAACTGTATATGCCCCTAGAGCATTACTCATAACGCCTGCCTCCGGGCACTGACGGGTTCCGTCGACACAGGAATTTTTCTTATCTGACCTTTGAACTATTTTTAATGGAATGGGTATTATAAAATTTTATCGGATAGGCTTGGGGAAAAAGGTGTGTGTGGGGGGGGGGCTAGCTGCCCTTGGATATCTTTTGACTCTTAAAAATTGAACTAGAACTTTCAATTTCCAATCAAATGAACCCCCTCTGAAGTTTATACGAGCATTCCTTTCATAAGAACCACATACGCCCCCAGGACAACACTTACAACGCCTATCCCCCGGGCTCTGGGGGCGTTTTCGTTATCTAATTTTTGAACAATTTCCAAAACACTGGCTATCTCAAAATTTGTAGCGGACGGGTTTAGAGATAAAAGAGCGTGGGGGGGACCAGTTTAACTCTTTTGACTCTTGAAAAGTGAACTAGAACTTTCAATTTCCAATCAATTGAGCCCTCTATGAGTTTATACGAGCATTCCTTTCATAAGACCCATGCATGCCCTTAGGGCATAACTTAGAACGCCTTCCCCTGTGCCCTGGGGGGTTCTATTGAAACCGGATTTTTTCTTATCCGACCTTTGAACTATTTTTAAAAAAATGTATATCTCAAAATTTTCATCAGATGGGTTTTGAAATAGAAGGCGTGGGGGGGGGGGGGGCTAGCTGCCCTCTGATCTCTTTTGACTATTAAAAAGTCAGCTCAAACTTTCAATATCCAATCAAATGAGCTTTCTCTGAAGTTTATACGAGCATCCCTTTCATAAGAACAATATATGCCCCAGGGCATAACTTACAACGCCTGCCCCCGGCCCCTGGGGGGTTGTGAAGACACCTGGGTTTTTGTTATCTTACTTTTGAGCAAGTTTTAACCTAATGGCTACCTCAAAATTGTTATTGGATGCATTTGGGGAAAAATAGGCGTGGGGCGGGGGCTAGTTGCCCTCCAATCTCTTTTGACTCTGAACTAGAACTTTCAATTCTGAAAAAACTGAACTAGAACTTTCAATTTTCAATCAAATGAGCCATCTCTGAATTTTTTACGAGCATCCCTTCAATAAGAACCATATATTCCCCCAAAGCATAACTTACAACACCTGCCCTCGGGCCCTGGGAAGCTGTGTTGACCCCTAAGTTTTTGTTACATGGTCTTTGAACTATTCTTTAAAAAAAGCTATCTCAAAGTTCTTATCGGATGGGTTTGAGGGAAAAGGGCTTGGAGGGGGGGAGGGCTAGGTGCCCTCCAGTCTTTTTGAATCTTAAAAAGTGAACTAGAACTTTCAATTTCCAATCAAATGATCCCTCTTTGAAGTTAATACGAGCATCCCTTCCATTAGACCCATATATGCCCCAGGGCATAACTTACAACGCCTTCCCCCGGGCCCTGATGGGTTGTGTCGACACCGGAATTTTTGTTATATGATCTTTGAACTATTTTTATCAAAATAGCTATCTTAAATTTTTATTGGATGCATTTGGGAGAAGAAGGTTGGGGGGGGGGATCCTCCTCAAAAACATATTTTCTATCTGGAAATCGACTACGCTGAACAAAACGGCTATCTCAAAATTTTGATTGGATGTGTTTGGAATAATGATGCGCGTGGGGGGGGATAGTTGCCCTCCAATCACTTTCTACTATTAAAAAGGGCGCTAGAATTCTCGATTTCCAATCGAATGAACCCCCTTTGAAGTTTCTACGACGACCCCTTCCATATGAAGTGCCTCTGGAAAAAAAAAATATAATAATAAACCATTGGAGCCGTATGGCCTTTACTATAGGCAACGCTATAGCGTTACCTCTGATATGTTAGGACATAGCTTTAAAACTAATGTTTGAAAATTATTTTTAGATTTGAAATATTCATTATTCCAATATACGTATTCATTACGTCATGATAAGCTTTACATGTCACAAGTTGAGTGGCTAAGTATTAGGCCTATTGTTTGTTTTTCGATAAAGAAATTTTCAATTTTATAAAGTGACAAAAATTAAAAATAACACTAAGCAAACAGTGACATTAAAATTTAATATAATAGAAAGAGCTTGAACCCAAAATAATTCGATGTAACAGTAAATAACAAATAAATTAATTATGTTGATAATTTTTTATTAATACATATTAATTATTTTACTATGTTATATTATACTATACATTATTACCATAATATTAATATTATAAGCTATTAATATAAAATAATGATAATATTTCATTATAATATAGTATTAATTATATTAATTTATAATGTTATATATGACGATTTTATTAATAAACTATTCTACTAATTATAATATTAACTATGTTAAATAAACAATTCTAAAATTATGTAGTTAATTTAAATTTAAAATTATCATAAATTGACCATTGATAGATAACAAGCAATACAAAATTCGAACAGAAAATTTGTTATGTCGACAAGAGTTAAATAAATCATAATATTACTATAATAAATTATTAATATAATATTATTGTTATGTGTTATTTTTACGTAGCATTATTTATAATTTTTTCAATATTACATCTATTGATTATATCAATAAATTATTTTACTAGTTATAAATTATAACTAGTACAATAAATTATAATATGATTATACAATATAAATAATGAAGCTGGATACTATTATACAGTTAGATTAAATAAAATTAATTACAAATTGATAATTAATAAAAATAAACAATACAACAAATTCAAACAGAATATTTGTTTTGTAGACAGGAGTTTAATAACTCCAATCTAGGACTTTCGGTTATTTTTTAATTATACAAAAATGCAAATATTCTTATACTAATTAATTTTGATGACTAATCTATGTATATAGAATCAGCATATAAAACAAGTTTTTTTATTTATATCTTGTAGTTGTTAAGATCTTACGTGATTGAGTATTTAGTTTTTCTTATAAATATGTTCATTGGTTTACATCTGTGACGTATTTTCAAAAGCTCACCACAACATTCTTTATTTGTATGCTGAAAAGAGAAGCTGGAAAGAGATACCTCTTTCTTAAACCTGATTGGCTCTTTTGACTGAAACTTCCAGTCAGTAAAAGGAATGAACAGTGCTAGAGAAAAAACTTTTTATATGTAAGCTCTTAGTTTCCTTTTGGTTCAGATTTCTACTAACTGGAATGATTCTTTACTTATTTAATTATTTTTGATTATTTCATTAGGCATTAGTTAATTCTTTGATGTTGTTATTTATATAATTAATGCAACAGAGTAATAATAAAATGTATAATAAATAATAAAGCGATGTATAAATGATAATAATAATAATACAAAACAATGATAATAATAATAACAATTAAGTGAGAAATTACAAAAAAAGGTAACAAAATAATGAATTTACGTTAATGTAGTAAGCGCGTTAAAAATAATGATAATTACTAAATTAGTTCATGAAAACCTTTTTATTTTAACTTATTTAATTGTCAAAACATTTGATTATTGATTTTTTACTTTTTTAATTATTGCAACGGTTTGATCACCGTATTTAAAAGTGGTTTTAAAATATTAGCTATAATAGTGCATTATCATAGGTCTTCCGAGCATTTATTAATATGTAATAATTAATATATAGTACGAAATTTTCTAAGTGACAATAACTTTACGAGAAGGGTTATGTAATTAAAAGAGGAGATACTCTAATGTTCTGATTTGAGTAGATTTTAGGGCGTATTGACTGATTCATCCTCCAGGAGGGTGTGAGGATAACGAAACAGCCCTCGGAAAAAACTTTCTTAGAAAGGACTCTTAGAAAATCATTTAGCTTCCAACGAAACATGTAAGACTGATAAAACATTGACTCTACATTCTTTGCCCAACAACTTCTTAAAACCCCCCTGGTACTTTGCCTTACCCCCTTTACTTAAGTTTCTTAAAACTTAAGTTAAGTTACTTAAGTTACCTTTACTTAAGTTTCTTAAAGACCCACTGGTTCTTTGCCTTTATTTAAGAAAGAGAGCTTTCTTAAATAAATCCTATTTAATTCTTACCCACGGGAAGAATGTTGTAGAATACAATGGGCTGTAGCAGAGTGGATTGATGCTCTGCTTGCCAATACGGAGTACTAGGGTTCGATCCCCGATGCAGCAAGGTTGGGCGACAAGCTTGCTACTTGTCCCTGTAAAAACACCTAGCAACTGAAACGTAGACTCGACACTCTATACACCGCAATGACACAGGAGGATCTTTATCCTATCCTTTTATCCAAGGAAAGAATCACTGATTCAGGAACGAATGTCAGTCATAAAATCATTTTCCTTGTTTTAAAATAATTTTTTATCAAATATCAAGGATCGTATCTTGAATAAATAATGTTTAAAATGTATTTTTAGTTTTAAAATATGGATAGTGAGTGCTACTAACTACGCCGTGATTAGCTTTACATTGCTAGAGGATCAAGTGATGAACTATTTGTTTAGAACGTGTCTTGATGACGAAGTACTTTGATCAGAATTTAGAATTTTGACCACCAAATAGAATAAAAAATCCTTAAGTTAACTTAATTAAAACTTAAAATAATAAGGTGATTTTAATTGCTCATTGAGCGCTAATGTCAACGAGAATGATAGTATTGAATCTAGTGTTCGGGAAAATATGATTTACGGTTTACTTGATGACTCGTTTATCGTGTCAGCCAAAACACAAAAATTCACATACATACATAGCACAGGTTCCACATCTGATCTTGACCATGTGATTTGTTCAAAACAGTTTTCCCCCTCTCAAGTGCGTGTCTTTGATACTCCCTTTCTTCGGACCACTTCCCAGTAGAATTGAATATAGCACCTCCCTCTTTAAGCACTCGCCAAACTAGGCGAAAATTAAGATCGCAGAAATGGGTAGAGCTTACGGATTGGAATAAAAAGGACCCTTTCCTTTACAATCACGTATGTGATAACATTATATCAAAAATAAAAGTTCCATACAATCGTATAATACAATCCACTCCTAGCCGCGAAAAGGAAGCGTTAACTCAGCTTAACACGTACGCTGCTCAGCTGTCACATGCACTTTGTCTAGCTGAGAAAGCGGCAGTGCCAGAACAAAAAATCAAAACATGAACACAAGTAAAGGGGTGGTCAGAAAATGCGGCTTTAGTTGATGTGTGTGATAAGGCTAAATTCTGGCTCTCTATATGGAAAGATTGCGGATGTCCACGAGCCGGAATAGTGAATGAAATCCGGCTTCGTATCAAAAGTAAATTTGCCAAAGAGCTAGCTAACTATCGTGCAGAAATTATTTGTAAGTCATCGGAAATTGCTCTGCGAAACCCTAATAATTTTTGGAGGTCCATGCAAGATAAAAAAAAACAGCAACTGATGCATCGTCAATTCCCTAAGAGTCATGGAAAGCACACTATAAACAAGAGTTTTCACCCCGTGCCCAGAAAAAAACACAAAATTCAAATATTACCTCAATAACCAACTATCACATGCAAGTCAAACCGATCGTGTTGTAACAGTTTCTGACATTTGGAACGCCCTCTGTCATCTTAAAAAAAAAGAGATCGCAAAGTATTGACAAAATTTCTGCAGTCCATCTACAAAACCCGTCGTTTCTGCTTATTGAACATTTAACCCTCTTATTCCAGATGATTTTTGCACAAGGTATTGTTCTTAGTACCTTCTGCGTTGGAAGTCTTCCACCGTACCAAAAAACGGAAAGCCTCCTGGGGAATGCGCATCATTTTGACCTGAAACAGTATCTACCACTTTTTGCAAAATATTCGAACTTTTGATTATTGAGGAAATTAGTATGAAATGCTACACACCGCCTTTTCAGTTTGGTTTCCAGCCTGGGCTTGGATGTGGACATTCGGTAGTTTCAGTACTATTGGATGCCGAAAATTCTGGCGAATCTGTCGGTCTTGGCATACATGATATACGACGAGCTTTTGACTCCTTAATACATGAACAGATTTTACTTGAAATAGCAAAGCACGGCGTCCAATATGACACACTCCTACCCCTGAGAGATATGTATAAAAACTCGAGGCCGAAATCAAGATCAAGCATGAGAAGGAAACAGATTCTGTTAGAATCCCAGTAAAGAAGGATGCTCATCATGGCGCACCTACTTCTGCTCCAGCTTTCAATAATAGCGTGATTCCTGCACAAGAAAATTATCAGAAATCTTGCATTTCAAAAACTATAGATCTTTCCCTAGTTTGCTTTGCTGATGACTTATTAAACATTGCCCGTGAACTTGGAAGAATTGAAGGAAATTCTAAAATTTTTGAAAGAGAGTAAGCACCTATTGGTCTTGAATTTAACGCTTCGAAGTCGAAAGTGCTATTGTTCAACTGACCTGAAACGCTGAAGCCCGAATCCGGAAACACTAACATAGCACCAGCTGACCATATTACATATTTAGGGTTACCCATTCGCCAGACACTAAAGCACACAAGAGCACTACTCATTAAGCATCTCGAGAAACGAACGAGCTTTGCATATAGCAAAATGGTAGCAAAGAAATTCAGCTTTAACCGAATGATCCTAGCATGGCTCTACAACGCACTGGTCCTCCCTCACTTTTTGTACCTTAGCCCCTTCTGGCAAACTTTCCCGCAAACTACGAAGCACAAATTACGGTCGATATTCTTTAAATACGCAAAATACGAAAATACCTACTAAGGTTTCCACCCTGTACACGCAACACTTAGCTGATCAGAAAATACAAAATAGCTGATCCCACGCTTACAATAGAAAAACAAACCCAACAGTTTAACAGGAAAATTATTAGTCACCAGTGGCATGCGATTCCCCAGCAATAGTTCATGCTACGCACTGTCATTAGTAGAAGTTATTGCTGTTATGTAGTTAGTGCATTTACCTTTACTCAAGTGTATTCTTTCTTTTGTTTTTGCTGTACTCCGTCTTTTTTGTCGTCTGTATGATGGGTTACAAATAAATAAATATAAGAGTTCACACAAAATGTGCTGATTAGTACTAAGGTTAGAGGCCAACTATGGCCCATAGAAAAATAATTTTGGATTAAACAGGAATGCAATGCTTTCGTAAGAAACCCTTTCATAAAAATGCAGCTGCCACGTGACTACTGCCACGGCGTGGTGTCTTCTATCCTCAAATATTTTAAGCTTCAAAAGAAATATTTGAAGTTTATATTTGATCATAGAAGTTTATATGAAGTACAAAATAAAATCAGATTGTTGCAGATAATAATTTGAAACCCAAATTTGAATTAATTTATTCATTTGAGACTCAATTTATTCACATGAAAGTTTGCAATAGCCCATGGAGACATTTTAGGACTTAGTGGTCCCCTTTATAATTAAACGCCTTAAAAATATGTAAATACAAAAAAATTAATGGTACTTCTAAATTTCTTCAAAAATCTTGTCAAAACTAAGATAAGCTTGTATACTTCAAGCACCCACAGAAACAGGTTAGTTTTCTTTAGTGTATCTTTGCCTTTATGGTACTAAATGGCTCATTTTTCAGTTTTTCACTGTCATTTTCACTTGATTTGGATAAATTGGCTCCAACTTTGCCCCCTCTCAGGATTTTGACGAAGTTACGCCACTACCCCCCCCTTAGAATCTTTCCCAGCAGCAATCATGGTAGGAGTGTGCGTCTGTTTTTAAAGAGGTGCTAGTAAATAACTCAAATACTTCAAAAACTTCAAAAGTACATGCTTAAAATTTTCTGAAGTTTCAGACGTAGTTGTTAACACGCATCTTCTATCACAAAACGTCTCTTGTAGACTCTTCTATCACAAACGCCTCTTCTATCACAAACGCCTCTTCCAGCAGAAACGCCTCTTCTAATCACAAAACGCCTCTTCTATCACAGACGCATCACAAAACGCCTCATCTAACCTAGCTTCATTGGAAAGACAATTTTAAACAAAGCATTAAGGATGGTTGCTAGGGGTGGCCCTTTTATAGAGGAAAATATGTGCTCTAAAATAGAAAATTCCTCCAGAAACGTGTCTCTTGACCATCCTTTTTAAGAAATCAATTAAAAAAAAAACTTTTTCTAAAGAAAAGTAAAGGCCAAATTAAACTTAAGATCAGAAGAAATAGGAACCAACAATAACTTCAAACTCAAAACGATCCGAAATGACTATTAAAGAGTAGCCAAAATGAAACTCAAAACGAAAAGAAATTAAATAAACAATCATAATAAAGAAAAGACCACAGGCACTAATGCAAAAGAATAAATAAATCTTAAAACGCGTAAAGTTTAAGTTGAATATGCAAATCAGGCTTGAAATGAACAAAAATCACTGCAAACAAGAGTTTGAGTACTGCCTCCTTCTCTCACTGTAAATGCCTAAAACCTACTGCTTCATTGGCACTTTACTGAAAACTATATATGTCTTGAGCAGTCTTGGAAAGTAGAGATAAAATCAAACTTAATGTTTGATACATTTTGAACAAATCTCAAATGAAAATCTCAAAAATTTGATCGGAAGCATTTTAGGAAAAAAACAGTTGATGGGGAGGGGGAGATTTGCCGTCAGATTTCATTGGACTCTCAAAAGGGAATTAAAACTTTAACATTCCAGTCACTTGAGTCCCCTCCGAAAATTACCTCTTCCATAAAAACCTTATGTGCCTCCGGGCATAGTTTACGACCCTTCCCCTGGGCTCCAGGGGGGAGGGTTATGTTGACGCCGAAGTTTTTTTTTTTATCTGATTGTTGGACCATTAAAAAAAATGGCTATCTAGAAATTTCGATTGAATACGTTTGGTGAAAAGAGTGTGTGTGTGTGAAGGGGGGGGGGGGTGTTGATGCCCTCCGTTCACTTTTGACTCTTAACAAGGTAACTAGAACTTTCAGTTTCCTATCAAATTAGCCACCTCTGAAGTTTACACGATCAACCCTTACATAAAAAACTATATATGCCCCCGGTGCATAACTTACAACACTTGCCTACTGGCTCTGGGGGGTTTTGTCAAACCCGGAGGTTTTGTTGTTTTATCTTTAAACTATTCTGAGCAAAATGACTATCTCAAAATTTTTATTGATGCGTTTAGGGAAAAAATAGCCTTGGGGGGGGACTAGTTGCCCTCCCATGACTTTTAACTCTTAAAAAGGGCACTAGAAATTCCGATTTACAATCAAATGAATCCCCCTCTGAAGTTTATACGACCTGCTCTTCCACAAAACCTTATATACCCTCAGGGCACAAGTTACAACCGTTAGTTCCCCGCGCTCTGGGGGGGGATATGTTGATTCCTAAGTTTTTATTATTTGATCGTTGGACTATTTCAAAGAAAATTCCTTTTTCAAAACCATCAGATACACTTAAAGAAAAGACGGTGTCGGGAGAGGGATGAGGTACATACCCTCCGATCACTTTTGACTCCTAAAAAGGTAACTGGAACTTTCAATTTCTAATCAAATGAGCTACCTCTAAACTTTTTACGACCGACCCTTACATAAAATCCTTATATGCCCCGGGCCATAAATTAAAACAATTGACATTGGGCTCTGGGGCGGTGTGTCAACCCTTGAGTTTTTGTTATATGATGGTAGAACAATTTTCAATAAAATCACTATCTCAAAATTTTATTGGACGGGTTTGGGGAAAAATGGGCGTGGGGAGGGGTTTAGTTAACCTTCGATCTCTTTTGACTGTTAAAAAGTGAACTAGAACTTTCAATTTCCTATCAAATGAACCCCTTCTAAAGTTTATATGAGAAGCTCTTCCATAAAAACCATATATGCCCCAAGGGTATAACTTACAACACCCGCTCCTGGCCCCTAGGAGGTTGTGTCCACCCTGGAGTTGAACTAAGATTAAAATTTTTATCAGATCCATTTGGGAAAAAAGTGCATGGAGGCCATTTCTGATCACCTTTGACTCCTAAAAAGGGCACTGTGACTTCCAATTTCCAATCGAATGAGCCCCCTTCGAAGTTTATACTGCAATCCCTTCCATAAAAACCTTATATGCCCTCGGAGCAAAATTTACATTACTTGCCCCCGGTTCTAGTGAGCAGCGTTATCCCTGGAGTATTTGTTACATGATCTTTGGTCTATTTTTAACAAAATGGCTATATAAAAAAATTCAATCGGTTGTACTTGGAGAAAAGAGGGTTGGCGGGGGCTAATTGCCGTTGGATCACTTTTAACTCTTAAAAAAGGAATTAGAACTTTTAATTTCTAATCATTTGAGTCCCCTCCGAGGTTTATACGACCCCTTCTTCCATAAAAAAAACTTTATGTGACCCCAGGGCATAAGTTACAACCCTTCCCCGGGCTCAGGAAGGGAGTTATGTTGACCACGAAGTTTTTGTTATCTGATCGTTGGACTATTCCGAACTTTTGAAAATTGTACCACCTTTATTCAACGCAGTATTACAAAATTCAAGAACAGTTAGTGAACTTTCTAAGTCAATGGACAGGTAACCTGCTTTGACCCTGAAGTGATATTTTGTTTAGTATAAATACCGTTTGTTTTAGTTTGATACGTTAGTAACTCTACTGATGATGAAGACCGACTGTGTCATCGAAATATTTAGAGCCTTTGTTTATATTTTTGTTTCAATATCTAATAAAAGGACCTGTCCCTATTTGGAACGCTCATTTATTTCGTAAAAAAAAAACTATAAGCATGATTGTATTATAAGGGCATATAAGCATTATCATAGGCAGGGTGGCTCAATCATAGCTAGTAATATCATTGATATTTTAAAGAATCTAATTTGATTTAGAATTCAAAGTTCTAGTAATCTATTTAAGAGTCAAGAATGATTGGAGCGCAATCAGCCCTCCTCTTTAGCTCATAATTTTCCAAACTCTTCCAATCAAAATTTTAAGATAGCCATTTTGTTCAGCATAGTTCAAAGGTCTTGTGACTGTATTTTTAAGGCTATTGCGTAGGTCAACCCCCCACAGTTATGCAATTCGCCCATTGTGTTTGAAAACTAAATGTTGCCTTAAGATTAAATCAAAACATACTATGTGTATGATGGTTGCCAATAAGATATCTCCGCAATATCCCAAGAACGACTGAAGGTATTATATTCAAATTTTCGGCGCTACATCTATTACTACTTCTGCTCTTAAAATTTAACTAAATCAAAAGAGTGTAAGTGCATCCAAGCTGTCAAAGAGCATAGATAGAATTTTTTGCGAGTGGTTTAAGCTTTATTTTTCAGGTCAACTAGAGGAGGTATAAAACTAAATTAAACACTACTATTTGTGACCAAATTTTTAAAAGGGTGTATGTTGTTAAAAAATTGTTGAAAAATTTTCTCCAGCATACAAATAGCAGGCTAAACTATAAATTCTTGAAGTGAAGCGAAATATTTCAACCATTATTTTCTTTTTCCCTGAAAAAACTATATCAATATAAAACGAACAGATATTAATTAAAAAAAAAATTCCGCAAAATAAGTTTTTCAAGGAAAGGTAAAGAACTCCTTTAAACCAAAAATGAGCAAAATAGGATGAAATAATCTACCAAGCGCAAAACTACCACAAATCCACATCGATAAATAAATGAAACCCAAAACAAATCATAGGCAGCTCAATAGTGCTGCCTAAGTAAAGAGCGATGTAGGCACAATGTGTTATTTTTTTTTGCTTAGATCAGGGCACTTCGTATTAAAAGAAATGTCGTAGAAACTTCAAAAAGGGCTCATTCGATTGAAAATTGAAAGGACTAGTGCTCTTGTTAATAGTCAAAAGTGATTGGAGGGTAACTAACTCCCCTCCCACGCCTATCATTGCTCCAAAAACATTCAATCAAAATTTTGAAATAGCCATTTTGTTCAACATATTTCAAAGGTTTAGAAATTATACCTTTCAGGATGAAAAACCCCCCACAGCCCTCAGGGCAAGGGTTGCAAGTTATGCCCTGGGGTTATACAAGATTTTTACAGAAAGGATGGTCGTTGGAACTTCAGAGAGGGCTCATTGGATTGGAAATCAGAAGTTCTAGTGCCGTTTTTAAGATTCAAAGTGATCGGAGGGCGGATGACCCCCCACATCTCGTATTTTCCGGAAATGCATCTGATAGAACTTTTTAGATGGCCATTTCTTGTCGTAGAAACTTCAAAAAGGACTCTTTCGATTGGAAATTGAAAGGGCTAGTGTTCTTTTTAATAGCCGAAAGTGATTGGAGGGTAACTACCCCCCCCCCCACGCCCACCCTTCCCCAAACACATCTAATCAAAATTTTGAGACAGCCATTTTGTTCAAAGTAGTTGAAAGGGCTGGAAATTATGTCTTTGAGGATGACAACCCCCCCAGCCCTCAGGGAAGGGGTTGTAAATTATGCCCCGAGGGCATGTAAGGTTTTTATGGTAAGGGTGGTCGTAAAAACTCCGGAATGGACTCATTTGATTGGAAATCAGATACTCTAGTGCTCTTTTTATGATTCAAAGTAATTGGAGGGCAGCCATCCCCTCCCCAATTTAATTTTACCCCCTAATTTTACCATAATTTATTGAAAGGAAATGTATTGTTACTGTGGTTTTACAAATCGCAAAAGTGACAAATCCTTTTGTTAAATGTCTAAAAAAAATCCAAATTTCTAATTGAAATTTCTGAGTTACCATGAACATATCACTATTTGTTTTAGTTTATTTTATTTATTTTTTCCAATTATCTTTATTATAAATATATTGTGTTTATTTATCATCTATGTTTTGACAAACAAAAGAATAGTAATTCAAGGTAGATATTCAAGCAGGGGTGACCGTCCACCCTGGAAATCTTACTACTTGTACTTGTTGCACGTTCAAGCCGCATCCAGACTCATCGGGGTGCCTAGCAGATGACGACATGTCTCCTTCCATAGGTTTCACTCGAGGGTGGCAGGCTCCACCATTTCCAGCCACTGGCGTTCCCAGCGACGGCCATATTTTCGAAATCCTCTGCAAATCAGGGAATCAGGGTCCATAAAATGATTATGAGCAATCCAAAGGGAAGAGAGCAGAATAAAAAAACATGAAAAAAATGTGTGTTAGCCCATGATTGGCTGGCTGTTCGGTTGGTTTTAAACCATAATAGGGGCAATATGAGTTATAATTTGTGACTGAATGAACCCTTCCCAGTTTTCCACAAACCTTTTCTTCTATTTGGTTTAGATATAGTAAAAAAAACTCTATAGCAATGAATGCTAAGTAAATAGCGATCCTTATTCATAACGAAAGCATAATAACTTAAATAGTGATAACATAAATCAAAGAATAACTATGGTGATTCCAAATAAATTTGTTTTGAGTTCTAAGTTAAACGTCCCAACCTATTAGTACATAAGAAAGTTCGCGTAGTTATAGAAAAGGAGGAAAACAACGTTAAAAGAGGACATTCGTGACAAAGATATGTCGTCAAATTTAGCTTGCAGGAGTCCCCATAAGCCGATATCTGAATCCAAAATGTCTTAAAAAATGAATAAAATAAACATTTCTTTGTAAAAAAAGGCAAAGAGTTGATTTTTTTTTTTTATTGTTACGTCTAATGACTATTATCAAACAGTTCGTGGTAGTGAATTGTTAGGAAGGAGTAATTCAGTCCAACTGTAACCATCATTCTAAAAAAAGGAAGTATGATAACAATTTATACATCGAAAGAATTAACTTTTTATGTTGATCCCAAATAAAAAATTGGTAAGTTTAATGTGATCGATCAAAAGCTTCAAGCTGAAAAAAAATTGTTAAATTTTTAATAAACGGTAAAACACCTAAAAAAAAGTCAAAAAAAGTAAAAAAAAAAGTCAACTGGATGAAATCTCTGGTTTTTCTGGTTATCGTAATATCTGGTTATCGTAATATTTTATAAATTATTACGTATTTTGTTGACTCATCCCTGAATTAAAGATATTTTTGAAGACTAATTTGGTGGGGGTGATAAAGGCTATTTAATTTGAATGGCTCCACTCAGTGGTGGCTGCACAAGAACCCGCTTTCAGTGTTTAATTAACTTTCGTGTTAATTAGTTTTAATATTAAACTTTAATTTAAGAGTTTCTTAAGTTAATGATTATTTAAATAATGGATTAGAGGGTAACTAAAAAAAATCAATATGCAGGAAGGCTTTCAAAAGCGCACAATAGCATTATTTAAGCGATGTGTTCCTCCAAATTGTCAAAAAAGGCATATAGGCAGTATCTGAGGAGCCAATTATTTAGATAGAGATAGTTTAGGACAAATCCCAAAACTCATTAAGAAGTAATTAAAATTTCAGAGTTCAACACTCCTGTGCAAGTAGTGTTGAGGGGGAAAGAGGGTGTCGGAATTTTAATGTCCCAAAACTATTTATCTAGATGTTTACTTTGAAAAGGATGTAATGTCAAATAGTTCGCCATAAAATATTAGGGTTTGTGATGCAAATAAAACCTTTATACAAAATTCATTAAAAATTTATCCACAAAAATATAAAATTTTGTATTTTCCGTAGGCTGCGCTATAGTGCTTAAAAGTTAAATCTTGATAGCAATTTAAGTTTTGGACAAATTTAAATTTGCTTTAAAACTTTGCAATAAATAGTATTTTGGTTCAGGAAATATTTATTAATATTTCTAGTGCAGAATTTTGGGTGGATAAAGGAGTGTATTATTGATCATATGGATGGGAACCAGCGTTTGCCCCTCCGAACAGAACCCATCTCAGAAAATACTCCTCCTGAAAATCCACCCCCGTCGCAGCTGGTCAGTTTCCAATCACTTTCGACGCATAAAAAAGGACTAGGACTCTCAATTTCTGACGCAGTTGGCACCCTCCGGAGCTTCGTCGACCATAGGGTGGAGACGGGGATGAAAAAAGGATGTTCCCCCTCCTATACATTATAAACTTTGCTGATTTTTGAGTTTAATGTTAGTATTTACATTCATATGACAGCGTAGACCAGAAACATTCCCAAAACTCAAGAAGGATTAAATATTAATTCATGGCTTTTGCGACCATGAGGTGGATGTGGGTATGAAGAAGGGGTAGTCCACCTCATGCACAAAATTAGTTCTGCTGATTTTTGGGTTTAATGTTAGTATTTACATTCATATGACAGCGTAGACCAGAAACATTCCCAAAACTCAAGAAGGATTAAATATCAATTCATGGCTTTTGCGACCATGAGGTGGATGTGGGTATGAAGAAGAGGTAGTCCGCCTCATACACAAAATTAGTTCTGCTGATTTTTGGGTTTAATGTTAGTATTTACATTCATATGACAGCGTAGACCAGAAACATTCCCAAAACTCAAGAAGGATTAAATATCAATTCATGGCTTTTGCGACCATGAGGTGGATGTGGGTATGAAGAAGAGGTAGTCCGCCTCATGCACAAAATTAGTTCGGCTGATTTTTGGGTTTAATGTTAGTATTTACATTCATATGACAGCGTAGACCAGAAACATTCCCAAAACTCAAGAAGGATTAAATATCAATTCATGGCTTTTGCGACCATGAGGTGGATGTGGGTATGAAGAAGAGGTAGTCCGCCTCATACACAAAATTAGTTCTGCTGATTTTTGGGTTTAATGTTAGTATTTACATTCATATGACAGCGTAGACCAGAAACATTCCCAAAACTCAAGAAGGATTAAATATCAATTCATGGCTTTTGCGACCATGAGGTGGATGTGGGTATGAAGAAGAGGTAGTCCGCCTCATGCACAAAATTAGTTCTGCTGATTTTTGGGTTTAATGTTAGTATTTACATTCATATGACAGCGTAGACCAGAAACATTCCCAAAACTCAAGAAGGATTAAATATCAATTCATGGCTTTTGCGACCATGAGGTGGATGTGGGTATGAAGAAGAGGTAGTCCGCCTCATGCACAAAATTAGTTCTGCTGATTTTTGGGTTTAATGTTAGTATTTACATTCATATGACAGCGTAGACCAGAAACATTCCCAAAACTCAAGAAGGATTAAATATCAATTCATGGCTTTTGCGACCATGAGGTGGATGTGGGTATGAAGAAGAGGTAGTCCGCCTCATGCACAAAATTAGTTCTGCTGATTTTTGGGTTTAATGTTAGTATTTACATTCATATGACAGCGTAGACCAGAAACATTCCCAAAACTCAAGAAGGATTAAATATCAATTCATGGCTTTTGCGACCATGAGGTGGATGTGGGTATGAAGAAGAGGTAGTCCGCCTCATGCACAAAATTAGTTCTGCTGATTTTTGGGTTTAATGTTAGTATTTACATTCATATGACAGCGTAGACCAGAAACATTCCAAAACTCAAGAAGGATTAAATATCAATTCATGGCTTTTGCGACCATGAGGTGGATGTGGGTATGAAGAAGAGGTAGTCCGCCTCATGCACAAAATTAGTTCTGCTGATTTTTGGGTTTAATGTTAGTATTTACATTCATATGACAGCGTAGACCAGAAACATTCCCAAAACTCAAGAAGGATTAAATATCAATTCATGGCTTTGCGACCATGAGGTGGATGTGGGTATGAAGAAGAGGTAGTCCGCCTCATGCACAAAATTAGTTCTGCTGATTTTTGGGTTTAATGTTAGTATTTACATTCATATGACAGCGTAGACCAGAAACATTCCCAAAACTCAAGAAGGATTAAATATCAATTCATGGCTTTTGCGACCATGAGGTGGATGTGGGTATGAAGAAGAGGTAGTCCGCCTCATGCACAAAATTAGTTCTGCTGATTTTTGGGTTTAATGTTAGTCTTCATTTTTATAAAGACAGTGTAGACTAGCAATATTCCCAGAAATCGAGAAGGATTAAATATCAATTTCACATTTTGATTCGTTTTTAAAAGTAATTTTCTCTCCCTATGCGAAAAAAAAACAACAATATCCCCCCAACAAAAGTTCTGGATACGGCCCTCATTTACAGAAAAGGGGGAATCCACCTTCGCAATGCCCTGGTCATTAAGCTAAAGTTTTTAGTGCTTTGAAAAATATTCTTTTTCCAATTTAATGACCCTTGTGTTTCACTAGATCTCCTTAGAGAATTAGGACATTAAGACAGAGAATTAGGACATTAGGACAGAGAATTAGGACATTAGGACAGAGAATTAGGACATTAGGACAGAGAATTAGGACAAAATGTCAAACTTTAAAGTAAAGACAAAGGAGCTAATGAGGACACAGCCTCCTCGTATAAAGAATAATTTCTATTCAAACAGGTTCCTTACTTTCAGTTAATAAAATTATTCTTTTTAGTTTAATTTCTGATTTTTTTACAAATCATTCCCAGGCTTAATAATGTTGGGTACCGGCCTTTTAAAACACTCGTTAGTTGCTGTTGATATGTAGTATCAATATTTGTAAATTGATCATTCTCACCTTACTTTTTCATGTTTTTTTCCTACTTAATGCCCATGTCGATAAAATCAGAACTACGCACGACTACAGCGCCAATTACGTTCACCGTTGTTAATTTCTCGAGTTGAACATTTTTCAACTTTCAAGCATAAATTTCTTGACTGACCAATCAGAGTCAACGCTTAAGGCATACTTTTGAAACTAGAAAAGATGGAAACTTAGAAGAGTGGTTTTTCTATCTGGGAGATGAATTTTTCAAAAGTTAAGAAGACTTAGCATTAGTAGAGAACAGTTGGACACAAATCACTCTTGGAGCAAACTCTTTAAATTAATTTCTAGCAATTTTAATTTTTTACTTTTTAAATACAAGTGTGACACTTAAATCAAGAAAATTACCATGTCATTCATGATATTTGACTTTCTTTATCGATAGATGTGATTATGATGTGGCACGGGCATAAGAGTTAAAATTTTGGATTGAAAATGAAATTTTGCACAACTTTGAATGCACTTAGAAAATTTACGATGAATAACATTTTTGTTCGACAAGTTCTTGTTAATATTTCTAATGTAGAACTTTAGGTGGATGAAGAGGGGTATTATTGATCAGAATACCCTGATGAGAGCGTATGATGAGCTGGCTCTCATATAGATGGCTCTTATATACCTGGCATAGATGGCTCTAATATAGATGCGGAATAGAGGTCTTGGATAAAATTATCGAGGTTCTCCAAGACGCAGCTAGACTGTATAGTAGCAAGGTATTGTATATGCATGTTAAGAAATTGAGAGAGAACAGTCAGTCTAAGCTTGATTTAGTTAAAGATAGTACTGTGTCTTTTATTAATGATCAGAAAAGTGTTAAAAGGAGATCGGCAAAATATTTTAGAGTGTCCTGAGCTGCGACAAACTTGTACGTAATGATATAGAAAGTACTGACAAATTTTAGTGCTTAACATGGCTCTCATGTGATGAGAGCCAGCGTTTACCCCGCCTCTCGGAAAGTACCCCCGTAGAAGATCCTTTTTGTACAGGATTAAAGGCCTTATATACAAACGTTTGGAGTTATAAAACATCACGGAAATTACCTAAGAAGTAAAATTTTTTAGACCTTTAAAGTATTTTAGTTAGCTAGGGAGGATGGGGGATACCTTAAATGGTGCATTTTAATGCCAAACATTCCAACTCTTATTGGGCATTCAGATAAATACAGAATTAATTCTAGGGAAGAGACGAGGGGGGGGGGTGGAGGTAGAAATTGATGTATAATTCACAGGGCCGTATCCAGGACTTTGGGGGAGGGGGTTGGCACAACAAAACTTAGAAAAAACAGACAAAAAGTATAAAATTTATATTTTCCATGCAACCAGTATGCCTAATCATGGAATTGTGATATTTTATTCTACATAGAGAAATATTTTCATTGATTCCTATCTTTCCCCTACCTCTTTCTTTGTTTACCTGAAGACTCATGAAGAGCAGTTTGGGAATTAAAATATGCTCTTTTATGCATGCCCCCCCCCTGCACAAGGACTTACCCTCCCCTTCATGATGGATGATACGCAAAAAAACATCACCAAACTTAATTTTATATAAACATTTACTTACCCTTTAACACAAAAAATTGATCCAATCCGCTTTACGAATTATCCAAGTCAAATACCGTAATATTCCTTTCTATTTGAAAGCAAAATGTTAAATGACTGTGGAATTTTTATGTTCGATTAAAAATTCAAGTTCAATCAGAGAAATTCTGCTTAACTTTCCCTTTTAATGATAATGATAAATTTCTCTTTTATCATTAATTTTTTATTTCGTCTAGTTCCATCATGCTGACATGCACTTAATGTCCATTAATATCTTTTCATTCAAACACATTCCATTAAAATGCATAAAAGAACCGAATAAATATGTCAATGATAAATTTCACTCCAAAGAATAAAATGGATTTCTTCAAAAAAATAAAACTATTCATTTTCAAAAGGTAACTGAGACACCATTGCTCTGGAAGATTAAATGAAATAAAATTAAAAGAAGAATTTAGACATAAAACTTTTTTTTTTAAGTGAAATTTTTCTTTGGCGTGATCTTGATTGTTGATGGAATTTTAGTCTTTAATCATTATTGTTTTATATATAATTATATATAATTTATAATTTTCAATAATTAATTAAAAAATTAATTTAGTTTTCTTTGTTATAACATTAAAAACGAAGCAAAAAAAAAAAAAAAAAAAAAAAAAAAATTCATCTCAGGACGAATCAATTTTTACAAAAAAATGGTGCTTTCTTTCGCTTTTCTTTCATTTTAAAAATTCTAAACTGTATTTCATTTAAAACAATATGCATTGTGAAAGTTTAGTTTATTTTTATGTCCATGTATAGGATCATATTCGGGGGAGAGGCTATGATTTTTTGAAGGGGGTGTTAACAAAAAAAAACTTTACAAAACGCATCAAAATCTATTTATATGCATTTTTGTGTTTTATTATGAGTAGAATTGAACATTTGAGGGAAGGGTGAGAGGTGGGGGAGGGCTTTAGCACAGTAACACCCGTCACTCCGGATGCACAGTTTTGGGTGTTTTCTTCGAAGGGGTGGGGGATTAAAAAAAATTTACAAAACGCATCAAGAATAGTTTATTTGCATTTTTGTAGCCTTTTTAAGAGTAGAATTTAACCTCTGAGCGACGGGGAGCGGGGCGAGCTGAAGCCAGGTAATCTTTTTACTCTGGATACGACCTTGAGTTTCTATTTGACAAGAAGTCATTTTTTTATTTCTTTGTCGCTTATGTTCTGGTCTTGGGAAGGCATAGGGATTTTGAAACCTGCTCATGTTAAATTTTGCTCGTTTTGAATTTGACTCAGTTATTTATTGTAATTTCTATCCGTTTGATTTCATTTATTTATCGATGCGGATTTGTTATAGTTTCGCGCTTGGTTTGCATTTTTGGTTTAATGGAGTTCTTTAGTTTTCTTTGAAAAACTTATTTTGTGGAAAGTTTTCCTAAATTAATTAAATACTAATGAAACCCAAAACGGCGCTTTGCTGAAAACTATATGTGTCTTGTACAGTCTTGACAAGTACAAATAAAATCAAACTGAATATTTGATATATAATGATATTAATTGCTGAAAGCTCATAAGTTCAAAATTTAATATTACAGTAACTTTTATATTTATTTTTATTTTCAATACTGTAACAAGTACAAAAGAAAATATTTGTAATATAATCCGTTTTCAGTAAAGCGCCAATGACGCAGTAGGTTTTAAACTTTTACAGCGAGAGAAGGAGGCAGTACTCAAACTCTTGTTTGTAGAGATTTTTATTTCGTTTCAAGCTTGATTTGCATATTCAATTTCAGTTTCACTCATTTTAAGATTTATTTATTCATTTACATTAGTACCTGTTGTATGTTTTATTGCTACGATTTTTTTTTAATTTCTGTTCGTTTGGGTTTCATTTATTCTTTAATAGTAATTTTTAGTCATTTTGAGTTTGAGTTATTGTAGATATTTATTTCTTCTGATCTTTAGTTTAAAATGGCCTTTACTTTTCTTTGAAAAACTTTGTTTTCGTAAAGTTTTTTTTTTATTTATTAATTGCTCAAAGAAGCAGCAACGTTCATTCTTGCTCAGAAGGAAATCAACTAAGAAATCCTGTCCAGGGCCACGGTGACAAGGTCGGGTCTATTAGTCAGAAGAGAAAAAATTTCAAGAGTGCAACTACAGTTCATGACGCACAACGGATGCAAAATACCACATTTTGCTACAAAAGAAAAACGAAAAAAAAACATTACGCTGGTCTATGTAGGATTTAAAGATGCTGATTAGATTTTCGAATTTAGTGTAAAATACCATGTTAAAATAATCCAAATTCACGGAGGTCCGTTTACCAGTAGTAGTCTCAGGGGGACCAATTGGGGTTGAGTTCATGCAGATTTTTTACTAAGTTATTTTGCCACCCCCCCTCTAGATTTAGGAAAATAGCTTTTTTGGTATTTTCTTCGGGAAGCTTGGAAAAAATGCTTTCCCCTTCAAACCTAGATATAGTAACACTGAAAATTATCCCACAAAATTATTACGTAACTAGATTACAATGAAACAGTATTACTGAAAGTATAATTTCTACCAAATAATTTTATATCTTCTTATTTGAGATACAACCCTGTCTTTTGATGTAACGAACCTTATGTTTTTTCAGTTCATTTCGTTCAGGATAAAAAGAAATGCATGGAAGCTCAAATTAAATTACCTTCATCTTTTGCGCATCCTGAAATAACTCTCGCAGAACGAACTCGCTGACATTGAGTCAAAAGGCTTCTAAACCTTGACCTCGAAGTCTTGAACCTTGACCTTGAAATTTGGCTTCTAAACAAAAGAAGATCTTGAAAAACAACAGGCCAATGACCAGTAGGATGAAAACGAAGAATCCCACAAAAACGAGGGCAATCCAAAAATTCGCGGAGTGCACCCCTGACACAAGTATAAACAAGAAAGAAAAGGAAAGAAATGTTAGTCGGAAAAAGCTTGCTTTTGGCCGTATAATAGTAGCTAGCAATTTGCGTTTACTTGGAAACAAAACTGAGAGGTGAGAGCGGATAAGAGGTAGTTTTTGGTCCGAAGGAACGTGAGTATTCGAGATAAGAACCAAGATAGTAAAGCTTGGTTTGAAAGGAACGGAGCTTTGTTGGAAAATGAGGTTGTCAGTGGAAAACTGACAACCTCGAAAACCTCAGAAAAAGTTGTCACTTTTAGGAGAGTTTTCAAAGAAGATTAATAGGTTATCAAATAGCTTAGACCAGTGGTTCTCAAAGTATGGTACGCGTACCCCTTGAGGGTACAAAAAGTCTTTTAGGGGGTACGCGGCCGGAAGACAAAAAACAACCCTTTAAATTTAGGACTGGAAATTTTATTTATATTTTAGCCATAGTTTACTTAGTACCGGTAACTGAGAAGGGGTACCTAAAATGTTTTGCGGATAAAAAGGGGTACAGCGTCTAAATAAGTTTGAGAACCACTGGCTTAGACTACACGCATTTCAGATGAATCACTTCATTCAATTCTACATGACTTTTGGTCTCAAAGCATATGATCCTGACCAACTAAGTTTTAGAATTAATTTGTCAACGGCCATTTTGACCGAAAATGAAGCGAATTAAGAAAACTTTTCAGAAGAATCATGACTGGGGATGAAACATGGGTTTACTGGAATGATCCTAAAAAGGGCAGTCAAAACAAAGGCTTCCATGGACATTATCTGGCCCAGTCAAATGATCCTGAAAAAAAAACAGTCAAAACAAAGGCTTCCATGGAAATTATCTGGCACAGTCAAATTAAAGTATTGCAGGTCTGTCGACAAGACGATGCCAATCATTTCGTTGAACCCTAAAAGAGATGTACCCGTAGGCTTTTACCTCTTCTGGTGGATTTAACTACCTCTTGTGGTATATGTGCTGATGACAAGAATTTAAGGACCCCCTTCCCTTTTGCGGACGTTTGATGGTTTCCCCCCTACGCAACTCCTACTCCATCATGGAATGCTGTTTCACCACTACAATATCCCAGCCCATTCTTCACGTGTTAAAAAAGAAGTTTTGAGAAAATTAAAAAAGAAGTTTTGAGAAAAATTCTACGAGAATTATTACCACATCCACCTTATAGCCCAAACCTAGCCCTTAGCCCATCTTACTTTTTTTATTCCCTAAGCTCAAAAACAGTTGAAAGGTGTTGATTTGCTGTTGATTTTAACAGCACTGATGAACCAAGACAAGCTGCATAACAAGGCTCATATAAAGGTCGCCAGTTTTTTCAAAAAATGTCTAAAAGAATTTAAATAAGAAGTGGATC
This sequence comes from Artemia sinica, assembly GCA_027921565.1. Lineage (NCBI taxonomy): Eukaryota > Metazoa > Arthropoda > Branchiopoda > Anostraca > Artemiidae > Artemia > Artemia sinica. The sequence continues at coordinate 11,109,644 of CM051269.1, forward strand.
TTCCTTGACGAAGGTTATGTTGAAAAATAGTTCCATTGTAATAGGTAATTAATAAGGAATTGCAATATTCCACATATTTTTTGGATTACCTTCATATTTCGCCTGTGAATAACAAGACGCCCTCAGCGTCATGGGCGTACGGAAGGGGGCAGCAGCCCCCTCCCCTAGAACTTCAAATTTACACTAGATATGGCTGAAAAAGCAGTTGAAAAAAGATACATGGATAAAAGCAGTTGATAAAAGGTAGATGGTTGAAAAAGCTGGAAATAAACTGCTGGAATGACAGAATAAAAGTCAAACAAGAAGCAATTATCCATAATATCTTGGAAAGATTTAGCTCTAATCCAAGAAGATTGATAAATACTGAAGCTTATTGATGATTTTTGGTGATTACTTATTAATGAAGATTTCATAGGTATGATAGAGCTTGCTGGCAATGTAAGATTTTGTAAAGTGCCAATATAACTTCAGCCCCCCACCCTTCATCACAGAATCAGCTGCCCCCCCCCCCCCAAAGAAGAAGCTACGTGATCTAAACTACTAACAACTTGATCAGATTCTACCGATTAATCATATTTTAGCATTTGCAATGGATAATTCAAACGCTGAAATAAACTAAGTATAACTGTATGACCACGCCAGGTCATAAGGAGATATGTTAAGAAAACAATTCTTACTTCATAATAGGCTATACAAAATTATCCTAGTTGATATATTTTCCAAGCGGAGCACCTTTATCCTTACTATTTTCACTGTTGTACAATTTTTTTTTTAACAAAATTGTGAAAAATAAACAGATTTCACTGCATTAATCCGTTTTCAAATAGTTTATATATGAAAGTTGAACACAATCACAGCCATCTACCAAAAAGGCAAACATTCACAAATTTAGGTTAAGTTAGGTTAGATTAGCTAGATGGTTTTTGGGTGTTTGTTTTATACACGACTTTCAAGACTTGCTGGCTTACGGGATTTTTATCACCAGTTATATATGTATATATATACATATATGTATATATATATATATATATATATATATTATATATATTATATATATATATATATATAATAATATATATAATATATATATATATATATATATATATATATATATATATATATATATATAGTATATATATATATATATATATATATATAATATATATGTATATATACATATATGTATATATGTATGTATTTTGTCAAGTTCTATTTTTTATTAATAAACTAAACTAAATATAAAAAACTTGGAGAATAGGCATAAAAATGAAAAATAGGATTGAAAAACTGGAAAAACAAGGAAAATAGTGAGGATAAAGCCGCTCCCCTGGGAAAATATGTGAACTAGGATAATTTTGCATATTATGTAGTAAGAATTGTTTTCTTAACATGTCTCCTTATGACCTGGCGTGGTCATACATTTATACCACAAACTAATAACCTAATTATCCCGCGTACTGGTCTTTATCTTAGATCTTCCTCTTCTTCTTTGGATTGTCATAGAGACGCTTTCGCATAGTCTCATCAGCAGAATCAAATTACGGGTCCTACAGCTGGGTTTGAACTCCGGGTCCCGTATTACCTAGCAGAGATCAATCGCCTGAAACTTACTAATTGGCTCGGCGTTCTCTAGTGGCACAGTGGGATTGATCTCTGGTCGGTAATTGAGTTCAAACCCAGCAACGGGAATCAACTGCACGGCCGGAAATTTGATTTCGGTAAAAAGGTTATGCGGAAGTGTCTCCAAAAAAATTCAAAGAAGAAGATGAAGATTGATTCTTCTTTAAACAATTTGAACTTTAACTAAGTTCAAATCGATTGAGCTTCAGTTTTAGCTCGATCAACTTTTAGCCAAATATCTATTGTGAACGGATTTGGTTTTAACTGACTTCCAGAATTAGCGCTAGCCAAATTGTTATAGTAAAATCTCATTGTGAACGGGCCTTAAGAAGCTTGCAAAGACGAAATTAATAGGGAAACTAACATTAAATCTTTAGTCTTTTGGCGCTTTCAAATACCAAGGACAGTGAAAATCAAACCTAACTGAACTGGTTAAATAGAAATTTACGAAACTGCGTGTATCTATATACTGTCAATAAATTAGGAAAAATCGGAAATTAAATTCTTAATGAAAAAATAATTTTAGGCTATCTATGGCCTATCTATCTATAATAATAGTATAATAACAGTTTTCAGACATTGGTTGTAAAACAACCAATAGGAAAATTTTAGAAAATCGTGGTTTTCAGACATTGGTTGTAAAACAACCAATAGGAAAATTTTAGAAAATCGCGGTTTTCAGACATTTGTTGTAAAACAACCAATAGGAAAATTTTAGAAAATCGCGGTTTTCAGACATTGGTTGTAAAACAACCAATAGGAAATTTTAGAAAATCGCGGTTTTCAGACATTGGTTGTAAAACAACCAATAGGAAAATTTTAGAAAATCGCGGTTTTCAGACATTTGTTGTAAAACAACCAATAGGAAAATTTTAGAAAATCGCGGTTTTCAGACATTTGTTGTAAAACAACCAATAGGAAAATTTTAGAAAATCGCGGTTTTTAGGCCTGATTAGAACTAACTTGGATCAAAGGGACAAAGAATGTTTTTGTATATCCTTGGTACTGTCATATTAAAAAAAAAAAAAAATGAATGCAACTATTGATTTTAAAACCTCTCATGAAAACCAAAGGGGAGCTGAAGCTCAATTTGACCTCTCCCTAAATTACTATAGACTAAATAAAACAACGACATATTCCATTGAAAGGAAGATTATTCAACAGATTTACATGTTGTCTTATCATAAAAGGTTATGTTGCAAGTTTATCAGAAAATGCAAAAAATTAGACCTTTCAAATAATTGAAGTCCAAAGAGAAATCGAACCATCACCCCCCCCCCATCTTGCGTAACAAATTCAATAAATACTAAAAAAGAATTCATCTAATATTGAAAGGTTTTATTGATTAATTACAGCGCATAAAAATTCGACAAAAAATCACAAACTAACAGTTGAACATAATGTGAACGAAAATTATTTTCACAAAACTTAGATCCGCAAAAAAAAACCTCCGACTGCATACAAAACTGATGCGACAAAAGAAGCTATTTATCAACCACCCTACGAGCAAAACATAAATCAAATTAAATTACACAACTTTCATGAAACAGCCACATTTACAGTACCTTACAATGCCTTTAGTTTGATTGAGATTTCTTATAACTTTCACCAGTTCCCCTCTTACATCCTAATAAAAAAAAAAAAAAAAAAAAAATGAAATTTAAAACACAAAATTTCAAAAAGCTAGTTTTGCTTTTGGGATTTGGTTTTGAAATAAAAATTAAGCAAATATTTCGGCCAAGATCCCCGCACTTCCGTCCTCTATTCAAAGAAAAAAGAACCGGGGAAAAATAACAAAATGAAACACAAAAATCCAAAAAACTAATAAAAATCCAAAACAGAATTCGTGACAAAAAAATGAATCGAATAGAAATCAGCCCACAATATTTGAGCTTTCTTTAAAAATTTCAACTGAAAAAATAATCTACCAAACGGCAACCTCAACAAACAAAAGACTTAAAAAAAATGAATCAGCCCATGGTCTGCCTACAATATCTGATTTTATCCACTAATTTTTTTTTCTGAAAGCAAATTATTGAAATTGAAGACACCGAAAAGAAACTTTTCGTTTCGAAATTATTCAAAGTTTTTCATTCTTTGTAAAACGGAGGTTTAGGACCGTTTTTGCAAAATATACCTCCCAAATCACAATGAACAATTATGAATCTTATTTTGTCTTTATTTTATATTGTTATCCTTCTCTTAAACTAAATATTCTTCTCTCATTTTAGTCCAACTTAATAAAAAAAACAACTAAAAAGTAAAGATTAACTTATTCACGATGAACTTATCTATTTCATCAGCCCTTTATCTTATAAAACCATGATTAAGAAGGAACGGAATTAATGAGACCAAGTTTAATAGTTGGCTAGCAAGTAAAAATACAACTACAAAAGAATTAGCTTAGCTACCAATTCTAAGTCAAAATGAACAATTATGAATATTACAATATGATTGTAACCAAAATATTTCAACAGATTTCGATTAAACTGATCAACGAAGTCAAATGTCAATAAATACAATTCCCTTATCGCATCGCCGTAAGCAACTATATTCTAGTTCACCACCAACGTGCGGACTAATTCCTATTAATCTCATTACCTTTTTAAATAATTATCATAACTATATCAGAATAAATTAAATCTTATTAAACAGAAATTAACCGAATTAAATCGAAAATCGAATCGAATTAAAATTTAATCGAAATTAAATCAAAAAATAAATTAATCATGATTAATAAATTAATCATGCTTTTTGCTGCACTGGAAAATTTGTTCCCGCCGACAATTTAGTTTTCCTCTGAAATTTCTAGTCATTAGCTGGACTTTATGGTTTTAATATAAAGTTATTGTTATATAATTTTGTTTCTATAATTTAAAAAATAAATCACAAAAAATAAATAAATTTATTTATTTATAAATAAATAAATAAATCGAAAGAAAAATTTTAGGAATGAAACAAACATTTAAGCTTTCATTATAACAAATTATTATTTCAGTTTCCATTTTCAGAAATAAACTGAAATTTCGATGAAAACATGACGTTATTGAATTTTTCAGAAACCAAATTGGCCATGTCTATCTTTCACATTATAAGGTTTTAGATTCAAAGCGACCGACCAACTCCCAGCTTTGTACATAAACAAGAACAGTAACTTTTAAGGGTCAAAAGATGAAAAAAAACTGCCTCGAATAAACCCAAAAATTTTGTTAGAGGCGAGACAGGCTTAATTCATTTCGATGTGAAATTGAGGGAAATCTCCACATTTCGTCATATTTTTTTCTTTCGCCAATAAAACTTAACTAAAATCTCCAATCAACTTCATCGATTCTTCGGTGCCCAGGTCGGGACTCTTTGGATCTGAAGTCGAGATACCCGATACCCAACCCGACTGACCAAATTGGGTACCCATAAAATATAAAGGTGTCTAAAAATGGGGGGTGGCGATTGGGTATTTCGGTCCTCAGAAAGTGAACGGAGAAATGTCGATAGCATGAAAGACCTCCACGTACACAAGGTCATCATTACTTCCTTATTGAAGAAAATCGGGGACAAATCACATTTGACGTATTATCCCCCCCCCACTAAAAACCAAAAAATTTGAATCTTATATAGAGTGGGTACTATCATGTCCAAAATTGGTACCAGAATTAGCAGGCTACTATCTGTAGTTTAAACCCGAGCAAATACCAGCCCAGTCACCGAAGGCTTAATTTCAGCAAGAACCTGTCCTCACCAATTGGTTCTGTGTTCTAAGCTCACAATCATTCTTTTGATTTTTTTTCCACTGTGTGACTTATAGACTTCGTCAATTAGGTCTTTAAACAGTTCGATTATGATGAAAATGAGAAAAAAGGGTGAGGTGGTTTAAAAGGAATTAACCCACAAGGTAGTAATGAGCTGGAATATAAGTTCAATGAATATATAACTATCGCTTTTTGCCTTTTTTTTTAACACTTTTAGCCTGTTTTTTTGGTTCACTTTTGGGCTTTTCAACCTTTGACACTGGCAGCCCTGCCCTCTTCCTCCTCTTCTGCAGTCATTTGGTCTCCAGTTGTATAGATTGGACTACTCCGGCCATTCACTACATCTGCGTTGATGTAGACAGAGGAAATACTGGAGCCAGGAATCTCAAACATTGGCTCCAACAAAAGTTTCTCCTAAAAAAACAAAAATCGTTAAAAAAAGATTTTTTTTCTTAATATATTAAACATAAAATATTATTGATAAAATATTAAATAATATATGAAAATATTTAACAACATAAAATATTAATGATAAAATCGATAAAAAAAATATGTAAAACTGAAGAAATTAAATTTTTTTAAACACCAATAGAAAGCTTAAAGTACATCTTCACAGAGCAACTTTTTTTTGATTTTTTTTTTTTTTTTTTTTTTTTTTTTGCAATCGGGCAGTTTTACGATGCAACAATTTTGTTATTATTCGATTAGTGAGATTAGATTTTATCCATCTACCAAACTATATTTTGGCACTTGAAATTTTGGACTGAAAAAAGACCACTAGAAATTGGTTGAAAATTGACGAAAATGATTTTTTTCTCCTATTTTTTAAGCAAGTGTATGTAATCCTACAAGAAAAAACTGCAGTAAGTTTCCTGACCAGTGAAACTCCAAAAGAAGTTTCTCTTGAAAAGATATAGAAATGTGAAAGAATAACTCATGTAATTAAGAGAAAATAAACTTAAAAACCAATAGAAAGCTTAAGGTACATCCTTCCAGAGCAGCTTTGGTATGCTATTTTTATGCAGTCTGACCGTTTGCAATGCGTCAATTTTGCTATTATTCGATAGCTGAGAAGCAGATTTATCTATATACCGAATTAAAATTTTGTAATTTTCTTTATATTTTTTTAGATCAAAAATGAATTAAAAATTGTTATTACAAACTTTTTGTTATCTTAATTTTCAAGCAAATTTATACAATTTATCAGCAGAAATTAATGAGGTTAGATTAGGTTATATATTATACCAGGACCCCTACGGCCATTATAATCTTATACCAAGACATCTCAAGCCTAAGTAAATCCAGCCACATTTCGAATGTCCTAAAATTCACCTCTTTAACAGCCTGATCATACCCAGTGCTGTGTATGGGTGTGAAACCATACCCATAAACCATATACATTGCAATGCACCGTTTGCAATGGTGCGAAAATGCGCCCACCCTTCCCCCATTTGAAATGAGATACCCTCACCAAATAGCAAACATTAGATACATCGACGAGGAGAATTCGTTGCTGCGCAACTTTCAGGCGGCTTGTTGCAACAGTGAATCAGTAGTGTTGATAATATTTGCAAGGTAAGGCCTCAAAATTGGCGCATGACAACAAAGAAGTACTTTCTGTTATCATTATTAATATGTGGTTTTTATATTTATTCCAAATAATTTATTCTGGTAAAGCAAAACCTTTCTTATTATTAAAACGTCATTGATAAGATTTGAAAAAAAAAAACGTTAATGGTAAGAAGAAACAAACAAACTTGAAAAAAGTCAATAGTAAAGAAAATAGAAGAAAGTAACTCATTCTTTGACATATTCATCTTCTATTAATATTACTATTATTTATTAATAATTATCATTATTATTAATAATTATCATTATTAATTATCATTATATTTCACACCAAAATTCCGTAAATTGAGATTGCACAGACTTGAAGTTTATGAATTTGGTGCGTCATTCTCAGCCGTCGAAGTTACTTTTTTTAGTTTATTTCTAGAACTGTTTGCAGTGTTTTTGTGGAGATTTCGATATTTTTGTCTAGTTTTGGATACGTATAGCTTCTTACATTTTTTATTTCTTTTTTACTTCTCCTTCCCCTCTTCTTGTTTAACTTAAATAATTTTTTTTAATGCGTATTGTATTTGTCCCTTTCATCCAAGGGGCACGGGTTCGATCCCTGGCGTGGCCGGTTTATTTGGTTTAGGACGAGGGTCAGTGGTGTGACTCTGTAAGCTGAGCCAGAGTCGACCCAGCTCTAATGGGTATCTGGAGAAATCTGGGGAAGGTAAGCAGGAAGGGTGTGCAAGAGCAGAGGATGGCTTGCCCCCAGCCCCCATTGCATCCCTGGCTGAAGGGCCACGAAACAGAAATAAGCACCGCCGGTTTGGACCTTAATAGTCTAACGCCGTCATGCGTACTTTACTTTAATTACTTATTTCGTCCCTTACAGACGGTGGCCTTGTTTTGATGTGCGCATTTTTCTATGAATAAACCCGATTAGTATTATTAATAATATAAATTTTACAAAAATTAATTGCTATTATTACATTATTTATGATGTATTTTTTTATAAGATTCTTATCGGTTTTACAATTCATAACAGCCGTTTAACGATCTATTATCGAATTTTAGCGAAAAACAGCGTTCAAGTACAGAGCGTTTTAGAAATCATTGAATTAAAGAGAAGAAATTAATAAGAGAAAATATCATAAGAAGAAACACAAAATATTCGTGGTTTTAAAACAAATGAAAGTGATAGGAGAGACATGAAAACTAAAATACATAAGTAAAAGAGAAAAAATTCAGAAAAAGGGATCCAAAAAGGGATGAAATAGACAAAATGTAAGAAAAAAACAATCCAAAAAGAGAAAAACCTACCTCCTTTATGGATACTACAACCAAGACCGTATCCATAGGGGAAGGTCAAGGTTTGAACCCACCTTGAAATTTTTCTTTCAACTCGCAAAAACAAATGAAAATGAATGTAAATTTTTGTTTGGCACCTTTAAAGTTTTTTGTACCCCCCTGGCCATTAAAATATACCCCCCCCCCGAACGAAATCCTAGACACGCCTTTGACTATAACAAAAATACACGGAAATGAGGGCGTAAATAATATAGTCGGGGGTGTATGAGTATATACACTCATAATATAACAATATAATGAGGGCCTAAAATAATTACATTATAGTTAAAGCGGGATTGAAAATAGTGAATAATGGGTAAAAACTTTAATATGATAGTCCAAAAATAAAAAAAAAAAAAATAAACTACAAAAATAATAACACAAATCTGAATATTTCGGTTTTTATAGACGAAAAAAAAACTTAGCTTAACCGAAGATTTTAAGGAAAATATGAGTTTTCTTTCGTTTTCTATTTTGTTTTTGTTTAGTGTCTGTGTTTTCTTTATGTTTTTTTTTCAGCTCAATTTTTTTTTGTCTTTTTTTAAGTTTTTTTTCCCTGAAAGGCTTTCAGATGTGAAGCCAAAATATTCGAAATGTTATTATTACTGGTACCATCTTTTTTTTCATTACCTTATTAAAAACTTAACGCACTTTACAATATTTTATTTTCGTTTTAATTGTAAATGGTATTATATGATTGTCCAGCACAGAGGACCAATAGTAAAAAAACAACATAATGTCCTTTTAATAGTCACGGACAGCGTATGATTAATTACTGCTCAATAGCAATACCGAACAAATTAAATTAATATTGAACAATGAAATTCAAGACTTGATATAAAGAAAATCACTAATAGTAAGAGAGGAGAAAGTGACAGAAAAAAATAACAAATACAATAGAAAAATAGTTAAAAGTATTTTTTTAATAAAAAGAGGAATCAAACAGAGAAAGAAATATTTCTTTTATTAATGGTAATACCAATTATATACTAATAATATTTTTATTGATACTAAATGGCACGTGAATGAGTGCATAGCCATGCACGATTTTGCAGCACCAAAGAAAAGCAGCCAGGTTAGGCTGGCATGGTAGGGGCTTTCGCACCAAGAGTCCTTCCATTATCCCCGATTTTTCCGGGGTTTTCCTGATTTTCCCTGAAAAATATTAAATCAACTAAAAGGCTCTCATCGAAGGTTCACGTTAACGAAAATCAACGATTTTTATTTTGTGACAACGTTCGCGTATTTAAAAACATGAATTGGAATTGTTGTTTATACAACGTGGACTACAAATCATTTCACGATAGCAGAGTACCACAGAAAAGAGCCAGGTTTGGCTGATATGAAAAGCGTTGTTGTGCTAAGGGGTCTACTATTATTCCCAAGATTTCCCAGGTTTTCACGAATTTCTCCGAAACAAATTTAGGCTCCCTGTAATCTCATTGAACGTTAACGAAAATAACGTTTTTTATTTCGTGGCAACCTTAGCGTGCTTACAAACATTTATTTGAAAACGTGTCTAACACGTCTTTTCAGAATTGCGCAGTACAATAGAATACAGCCAGGTTAGGCTGGAATGAAAGGGGTTATTGTGCTAAGGGGAACAGCGCTTCCACTGTTCCTGAATTTTCCCGAAGTTCTTCGAAATAAAATGGAATCACTAAAATCTCATCGAAGGTTAAAGTTAGCGAAAATTAACGATTTTATGCCGTGGCAACATCAGCTAATTTACAAACATGGATTACGGAGCATTATTTGCGCAACGTGTCTTAAAAATATTTTGACGATTGCGCAGCATCAAAGAAAAACTACCAGGCCAGGACGGTTTGATTGTTCTACTCATACTAAGGCTTTAATTTCCCCAAACCCCCGTGGGAGTTTCCGTTTAATGTTAAGCAAAAAATATTATTCTTTACATTACAAGGCGCCTTAAAAATCAATATAATAATGCCTCGAAAGAACACAATCCAAAAATTTTTCAAATTTTTGCTACTATTTTCGGTTTCGAATGTTCGTGGAACTATTTTGCGATCGAACTAAATAAAAAGATGGTAAAAAAGAAATTAAATTTATTGTGGTTGGTGAAGTATTGGACAGTGTGAAGTAAGAAAACAATTCTTACAACATAATATGCAGAATAATTGTATCTAACACATTAGGCATACAGACCCGCTATTCTCCCCCCCACCCCTGATGTGCAAATATATAGCCCAAATTTATTTCTAAAGTATTATATTTTTATAATACTTAGGTAGGGCGTAGATCATACAAGTACCGAATTATGTATACTGTCCAGGCAAACAGGTGAATGTCAAAAAGATGGGCTTCCCCAAAACCCCCTGTAAAATCTACAGAAATTATAAAGTAATTTCTATAATGTCATATCATAACGTGACTTAGGCTTCAAGCCCAAGATTCTTTTCAAGGGCTTGTTTTGTACCACCTTATAGTGGATAAAAAAAAGAAGAAAAAATAAAAACAGAGGAATTATATGAAAATGTAGATTTAATAAGCAAATGAGAATAAGGACCCTCCAGAGCCATTGCTGACGCATAAAAAAGGTAAAGAATACAGCACAAGACCCTTAAAGTCCAAACCGGCGGTGCTGATCTCCGTTTCCTGGTCCTTCAGCCAGGAAGTACAATGGGGGGTTGGGGGCGAGCCATCAAGTGCTTTCGCACACCCTTCCTGTTTACCTTCGCCAGATTTCTCTAGGTGCCCATTTAGAGCTGGGTGGACTCTAGCTGAGATTACAGTAACGCCACTGAACCCCCGTCCCAAACCAAATAATTGAATACACCAGGATTCGAACCCTCGTCCTGTCGGACAAAGGATCCTAAATCCAGCGCACAAACCACTCGGCTTAGGGCATATTGATGCCGCATGGGGCATCGAATCGACGTTTCAGTTGCTGGGTCTTTTTTACAGGGACAAGTAGCAAGCATGTCGCTGAGCCGGGGCCGCAGCAGGATTCTATCCCTGGGCTTTCTATTGCCAAGCAGACATTGTGCTGCATCAGAAAAGTTTAAATAAAATCTCATAAACAAAATCTCCTGCGAAGACTACAAAATATAAATTACTTCAACCGAGGCTTCTAGACTGTGGATGAGTTTTTCTTCTTCAGCACCAGCTTCTAAAATATCATAAAAAAAAGAACTAACGAAAAATATAAAAAAAACTCCTTAAGGGCCCGGCTCTTTATTTGGATGAGTACTTTTTCCCATAGGTACGACCTCTTTCTATCCAATTTGCGAACAACTTGCTTTTCATTTTGCCCTAGATGGATGTTCAAAAGGGACTATCTTTGGCAATCTGTCATCCATCATCCGCAAAACGTATCCTAGCCCTTTCAACTTTTCTCTCATTATAGCCTTTGAAAGTGGAATAGAATGAAGATTATCGTAGAGCCTACTGTTTGGAATGCGGACAGTCAAACGGATACCCAAAATAATTCATCGGCAATTCCTGTGGTCAACATATTAAAACTATCATACCAGAATAGATCTAAGGCCACGAGCCCCAGTCTTCTTTTCAAGTGCTTGCTTAGCAATAGCTTCGAGAGCGTCATCAGTTATGGTCAAATCCACTTTGTCCATTCCAAAGAGCATTTGGAACTGAGGAATCAACGCGTTTTTGGCTCTGTCAGGATTCGAACCAGCATTTCTTCATCCAGACTGTGGAATGCTGTGATTACTGGCAATCGACCACAAAACTCTGGAATCATCCCTGAAAAGAGAATGTTGGGTACCATTTATTATAATGTGTTTGATTAGCCAATGGTACCATTTATTACATTTATCATTAAAAATATTTTTGTAATATTATGGGCACCATTTATTACAAAGTTTTGATTGGCCAATGGTAACATTTACCATTTATTGCATTTATTCCAACTTTTTGATTAGCCAATGGTACCATTTACCATTTATTAATATGGACATTTTTGTAATAAAACGGGTACGATTTATTACAAAGTTATGATTAGCCACTGGTACCTTTTACCATTTACTATATTTATTTTTTACAAACATTTTTTTAATAATATGGGTGCCATTTTATTTACATTTATTATTGCAATTTTTTTTTAATAATATGGGTACCACTTATTATAGTTTTGATTAGCCAATGGTACCAATTACCCTTTATTAAATTTATTATTACAATTTTTTTTTAAATAATATGGGTACCATTTATTACAACGTTTTGATTAGCCAATGGTACCATTTACCATTTATTACATTTATTATTGCAATTTTTTTTTTTTAATAATATGGGTACCGTTTATTATAGTTTTGATTAGCCAATGGTACCAATTACCTTTTATTACATTTATTATTACAAATTTTTTTTTAAATAATATCAGTACCATTTATTACAACGTTTTGATTAGCCAATGGTATCATTTACCATTTATAACATTTATTATTACAAACATTTTTGTAATAATATGGGTGCTATTTATTACAAAGTTTTGATTGGCCAATGGTACCATTTACCATTTATTACATTTATTCCAAATTTTTGATTAGTCAATGGTACCACTTACCATTTATTATTACGTTACAAAAATTTTTGTAATAATATGGGTGCTATTTATTACAAAGTTTTGATTGGCCAATGGTACCATTTACCATTTATTACATTTATTCCAAATTTTTGATTAGCCAATGGTACCACTTACCATTTATTATTACGAACTTTTTTGTAATAATATGGGTGCTATTTACTACAAAGTTTTGATTGGCCAATGGTACCATTTACCATTTATACATTTATTCCAAATTTTTGATTAGCCAATGGTACCACTTACCATTTATCATTACGAACTTTTTTGTAATAATATGGGTACCATTTATTACAACGTTTTGATTAGCCAATGGTACCATTTACCATTTATTACATATATAATTATTACAAAACTTTGTAAAAATATGGGTACTGTTTATTACACAGTTTTGATACCCAAAGGTACCATTTACCATTTATTATATTTACTATTAAAAACATTTTTGTAATAATATGTGTACCATTTATTACAAAGTTTTGATTGGCCAATATTACCATTTACCATTTATTACAAACATTATTAGTCCCAGCAAACTACCCTCTTTTAGTTCTAATTGTTTATTTATTTCCCCAATATCAATTTATTTCCCAGAATACATATGATACATAAATAAAATTGCAAAAATACTTCAACAAACCAAGAACTTACAATAGGCTAAAAAATACAACTGAAAAAATACGTAAAGCACAAATAACAATTAAAATATCAAACACATAAATTCTGGAAAAAAGGAGAAATGCTAGGCGTAGAGAATGTTTCCAGATACGCGGTAAAAATTATCGATCTTAGCTAATTCCGACGGCTCTTATCAGTATAGGCTACTATAGTTAATATACTTCAATATAACTTAATTTAATTCAGTATAAGCACAATCGAATCCTTAGCTTCCTGACTAAACTTCAAAGACTCCTTCTTTGATTAAGACAAAACACTCGGGAAATATTTTCACTTTTCTAGTTATTGACTGGATTTAGAGCTATTTCTCGGCAATGGTTTTTACTTTTGTTGGTTACTTTTTTCTTATGTTTTTTTTTTGTTACTTTTTGTCATAATTGGTCAGCTCGGCGTCAATTTTTTTTTGTAATGTTAGGGCAAATTAGGGCAAAATGTTAGGGCAAATTTTCATCAAACCTTTTAGGCATTTAAGTAGTAAAGGGGCTGAGGCATCAATTTCCGGACCCTAATTAGGGCCGAACATGCCCTGAAAATGTCATCCTCCTAGCACAACCACTTTATGAGTTAACGAAAACCAACCATTCAGCACTTCTATTTCAGACATTAGTGTCAACACACCTGACTTATTCTTATAAATTTCAATTATATTTTGGACATTAATTGCATAAAATGTAATTATATTTGAATTAAAGACAAATTATTTTAAATTTCAGTGCTATATTCAAACACTAATACGAGCGTGTCTTGTGAACTACTCCTAATAATTCTTACATAAAATGTACATACCCCACTGGCATGTACACAGAGGGGGGGGGGGGCTCCGGGCCCAGGTCCCCCAAATTATCACGATTGTTTTTTTTATTTTCCCATAGTTTTCTGATAACTCTTACAGAATAAGGGATTTGAAGGATTTGGGCCCCCTCCAAAACAAATTCCTGCGTACGTGCCTGGTACCCCAGGGAGATCAAAGTCCAGTAAAAACTGGTTCCAATTCAGGCACCTAAGTTTAGACCCGTTGGTAGAGACAAGTTAACTCAAGCTGAGATCCTGTATTTTAGGTCAAGATTTTTTATATGCACCAGTAACTGCACCGTCACCTGAGGATGTGCCGCCTAGTCGTGTTGGCACATCCTCAGGCTACTACGAACAATAATGAACATACCCACAAAAAAAACTACAATTAAATCTATCTTCTTAGTTTTTTTTTGCCTGGAGGGATATAAGGAATTGTGGTAAATGTTTAACGATCACAGCCAGGCTTTGCAGCAAAACAGAACCTGAAAGAATACAATAACCATGAAACATATTATCCAGAACCAACAAAATAAATGTTTTAAAATTACATTTTGTTGGGGGGGGGGGGTACAAACAATTACACGATGACAGTAAGTAGTGCAAGCCAAATTAAATAGGAAACAATTCGACGACCATTAAACACATAATCAGGAACAAGATAAGAACAAGGGATATTTACCAAACTCAATTAAATCTCGTGCTTCCACTTCTGCTAAAAATGCGTCCTTCTCTCTCATTTCTTCCACAGCATCTGAATTGGCCACTTGGTCAGCCATCCCTGCTTGGGTTACTGCCCTACGACCCTCTGATACTTGGGGTCCAGCACCAAATCCCAGGTACTAAAACAGAAATATAATTCAATACAGCACCTACTACTTTCGGAGCCTCTCTACGGTAACATCCCAATAGATGCAAATCATCATCAGGTCAATTCTCACTGGGTTGAGAATCCTTTATCTGAGGGGCATGGATTCGATTCCTCCTGTGGCCAGTTATTTGGTTTGGGATGGGGATCAGTGGCATGACTCTGTTCAGCGGTGCCAGAATCAACCCTGCTTTAAATGGAAACCTGGAGAAATTTGTGGGAAGTAAACAGGAAGGGTGTGTGAAAGCACAGAATGGCTGGCCCCCAGCCTCCTATTGCCCTTTCTGGCTGAAGGGCTAAGAAACGGAGATCAGCACCACCGGTTTGAGCCTTGAGGCTCTAGTGCCCTCATTCTTACATAGAATTCCCAACCTTCCCTCTAGATATACCTTGAAAATGGTTCTCTACCCAAATTATACACCTTGATGTTCTGCAATAGTATAAATGGTATGTTCTAGAACTAAATATACATCAACTACTAATTATTAGCTTCAGCCTGAAATGGGAGATAACAACTAATTTACCCCTTAAAATGCTTATAATACAAAAAAGGGCTAACACTGCGTCCATTCTGCACTTACAATAACGCAAATTGCTTATAATTTTGTATTATCAGTTGTCTAGGAATAAAAAAAAGGTAAAGAATGCGGCATTGGACTTTAAAGTCCCTACCGGCGGTGCTGATCTCCGTTTCTTGGCCCTTCAGCCAGGAAGTGCAATGGGGGGTTGGGGGCCAGCCATTCTGTGCTTTCACACACCCTTCCTGTTTACCTTCCCCAGATTTAACAGTCTAGGAATAACAGATAATTATTAATCATTGATGATAACTGAATTTTGGAATATACCCTTGGTTTCTTAGAGACCCAAACCCCTTTAAAGTCGAAGGTTTGCGCTTGCAAAAGATATCTGGCACGCACTTAGCAACTTATTTTGGAGAGGCACTGCATTCTGTGCGAAGTGAAAAAACATGCGAAAGGCACATTAAGAGGGTTCGACACCTTAAAAATACTTTTACGAGCCTCAACGTTGGCTGACCATCTCAAAGACGAACGTTCCATTAGCCATTTCTTCCACGGGACTACTTATCATTAAAACCTACTGAGAATTAATATTTTGACTAAGAAATTTGGTCGAAATGTCAGCGAAAAATGTGCCTGCAAGGTTTTCAATCAAAGTGGGTAGCAACAAAGAGAACTTCAAAAGCTACAAAAGTGATAAAATGACATTTCTTCTGAGCTGATTTTTGGCACTTTTCTAGTAGGCAAACAAGAAAATTTCTAGGGACTGCCCTTTCCTGAACTTTAAAAAGAAAATTCCACCGGGGGATGCTAATTGGTTTTTCAAAAAAATTCTGGGAATGTAGGTGTTGTCTTTTAGTTTTCTGTCGTTTATCCAGATCTCTAACCAAAACACTACAAGTTAAGGCAAGACCACCCAGTCAATCCTAAATAGTTTGGCCACACGAACTTAAAACGATTATAATGGACAGGATAAGGTGATCCTTTAAAGCAGTGATTCCCAAATTTATTTGACCTACCGCCCAGTTACCAGAATAGATATTACCCAACGCCCCCTAAATTTTTTATTATTTTAATAGCATTTAATAAGTGATATAAATATTATTGTATCTGTGAGAAGAGGAATTAAGGAATGAAAAACTAATTTTGATAACGCTCATTATATCAATAAATAAATCATCAAACGTTTCGGGAAAAAATCTTGCCATCATCAGTGGTGTACTAATCTTCTAAGACCGCAAGTCAGTATATTGAATTTTACAGACAAATTATATTTGTAATAAAATATAAGATGTCTGTAAAATTCAATATACAGACTTGCGGTCATCGCAATTAGTACATAACTCATAATGGGAAACGTTTGATAATTTATTTATCAAAATAATGATCATTATCAAAATTAGTCTTTTACTCCTTAATTCCTCTCCAGTCTCCACATTCTATGCAAGACTGTTAAATTAATTTACATCTGTATTGTACGTACATTTTTCGTAAAATATAGTAAAAAAAAGTTGAAAATTAAGATCAAGGAAGTTTGAAATCATGAAACTATTCATTAAATTTGGAATAAAGATGATACAAAAAAGTATCTTAATTTTAATGTAAAGGATGAATCTGGTGGCCTGCTACCAATTTAGTAATTTTCGGTTCTACCTTCGTCAGCAGAAGTCTTAAATCACCGAGATCGACTATTTGCAATCGCTTTCTGTTTTTTTGTTAATAAATTGGTTGCCACACTGAATCCACGTTCCACTAAGCATGACTGAAATATGATCAACAATTTTTGAATGAAAGCCCGAATTTTTGGATTAGCTGTAGGGATCTCTTTTTGCTGCCCGAATTGTTGGTAGCCACTTTGAATTTAATTTCAATTCATTATTTGTAGTTACTTCCATTAATTCTTCTTGTAACTGTGAAGAATCTTCTGTAGTTGCACTTAAAGGGCCAAATCCAATCAGGTATAATCATTTTTAATATATCATCAAATCTTTTATTAAAATCTGAATGGAGTGCTTCCAAGTACTCACAGAAAGAAAGTATGTCGCCATTTTTTTTTATTCCTGAAAAATTTAGAAACTGGCTGAATTTCCCGAAATTCCGAAAAGTCCGAAATTTCGCTTGTACACAAAAAATTTTGTTATAAATGCAGAAAGAACACAATTTATTTTTCACTAAATTCAATTCACCATCTTGAAATTGATGATTGCTTTCATCAAATTTTTGAAACAAACCGGTCAAGTAAGCGATGTCAATTTCGGATTGAATTGGCTTGGATCGCAAATCCTCATTTTTATCTTCCAAGAACTCAGGCACCGAGTTAAATAGCTTGAAAAACCTATCTAAACAGGCACCCTTTGACAACCATCGAATTTCTGTATGAAGCAGCAAGTGACTAAATTCTTCATCATTTTCAATACAAAGCTGCTTAAATAATCTATCATTCAATGATCTGCTTCTGATTGTGTTGATAGCTTTAATTACATATTGTAATGGATTATGTAGGCGTGCACTTAAATTTTGGGCAACAAGATGTTGGCGATGAATGACACAGTGTACTGTGAATACATTCAGCACCTCCTTTTTGAAACATTCCAGGAAACCCTTATAACGCCCTACCATCGCTGGAGCACCATCTGGGGCTATTGGTAAAATATTACTCAGAGGTATTCCTTTTTATTTAAAAAACTCATCTTATGCAAGGCATATCGATTCTCCCTTCGCGTCAGTCTGCAAATATTTTGCAAATAATAATTCTTGGCAAATTTCTACTTCCTTTATGAACCACACGTATGCTAAAAGCAAAGCTTCATTTCCTGGCAAAGTTGATTCTCCAAGCTGAATAGAAAACCGAGATGTTTTTAAATAGCCAGACAACGAATCTTCAACATCTTGTACCATTTCATCAATTCTTCTTTGTACCGTAATATTGCTCAAAGAAATTTCCTTGATAATATCAAATGCTGGCTTGTGCAACACAGTACGTATTATTTCACTTATAGCCGGTTCTTCACAAATAGTATGAGGTTTTCCCGATTTGGCAATCATTAGTGAAATATTATAAGAAGCAAGGAAGCCATCGCCATCTTGTGAGGTTGCGGTTGAAAAGAGTTTTGCCACTGTCGGTTGTTGACTAAATTTTTCTTTTACTGAACGAAAACAACTTATATCCTTATCTTTTCTATCGCCATGAATTTTAGTCAAATGTTCTTGTAGTCGAGAAGGCTTCATAGCTTCATTTGGTAATGTTTTCTGGCGAATCAGACACATCGGCAATTTAATATTTACAGGCGACTCAATAAGCCGTATTTCAAATATTCGATATTATATTCTCTACATTTTTTCTTTGGTTCAGAAATTATTATCTGTTAAAAAAAAAGTTTTGAGGAGGTATTTATAAAAATATAAATAAACATGATATCATTAATTGTGATGCACATACAATTAAAAAAAAAAAAAATAATAATACTGACCAATTATAGTCGCAATATTTCTTACTTATCTTTAACAAATATCAATCACGCTGACTTACATGACAGCAACAGTAAGAATTTGAGGCTAAGTTGCGTTTTTCTTCTTCTTCCAATTTATTGGAATTGGGTGGTAAGCTTATTATAATGCTGATATATTTCAAACTACTTCTTCTTGTTGTTTCAAAGTTGTGACATCTTTCATATATAAATTTAGGAAAATAATATTTAATTTACAATTTTACATTTTATAATTTATACACCTAGTCTTCAAATGCAACAGGCATTTTTTATTTAATTTAAAATTTAAATTCTTAATTCTTTAATTCGTAAATTAATAAATAAGAATTAAATTATTTAATTCTTAAATTTAAATTCTTCTTTGCACTGTTTTATTGCTCCAAGAAATTTTCTTGATAATATCAAATGCTGGCTTGTGTAACACAGTATGTATTACTTCACTTATAGCCGGTATTATTAGTTCTTCACCAATTGTTTGAGGTTTTCCCAATTTGGCAATCACCATCAGTGAAATATTATAAGAAGCAAGCAAGCCATCGCCATGATGTGACGTTGTGATTGAAAAGAGTTTTGCCACTGTCGGTTGTATTTTTTTTTTCGGTTAAATTTTTCTTTTAGCGTACGAAAATAACTTAAATCCTTATCTTTTTTAGTACCATAAATTTTAGTCAAACGTTCTTGTAGTCTAGAAGGCTTCATAGCTTCGTTTGATGGTTTTTCTGGCAAATCAGACTCATTGACAATGTAATACTTACTTCTTTCATGTATAACTTTACAATTTTACATTTTATAATTTAGTCATCTAGTCTTGAAATACAACAGTATTTTCCGTATACTACGGTATTTTTCCGTATTAAATTTGTCTGTTTTGTTTTATATTATTATTACTACCATATACATAGGTCAAATTATAAATTCGTCAAGTTAGAATAAATTCAATAAATTAAGTGAAGAAAAAATAACACCAAAACTATGTAAACAAATGAATACATTTATAAATCTTAACATAACTTACATTATTTTATTTTGTTTATAAATGTGTTATAATGTTACCATTTTTCTAATTATGTTATGTTTTCACCACCCACTACAGCTAATCATCGCCCCCCAAATGCACCTATGCCCATTACCGCCCCCTGGTTTCCTGCAGCGCCCCCCTGGGGGCGGTAGCGCCCACTTTGGGAATCACTGCTTTAAAGTATCAAATCCCCTAAAAAATATTAGAGAATCGGAAATTTTTTTTAAGATCATCAGAATTCAGAGCAGGCACGAACCCATAGCCCCCCCCCCTTAACTACTTATTTTTTCTCAAATTTCCAGCATACAATTCTCACATGATGACTGTAGAGATAGCAGCAGTGATTTTCCATTATTATGCTATGTTTTTAAACGACATCTACATACTACTTACTAAGAAACAGTGGTTCTCATACTATGCACCGCGGCATGGTACCCCGAATATTATTCTACTGTGCCGCATATCTCGAAATTGAAATAAGAGAAACTCAAAAAGCAATTAAATTTACTATATTTTTCCACTTCATACTCATCCGAGATTGGATGTTCTACTCTTTTCAAGCTTTTGAACTTTATCTACATTTTGGTTACCCTGCACTAGTGAGGCTGCCCTCTACCAAAGCCTAGTATCTGCATAAAAACTCAACTTTGAGTTATAGATGAACCACCCCTAATCTCGACAAGGCTAGCCCAATGACATGGCCAGTTTCCATCTGCTATATTTCCTGAGATAGAACCTAGTATGTACAAGTTTAAAAACACATTTCACCAGTTTTCCCCAACTTGAACATAGTATGAATAAACTAGAATTACAAACCATAGTGTCTACGGTAAAAAATGGAGTGCCACAACGGGAAGAAAACAGACTGCAAAACACCTATTGGCGAAATTCTGCATCAACGTTTATTCCTCTAGTTCCAAAAATAAAAATCACTATTCGACTACTTTTTTTGAAAATTTGTAAATCCGATACTAAGTTATACATTAAAGTGATTAGTGCTGTCTACGAGAATAACACTGCTGCGGTTAAGGTAGGAAATGATGTTAGCAGCTGGTTTTGTATTAAATCAAAAGTTAAGCAGGGTTGTGGTCTATCTCCCTTCAAATTGATCATTTTGATGAACTTTGTCTTAAGGAGCACAGGAAAGGCAATAGGAGACCAAAGAGTCAAATCAAATGGGGATCAAATGGGGAGGAAAAACTCTCCTGGGCTTAGATTATGCTGATGATTTAAGCATCCTAGATGAAAGTGTGAGCAAAATGAATGAACTTTTAAAGGTTTTGCGAGTTCAGGGTGCTAGAATAGGTTTGAAAATTATTGTGAAGAAGACTAATTCACCAAGGCTAGGAATAAGTGAAGAAGAAAAGGTGACGTCGGGTAACGAAAAGATTGATCAGGTGGACAGCTTCACTTACCTTAGTAGTATTATTAGTAAAGACAGTGGGAGCAGTAAGATGTTAAAAGTAGAATGAGTGTTTTTTCACAGTTAAAAAAAAGTTTGGAAAAATAGGAAGATAAGTCTGCCAACCCAGATTAGAATATTAGAGGCTACAGTGATGACAGTGGTCAAATATGGCTCTGAAGCATGGGCGCTCAGAAAAGCTGATGAAGATTTGCTAGTTGTTTTCCAGAGAAATTGTCTACAGATTGTTCTGGGTACCCAGCTAACTGACCGTATTTCAAACAGTAGGCTGTACGAAAAATGTGGTTCAATACCGCTCACTAGGGCTATAATGAAAGAAAGGTCGAGACGGCTAGGGCACCTTTGTGCGGATGAGGGATGACAGTTGGCCGAAGATTGACGTTTTCGGCCAACCATCTGAAGCTAAACAGAAAGCAAGTCGTCCTGGTCTGGGGTGGGAGGACGTCATAACGAACGATTTAAGGGAAATGGGACTTTCCTGGGAGGGTGTAAAAAGGGAGGCTTTGAATAGATTGGGATGGAGGAGAAGCATACGTAGCTGTGCTGGCCTCAGATGGCTTGGTGCTGCGATGAGTGGTTAGTAGTAGTAGTAGATACTATGTTTTGACAGAGGACATCCTTAGAGGCTCTCACAATGTGTCATGGTGTGTGCTATGAATTTCATGCTAATTTGCTGGGTACCTAGAAATTAAATAGGAGATACTCAAACAGTTTTACTACAGTTTACAGTTTTACAGTTCAAACAGTTTTACAGTTTTACTATGGTTTCCCACTTCCTACTTAAGCGTCGGGGCTATACAATATTGAGTTGAAATGAGAACAATATTGAGGCTGAAACCTTATTTCTGTCTGGGTATAGTAGTCACTGGTGGTAGTGCTGTCAATTTTCTCTTGATAATAGAGTAGGCACAAATAAGGGACTACTACTGCTAATTTCAGTCACCACCTTACCACTGCCGATCCTACCTGGTAATTTACCTTGACATATAGTATTCCTTAGAATATCCTGCGACGTAGCTTGACGTAGGCTACCGAGATCAGATCAACTTAAGTCAATACTCGGTGCCAAGGAGGGGGTAAATTTCCTCTTGAGAACCATGTCAATGCACGTTACTGATAGAGCATACTTGGTCTATACACGAACAGATAAATATACACAGATTGTTGGGTTAAAACTAGCGTTGCCTCGGAGTTTTTCTTTATTGCTGTTAACGAAGAGGCTGAGGTTTAGACACATTTCTGCAACTAGTAATTGCTGAATTATTTAAAAAAAAATATGTTCAAAAGGTTTCTTAAAAAAAAAGAAAACCTCTTTAAAAAGGGCGTCTGGGATATATAGGTCTAAACTAAACGGCCTCTCGAATACTCTTTTTTTATATCTTTTATTTTTCCATTTAAGCTACCTACTAACATGAGTTGGAACCCCAAAAATGAAGTTACGAAGAAAGACCCGAGATTTTTCTAATTCATCAGCGATGTGAACTTGTCGATCTTGAGAGTTTATTATAATACAACAGAAAATTCTTCATATCTACAGCAGGCCTCCCGCTAGATTTTTTGTGAAAAATATGAACTTTTGATTGCGCTTTTTATGAACCAATTATGAACCTTAATTTACTATATGTGCACCTCAGAAACTTTTGGATTTCGCTAAGAAAAATAAAACGATTTCACATCGTCTTGATAAAAAAAAGAAGAATAACATTCGAGAACATCAGGTGAGTTTTGATAGCATCAGAAAATATGCTTCAATATGTTTCGTTCAGTCACGTTCCTTACTGCTGCCATCCATTCATTTACACCTATAGATGGCGATAGGTTTGGACTATTCCGTGTCATAGATGACAGCATAACTCATTTTAAGCTAGGTTACATTGGGTTAACTACTTTACAGTTAGGGAAACTCTTCCATATTTGCTTCACTTGCCCTTTGTAAGGAAAAAGACAGCAGCCACAAGTGCTTTCCAGCTGATGACAAAAAAAAAAATGAACTTTATGAGCCTTTTTTCTAAATTATGAACCATTTATGAACCTAGGTTAAAAATATGAACTTTTTTCAAAATTAGAGCCCAGTGGGAGGCCTGCTACAGGTATGATATGAATCATATTGATGTACCTTTTCATTCTTTCGGCGACTAACGATCCTATCTAGGCCAGTGAAAGCCCCAGATGCGACAAAGAGGATGTTCGTTGTATCCACTTGAATTGTTTCCCCTCTAAGTTTGCGCGGGGCATTTCGTTCTGGTACATTAACAATCGTCCCTTCAAGAAGTTTCAGCATTCCTTGTTGCACACCTTCACCACCCACATCACGAAGCTGATGAATGCCAGGGACTGCACCGATCTTATCTACTTCATCCAAAAATACAATACCTAAAAAAAAATTCTTTACAGTTTAAACCAGAGTTTTTTAAGTACAAATTGTCCCAGTTGGTCAAAGAAAGGAATATACAAAATATTCAATGGCAGTTCTATAAGACAAAGAGAAATTTATTACACAAAAGAAGCAACATAAAATGTATTATAAAACAATATATAACAACCCCCCCAAGAGGTAAAAACAGAGGGCAATTACATACTCTACCACAAAAAAAGAAAAAGTAACCCTACCCGTTACATTTCCCTTTTCGGCACCAAAAACCTTAAAAATGTATCACATTGATATATTATAATCATACACCCTCCCCACAAAAACAAAAAAAAAAAAAAGTTTCCAAAGTACAATTTATTTCAGTTGATAAGCGAAAGAAATACACCAAACATCAGAGGTTATGTGACAATAATTCAAAATTTAACTAGATTTACACTCTTCAACCTCGGATCATAAAGTGACAACCCTGCCTCTCCATGACTAGGCCTACTACTACTAACAACACACTACAGCAACAAGTCACCTGAGGCCAACACGGCTACACACGCAACTCCTCCATCCCAATCTATCCAAACCTTCTACCTTTAACCCCACCCAAAAGTTTCAATTTCCTTTAAATCCTTCCTAACGACCTCTTCTTACCCCATTCAGGATCGATCTGTTTTTTATTTGACCCTAGATTGTAGAAAAGGACGATCTTTGGCAATCTGTCGTTCTTTTGTCCTACCCATCTCAGCCTTTCTTTCATTAAAACCCTAGAAGGTGGGATAGAAACCATATTTTTCGTACAGCTTGTTATTCGAAATTAATAAAAAAATCTTTCCACAAAATAAGTTTTTCAAAAAAAGTAAAGAATTCCATTAAACCAAAATTAGAATCAAATAATCTACCAAGCATACAACTACCACAAATCAGTATCAATAAATAAAGGAGACCCAAAACAAACAGAAATTAAAATAAAACAAACTCCAAACGAACAGAAATTAATCTGAGTAGGGTTCTAAACCCCAAGCTTTCTAAAAGCAAGAATATAATTTTTACTTTACTGAAAAAAATTCAAATGAATTAACTGGAAAAAATTGCATTGTCAGTTTAATATACATATGCTGATATTTATTCCTTAAAATCTTAATTAATTTAACAGGGTCAATAGAGTTTGACTCTGTTGTTTATTTTAATTTCTGTTTGTTTTGGGTTTCATTTATTTATTGATACTGATTTGTGGTAGTTATATGCTTGGTAGATTATTTGATTGTATTTTTGTTCATTTTTGGTTTAATGGGGTTCTTCACTTTTTTTTGAAAAACTTGTTTTGTAGAAAGTTTTTTTTAAATTAATTTCTGTTAATTTTATATTGACATAGTCTTTTTCAGTGAAAAATACTGAGCCTCTTCTAGAGTTGGACAACCATCCCTTCCATAAAAACTTGTTATAGGATATTTAGACTATTTTGGATAGAATGGCTATCTCAAAATTTTGTTAAGATTCATTTCGGGACAATACGACGTGTGTGTGTGTGGGGGGGGGGGGAGGGGGTAACTGCCCTTCGATCACTTTGACTCTTAAAAAGAGCACTGGAGCGTCTGATTACCGATCCAATGATCCCCCTCCGAAGTTTATATGAACATGCTTTCTATAAAAACCTTAAATGTCCCTGGGGCACAACTTACAACCCTTGCCCTGAGGGCTGGGGAGATTTTTTATCCTCAAAATCATGATTTACAGACCTTTCTGATATGCTGAACAAAATGGCTATCCCAAAATTTTTATTGTAAGTGTTTGGGGAAATGAGGGGTATGGGGGGGGGGGACATTTGCCCTCTGATCACTTTTGACAAATAAAAAAGGCACTAGTCTTCTCAATTTCCAATCGAATGAACCCTTTTTAAAGCTTCTACAACAAAACTTTCTATAAAAACCTTATATACCCCAAGGGCATAACTTAGGACCCTTGTCGTGTCGAGCTATGGGGGGTTGTCATCCTCGAAGACATAATTTTTAGACCTTTCAACTACGTTGAACAAAACGGCCAAATCAAAATGTTGATCGGAAATGTTATGGGAAATGATGGGCATGGGGCGGGGGTGATTCTCCATTCGATTACTTTCAACTATTGAAAAGGACAATAGCCCTCTCAATTTCCAATCCAATGACCCCTTTTTGAAGTTTTTACGACAACACTTTCTATAAAAACATTATATGCCTCCAGGGCACAACTTACAATCTTAGCCCTGACGGCTGGTGGGGGGGGGGGGTCATAATCAAAAACATAATTTCCAGACCCCTCCCTTTTTAAGTTTGTACAACACTATTTTCTGTAAAAAACCTTATATGCCCCCAGGGCATAATTTACAGCCCTTACCCTGAGGGCTGTGGGGGGGTTCATCCTTAAAGACCTAATTTCTTTAACTCTCAACTACGTTGAAAAAAAATGACTGTCTCAAAATCATGATTGGATGTGTTTGGGAAAATGGTGGGCATGAGAGGGGGGTTAGCTGCCTTCCAATCACTTTCGACTGTTAAAAAGGGCAATAGCCCTTTCAATTTCCAATCAAATGAGCTCTTTATGAAGTTTCTACGACAACACTTTCTATAATAACCTTATATGCCCCGAGGGCACAACTTACAACCCTTGCCCTGAGGGCTCTGAGGGGGTTGTCATCCCCAAAGACCTAATTTCCAAAACTGTCAAATGCGTTGAACAAAATGGATATCTCAAAATTTTTATGCATTTGTTTGGGGAAATGGTGGACGTGAGAGGGGCGTTAGTTGCCCTCCAATCACTTTCAACTACAAAAAAGGCACTAGCCATTTCAAAAAAGGCACTGAGGGCTGTGGAGAATTTGTCATCCTCAATGACCTACTTTCCAGAATTTTCAACTACGTTGAACAAAATAGTTTCCTCAAAATTTTGATTGGACGTGTTTTGGGAAATGGTTGGCGTGAGAGGGGGGTTAGTTGCCCTCAAATCCCTTTTGACTATTAAAAAGGGCACTAGCCCTTTGAATTTGCAGTTGAATGAGCCGTTTTTGAAGTTTCTACGACAACGTTTTCAAAGAAAACCGTATACGCCCCCAGAGCATAAATTACAATCCTTGCCCTGAGGACTGTCCTCCTCAAAGACATAATTTCTAAATCTTTCAACTACGTTGAACAAAATGGCTATCTAAAAATTTTGATTGGATGTGTTTGGGGAAATGGTGGGCGTGGAAGGGGTGTTAGTTGCCTCCCAATCCCTTTCGACTATTAAAAAGGGCACAAGCCATTCCAATGTCCAATCGAATGAGCCCTTTTCGAAGTTTCTACGACAACTCTTTCGATACGAAGTGCCCAGGTCTAAGATCCCCCCCCCCCAAAAAAAATAACGCTATTGCGCTGCCTATGATACGGCCAGTCAAATCGGTACCCAAAACAATCCGCAGAAAATTCCTCTGGAAAACATCTAACAAATCCTCTTCCGTCTTCTGGAGTTCTTCCGTACTTTTTTAAACCGTTGTTACAAATGAAAACGTCGATGATCGTGTCTGTCTATCTGATATCAAAGATGCGTTTAAAAGAGATATTCACAAATTCCCGGATTTATTGGTTGAGCATTGAGTCAATACTAGAGATTCCACATCCCTTACTTAGAACAGCTGTATTTTTTCACACCTTCTTTAGTTAGCTTGGTTAAAGTAGGGTTAAAGCTTGGTCAAAGCTATTGGTTTAAAGCTTTCCCAACAGTTTCAAAGAAACTTTCAAAACACAATTTTTTAAAGGAGAAAGGGAAGTTTTTCTAAAAAACAGTTTTCAATAAAATTGGCAGACCATTGATAATTAGAGCCTAGTTCATTATTGTTAGGAGGAGGTAATAGTCAAAATTTGAAAAAAATAAGAAATCACAAAAAATAACAAGAAAAAATAAAAACAGTAGTTTTGCTATGGTTTCCCACTTCATATTTACTCTACATTGGATTTTCTATTGATTCCTACTTTAAGATTAAAAAGAGAAAGGGGCTATATAATATTGAGTTGAAATGAGGGCAATATTGAGGCTGAAACCTTAAAAATAATAGTCAAAATGTTATTTTGCTTCATTCCATACAAGCTAGATAGGGGGAAATGAAGTCGTTGGTATAGTTACAATAGGTTAACAGTAAATAAAATTGGTTAACCAGTAATAGTCAAAATTAAAAAAAATAAGAAAAAAAATACCAAAAAAATAAATATAAAGTTAACATTTAAGAGGGATCATTATATATTAGGAATAAACCCCTCTAGGCATTCTTAGATCAACGACACCAGGCAATATTGTTCCCAAACAACATTATATATTAAGAGCTTCAGCAGATCTTCGTGAACAATAGGAATTCTATTCGTATATTATATGCGTTCCCACTTTGTTGGTTACATTAGGGCTGTTCTTTTACTCATCTTTGTGCTAAGATCTTACATCTTTTGACAAAGAACGCTTAAAAGTGAAATCTTAGCACTAAGAGCCTACATCTTATAGCGTTCTTTTGCAAACGTCTTTCATCATCCTGCTCTGATCAGCGGTCTAAGAACAATGATGAATATATCATCAAAGTTCTCTCATGTTCTCTATGACAGAAAGATGGCGTCTTTCAGACTTTTTGCTAACATCAGTGAGCTGTAAGATCTTAGAACAAAGATGATTTAAAAGAACGGAAATCTTTGCAGAAAGATGCGAGATCTTAGATGTAAGATCTAGTGCAAAAGAACGGCCCTATTGTATCATCAGTAGCTGGTTTGTCCTATTCTGGTATTACTTGTTGTACACTGTTTGTTAGTTTTGTTTAGCTTTAAAATATCGCAGCATATGAGGTAAGTTCACGCAAGGTAAGTCATAAGCGAATCGAGCTACTTGGCTGACCATGGGCTTAAGTTCAACTATGCGCACTGGCTGTTTTATGGACAGGGATACCCAGTGGACCATCTCCAACCACCAACCTGTCAAGGCAAGGGAACAGAACGAAGTTCTCATTACGAGGTATTCTTGAGAAAATAGGGAAAATGGCATCCACTGTGACTACCGTTTGAAGACATCGAATTAGTAAACTAGTTATTATTGAAGCCTAAACTAGAATACAAACAACAACAGGTAAAACAATGTGGAATTAATCAAAAACAGTGACATTTTCAACCTTAAATGAATATTTCAGTTTATATTCAAGTGTCGTACTTAGCTAAGCAGACACAAAAATAAAAAAGCACTTACAATAAAATTCTATCATTAAAACAGTCCCCGAATCTTTACTTCAAGGAAGATTAACCAGAACTAAAGAGAAAACAACACGAAACGAGGAAATTCATTCAGATAAGTACAAATCAATTTATTATTAGTTAAACTAGAAAAAGAAGTAACATACATGTATATTGTTTTTTGAGGCAAAGTAGCCTTGATTGGAATATAATGCATTTTTGGAAACAACAACATAGATTGGCCTAGGTTTCGGGACAAAGAAATACATCATTAGCTTTTATACATGGTCCGTATTAAAAGATGCAATATTCCCACTTTACAGTTCTCGCTTTTTTGGCTGCTAACATTAAAGATCTTTTTGTTACTGGTTTATTGGTATTAGCTAAGTGATTAGTTAATTGTCTTCTCCATAATCTTATATAATATCCATAAATTGCTATTTTTGAAAGTGAATTTTTGCGGTTACACTCGAGAATTCTGTGCCAGTGCTTTTTTCGATTAAATATACTTTTGTTAATGATGGATTGTGCTCTTTTCTATTTTACTATGTGCTATTGTGCTATTTTCTATGAATGCTTTAGGGTTATGCATTTCTAATATCATTTTTAGCATTTTACCAGGGTTATAACATTACATTTTCGCCAGAAGCAGCCATATAGACCTGTCTGGAAGAGCATTAAGGCCAAATTTAATTTAAATCAGTAACTTATTTAATTAGTCACGGTATTTTAATTTATATCGTATCAAAATATTATAGTAATCACATTTGCGTTCCTTGAGCCCAATATAGATTCTGATTTATTTTTAATACATCACAGATTCCAACGGATTATAATAACTAATTATCATTGAGCGACGCATTAGAAACACAAAGATTTTCTAAAGAGGGGCGGGGGTTACCTAGGTCCCCTGGCATTTGTATGGTCCAAAATTTATAGTTTACGCTCAAAAATAGTATCAAGTAGAAACAATTTAAGTTTTCATCTAATACCTAAAGTAATTATCCCCTCTAGCAATTAATCCCCTAAGGTAATTAATCCCGTTCCCTTGGGCTATAACGAAAGAAAGGTTGGGATGGCTAAGGCACGTTCTACGGATGAAGGATGACAGATTGCCGAAAATTGTCCTTTTCGGCCAACCTTCTAGGGCTAAACGGAAAGCAGGTCGTCCTGGTCTGGGAGGGAGGTTGTTATGAACAAAGTTTTAAAGGAAATGGGAACTTCATGGGAGGGTGTAAAGAGGGAGATTTTGAATAGATTGAGATGGAGGAGGAACGTGCGTAGCTTGGCCTCAGGCAGCTTGGTTCTGCGATGAGTTGTTAGTAGTAGTTGTAGATACTATGTTTTGACAGAGGACACCCTTAGAGGCTCTCACAATGTGCCATGGTATGTGCTATGAGTTTTATGCATGTGCTAGATTAATAGAAAGATTCACGGTATGAATCATGGTATGAATCATGTATGATTACCATGAATCATGCATGAATACCATGAATCATGTATGAAAACCATGAACATGAATCATGGTATGAATCTAGCCTTGCTGGCTAGATACATGGTATGTGCTAGATTCATAGAAAGCAACAACTCACCTGATTGGGCCTTTTCAACATTGTAATTTGCATCTTGCAGAAGTTTGGCAATAACACTTTCTATATCTTCACCCACGTAACCTGCCTGAGTTAGTGTTGTACAGTCACAGATTGCAAAAGGCACATCCAAGCACTGTGCAATTATCTGAGCCAGCAAGGTCTTTCCTAGATGAAAAAAACGGTTTAAAACAAGAGAGAGAGTAAGAGAGAAAACAGAGAGGGAAAGAGAAAGATACAGAGAGAGTGAGAGAAAGAGGGGGGCAGATAGCGATGCGCAGGATATAGAACAAGAGATGAAAGGCATTCAGAGAGAGATAGAAAATAAAGTTTTTGCTATCACTCCATAGCTGAGACTAAGACCATAGCAGTGTGTACATGGTTTGTGTTTTCGTTTACGAAAACTTATAAAATTAAACTTGATGTTCGTTACATTTGCAAAAATAAAAATTTTAAAAAGACAAAATTTTTTTCTTAACAAGTTTTTTTTTATGAAATATTATTTGGCATTTTGTGGATATTGATATAAATCCTTAGCGACTCATTCCCGTGTTGCAACAAATATTTCTGGAAACAAAAATTGAACAACGAAACTTAAAAAATTTTAACATTAATTTCTCAAAAATTGTGTATTATTTCTAGAGATTGAAATTCAAATGATCACTACTTATCCATACAAAATATAAGCTGAGTTTTTCCGAAGCTAATCTGACTGATGTCCCTTTTTTCATATTTGGGATATCTGCATATTGTTTGACTGTAATCTTACGCAGTCACAAATATATTCTCTAGAACAGAAACTCAATGTCAAAAAGGAGAAAAAAGAGCAAAAAAAAAAAAAAAACCAACTGATTAGCTTTTGACCTGGCTACGCTGAGTGAATTCCGCCAGCCAGCCTAGTAACTAGATTAATGAAGGAATTTTAATGCCTTTACATTCACCTTCCCACAAAGGATGGACAAGGTGCAGACTATAGAACGAACAGCTAGCCTTTATAACCCACGAAGTTTTGCCTGGATTCGACAACCCCCTCTGGTTGAAGCGCGTATGATAAAACCATAAAGACCCCTCTTCTCAGTTGCAGAGGTCGAATCATATTTTTATTTTTTTTTAGCTTCGTGTGCCACAGCTGACGATTTTTTTTCGACTAAAATCGTGACAGACTTAAGACCTGTAGCGCTTACTTGTTATTTTGAAATAAATTTTTAGTAAGTGCTAAAGATATTGAATTTATCACAAAAATGCGAAAATTTATCATGAAAATGAAAGAATATTGCGAATCAAATTTTGATCTCTATAAAGACATAATATTGACACTATTATTATTACAAAGTTTGGCTGAGATACAGCAGCGTCCTTGGGTAGATGTTTAGGTACCCTCGTTCCAGGATCAGGGTGGGGCGGGGGGCTGGATCAATCCCCGACCTTTGACAAAGAGAACTAAGCAAACAGCTCTTGTCTATCATCAAGTTTGGCCGAAGCTGAAGAGCATCTTTTAGCAGATGACCCAATGACATGAGTGCTTGGTACGTCTTCCGAACCACGAAAAGGCATAGCATGGAAAACTGTGCCGACTCTCCCCCAACTCTTATTAAAATTGGGAACCGTAATATTTCTTCCATCTTCTTTTTTCAGCTAATAATATGCAGCTTGCAGAGATTTTCATTTTGCCTTTGGTAACTTTGAAA
This sequence comes from Artemia sinica, assembly GCA_027921565.1. Taxonomy (NCBI): domain Eukaryota; kingdom Metazoa; phylum Arthropoda; class Branchiopoda; order Anostraca; family Artemiidae; genus Artemia; species Artemia sinica. Next base: position 11,142,112 of record CM051269.1, read on the forward strand.
GTGTGATGCAATATAATGCATAATTTTTTGTTTCTTTTCTTTCAGATAAGTAATTCATTTTTTATCCTATATAATTCAAGACTATAATAAATAATTCATTCATGCAGGGGCGGATCAAAAGAGTGGTTCCAAGATTCAGGTACGTGCCCCCCCCCCCAAAGCTCAGAAGTTGCAGTAATTACATGGGTACCAAATTTTGTTAGTACCCTCTCAACATTAATTCTGTATACGGCCCTGCATTTATACATTAGGACGTGGAAGTAAAGATACCTAGGATTTTCTCCCACCAAATCTTTTGAATTCTTTGAATTCTTCTGATTTTGAATTCTTGAATTGAAGTTTTTTCCTTCTTTTCATCTTTTATGATTTTGAAATATCAATATAATACAACTACTACTACTAACATCTCACAGCAGCACCAAGCCACATGAGGCCAATAGAGCAACGCACGCTCCTCCTCCGTTTCAATCTAATCAAAACTTTCCTCTTTATACCCTACCAAAAAGTCCCAATTTCCCGTTTTTTTAGGACTATTAAACCATAATAACCCAACAATTTTTCAACTTCTTAATTTGGTATTTCTTTTTCCTTGACAACCAATAATGTGTATCCTTCAAAGATTCTATTTCTATCTTTGGTGATTTTAAAATTGTGATACGTTTTAATAGTGTTGCGCACAATTTTTTCTTCTCTTTTTTCAGACAAAAGATTCATTTTTAATCCTGTTTAACCTGACATTCAAATCTTGTATTCATGTGTGAATAAAAAAAAAGATGTGCCAAAAGGCCAAGTTAATGAAAATGAGCAAAATACTCGCATTTCGAAGTTGAATAGAATTAAAGTAGCTTTCACACCACGCACGTAATTTTTATGTCAAGTGGTTAAATTACGTTACGTTAATCCTAACCATACATAAGCAAGTTCATTCACACTAGGTCAAGGTAAAAATTCATAAAATCATCACGAGCATCTTCTAAAATATCACAATCACCACCCTAACTATTCAAAATATAAAAAGTGGAATGGGGATGGGGATTCAAGCTCTGATTAAGCGCAAAAGGCTGTCTAGGAAAAGATGATTAATTTATTTTCAAACTTATTCATCATTCTACCAGAAACTCAAATTTGTTGCTGTTAATATGGTAAAAATTCTAAGTAGAACTCGAGTCTGCTGTAACGTTGTTGCTGCTATATTTGTTGCTGCTGTAACATTGTTTCTGTAAAATGTTTGTTGCTATTAATATGGTAAAATTCTAAGTAGAACTCGAGTCTGCTATAACGTTGTTGCTGCTGTAACATTGTGTCTGTAAAACGTTTGTTGCTGTTAATATGGTAAAATTCTAAGTAGAGCTTGAGTCTACTTGGCACTTTATACATTGCGGACAACATTTAACCTTTAATTTTGTAGTAGATTAAACTGAGCCCTGTTAGGTTTAAACTCACAAATTTTTTTAAAATATTACAAACTTAATTGGGATTTGTAACCTAAATAGCAAGGAAAACTAATAAATAGAAACTCTAAAATATGTCGAAATGGGAGGGATTTTAATTTATCTTATGTGCAAAGGTGAAGTATCATGGCTCCCTAGCTATATGACGACCTTTAGCAATAACAATTTCTTTGACATTTTTCATTTTCAAAAACTCAAAACCGAATACTGTACATCATAGAGATGGACTTTCAACTAAGAATAAAGCACTTACAATTATTCAAAAGCTTACGTAACGCACGCAAATTCTTTAGCTATGCTAGTGCGGCATGATGTGAAAGAACCGTAAAAATAGAGAGAAGGGAAGAGGCGAAGAAGCAAAGGGAGTGAAAAGGAAAAGCGAGAAGGGAAAAGGGAGAAGTTAGAATAGGAAAATGATGATTGAATAAGTTGTTCACAATGAGAGCTAACATCATCAGTATTAATAAATAAATACAGCATTCCACTATTACACATATTCAACAACGTTTACCAAACTACTACTACTAACAACTCACTTCAACACTAAGCCGCTTGAGGTCAACAAAGCTACGCAAGCTTCTCTTCCATCCCAATCTATCCAAACCTCTTTACATCCTCCCAAACAGTTCTAATTACTCTTAAATCTTCCTTATGATCTACTCCCACCATCAAATCCCCCCATCCCATTCGGGGATGGCCTGCTCTTCGTTTAGCCCTAGATGGTTGGGCGACAAGGACCATCGGGCAATCTGCAATCCTTCATCCGACAAATGCGCCCTAACCATCTGAATCTTTCCCTTATTATAGCCCTAGAAAGCGAGATAAAACAACATTTCTTGTACAGCTTACAGTTTGAAATACGGTCAGTAAGCCGGGTACCCAAAACAATCCATAAACAATTCCCCTGGAAAACAAATCCTCCTCCGTCTCCCAAAGCAATTCACCATAATACTTGACCATTGCCATCTAATCTTGGTTCGCAGACTAATCTTCCTATTCTTCCAAACTGTTTTCAGCTGCAAAGACACCCTCGGCCTTAGCTTTACCAAACACAATTCAACATATTATTTTCAATCAGTTATACCAATAGATTAGTCATACCATGGCATCAGAATAGAAAAAGAACTCTATTCTGGGACAGGAGATATTATATATTGATCAATTTAATATTATCTTTGGCAGAAATTTTAAATTTAGACAATAAAAAGTGGAATAAATCATATTACAAAACGAACCTTGAGTCCCCCCCCCCCCACCCAAGATCCACCTACTCGGTTGGACGTAGATTTGAACTTGAAAAGAAAATAGCTAACCTGATCCAGTGGGTCCAAGCATAAGTATATTACTCTTTTCCAATTTCAACTGATGAACAGCTGCGTCAAGTATGTCACTTCCTTCATTTTTGTCTTGCTTTGCTTCGTCACTTACAGGCGGGGCTTGGGTTGGCATACCTAGACCCGAATGGGTAGACTGTTGAAAAGCACCTACACCAAGAGCACTACTTGGACCCATGCCAGTAATATGCAAGAGATCTAGAAATAAATTTATTAATAAAACAAAACAAAACTGTCAGAGCTGTCAAAGAAATATTGTTGGCACCTTTTCGCATTTTTTCGGAGACACATCTTTGGTTTTAGGGCGTAGAGCACGTTCCACGTCAAAAAGGAAGTCTCAGCTAATTTTTACATTTTAACGCCGTTTCGCCAATATTCAATCCCTGCAATATGCAAAGGGTCTAGAAATCAATTTCTAAGTACAACGAGACAAAACACAGTAGTCAAATAAATAGTTCGAGTATATTTTCTGGCAACTTTTTGTTGACACATTTTGGTTTTTATGACGCAAGGAACGTTCTGCAACGCAAAAAGATCTCAGCTAATCTTTATTCACGTTTTACGCCGTTTTTCCACTATCCAATACCTGTAATATGCACAAAGTCTAGAAACAAATTTCTTGCTAAAACACAACAGAGTTGTTTGATCTAACTTTAAGATCCCATGTCCAAGATGGGGGCAGCATTTTCGAAGTTGAAGCTCAAGCTTGAAGTGTGTATCTTTGATCAGGCTCAACTACCAACTACCAGCGCATTTGAAATCGTTACTTTTATAAATAGTTTAAATACTGATGCTGATATGGAGATGAAACGTATGGTTTTTAACAGAGGGGTTTTCGGAAAAAATTAACATTAGGCTATTGTGAAACTTAAGAGTAGTCTAGGCTAGTGCTTGATTCTAGAACAAATTTATTCTTCAGTGAGGTTATGGGACCCGAATCAGTAACAATAAATTAACAAAACAAAGCAGTTATCATAGACTTTTGATTCATTTTCGTGACTCATTCGTACTGCTATATCTGTAACTGTTGTCTAGAAGATCTAGACAGAAATTTCTGATCAGAAAATAACAAAATAAACCAAAGCTGTCTTATGGATACTTTTGGCGTATTTTTACAGGTTTTCGAACACGTATCTCAAGTTTTTAGAATGTAGAGCAAGTTCCGCGCCATAGAAAAAGTTTTGAGTAAGTTTAATTAGTATATCACACGATAAAAAAGGTTTAGAGCCAAAGTTCTCACAAAATAAACCAGAATTGTCAAAAGGATTTTTTGTACCTTTTTGCAACTTTTTGGGAACATATCTGAGGTTTTTGGACGAATGGCACGTTCTGCGTAACAACTAATACTTCCAAAATACATCTAAAATTCCCAATTCTCGATGTATCACTACATATTGATAATTTATTTCTCGATGTATCACTACATATTGATAATTTTTCAATATATCATATTACCATTATTAAAACGCAATCGAATATTTTCCCCAAAATTTCAAAAAAGCGAAGACTATATTTCAACAAATTACAAATCTAAAGGAGACATCTAAAAACGTGCTTTTGCTTCAAATACATTTTAATCTTTATCAACCATAATACCTATTCACAGGTTTTGCTGTTAATCAACACCATTAGAAGCACATAAGATAAGAGATACGACTCATTTCATAAAAATGTCTATCACGTAAAAAGCAGTACCATAAAGTTTGCCCAGATAACCCATAACCCCAAACAGCTAACAACCCCAAAATGCTTAAATGACCTGAAAACCCCAAACAACTCATTTATCCTGAAATTCCCCTTGAATACCCCCAAACAGCTCAAATATCAAGAGTTATTTTAAAAATCATGCTTCGTCAGTCTTACGGATGAAAACCACATTACATTCCCACTCTTCCCAGTATGCAGGCCTTATCAATATCGGGTATCCGTTTTTGACGTCTGTTTGAAGTGCAGAGCAAAATTTTAGTGTTTAGTGTATTACTAGTTTAACCATCGTAAGTTGTTGCGACCTCAAAACAAAGAATATACAAGGGAAATTCTCACTCCCCCTGTATTAATAACGACCATATTTTAAAATTAAAAATTACTTGAAGAATTCCTCCTCCTGCGGAAACCTCCTCTTCCGCGCCCCTCCCCCTACGTCTTAATAATGTTCGTATTTTTGAATTTAAAAGTATTAGAAAAATTAGATTAGGACTAGTAGCCGTCGGTTTACCACCTCAATGCCATCTATTCCAAGTAGTCTGTGTTCAGGAGTCTCTGATTCAGTCAGCATAAAGGTATTCTGAACATTAAAAGGGCCTTGGAGGGGAGACAAAAAATTATCCCTATAACCCTCGCAAAAGTGCGCTCAAAAACTTCTTAAAGGATTTTGGCTAACGGATGATTAGTGTATCAATGCATACAGAACAAACAGACATAAATTTAGTGTTTATTTTAGCATAATTTTAGTGGTTAATATAAGAATTATGCAAATATAGGCCCAGAATTTAACTCCAGCATGACCGAAGTTTTCTTAAAATCGTTAGAAAATGCCTGATATATTAAGACTAAGAAGCAATAGAGCATCAGTCACTTGGTTTATTATTTTGTCAAACCTTGAAGCTGTTTTGTCCGGTCTAATTTATGATTTAAATTAGAAAGTTAGGACAGCATAAGGGATGATTCTGCATAATAAGCGCCTAGATAGCCGACGCATTTTGTTACGAATTAATAAGTATTGTTACCACTCGTGTTTTAGCCCCCCCCCCCTGCCGAATATTACTGCATTCCTGGATATCTGTTGCTATTTTTCATAGTTATATACACTGACAACACGTACTGAGTGACACTTGTTTTATTATATAACTGAAAATTAACATTGAGAACTATATCTATATATATTGAAATATTGCAAATAATAATATATATAGATTTTTATTGAAAATATCTCTTAGTAGTATCACCTTTTTTGTCATACCACAAAGGGTAGTGACACCTCACTTTTTTTTGATCAAATAGGAAATTGACTTACCCGCCCAAGCTTGAGGTGTGATTTTTGGGCGCGTTTGTTGTTCAGCTGCTTCCCTTGCAGCTACTGCTTCAGGTTTGGCACTTTGCTGTCCAAGGTTGTGAAATATCCTTTTATAGTGGTTATAGACCGCCACCGATAAAACCTTTTTGGCACGCTCTTGTCCAATCACGTGCTTATTCAAGTATTCATAGATCTGGAAAAAATCGAAAAATTATCTGGTAAAACCTTTATTTTAGAGCTCTTTTTGTTTATAAGTTATTAATTTTGAATTGAATTCATGCTGATTGGGAAACCACATAAGATCATATATTTATTACAAAAATTGCTATCACAAGCCATGAAGGGCCAAATCCTAATTTCGGAGTAAAAAATGAAAACACGAAAAGTAAAAATCATTAAAAGACACAAAAAATAAGACAGACTAAATTAAATTATTATAATGAAAAATCATTTTTCAGTCAATAATTACACTGGGAATTGTCAATAACAAGTAAAAACAAAATAAAAAACTTGTAAAATTTAATAAGTAAAATATATATATACATGTATTTTTTTTAAAGCGAAAATAAAGAAGGGGGGAGGAAGGAACAAACCAGCTAATACAGAACATCTCATACAAAGGTTATGCTCGGGATGAGCATCCAGTTACGGTACATCTAGGGTTATCTCTCCAAGGAAAGGGCAGTAAAAAAATTTGTCTTATGTGGGAGAGTTGAAAATACAAAAATTAGCAATTCTAGCAATCGTCTTTTAATATCGGACCGGAGGGGGAGGGGGGTCATTCGGAACAATTTTTTGGGGGTACTCTCTAAACTCCTACTCGTGAGAAAGCTGCTGTACTGCAAAATATGAAAAACCTTTCACAGATAAATTATAAAATATAATTAATCTAATAATTATATGAATTATATAATTATTTAATTTTAAAAAATACAAATGAAATAAAACTAAAATAAAACTTAAAATATAAAAATTTAAAATTATATATTTAAAAAATTATAGAAAAATATTGAAATACCAGAGGGTATTCCCAAGAGGGTGCAAGTCCCAAGGACACCAAGAGTCCCCCGTCCCCCAACAGGCCTCAGGCAACCAACAGCCCCTGAACCACCAACAGGCCCCAGGCAACCAGCAGCCCCCAGGACACCAAGAGTTCCCAATGCTTCCCCTAGTGTTGAAAGTTTTCAGAATAATCTCATCCGAGACAAAACTAATGCATGGTTCCCCTTGATAGCAAGTGCCCCCAAAAAAACCCTGAAGAACCCCCTTTCGGAAAATCCTACGCAAGGAAAGGCATCAAGACCGACAAAGCTACCTGGAATTACTCCCCACAGATTTCACACAGTTTCTCCAAATGCTTTGGAAGATGAATCAAACGTGTACTTTAAATTAGCCAGCTTTACAGTTACCTCTATGCTCATCTCCCAATTAGAGTTACCCAATCAGTTGAAATGCATTATTCTGAAGAATTTGGCAAAAACCCACTTTGGCGAGACCATAGTTTCCGAAGCAGAAATTCAAATTGAGAGTGTTTTAAGCCAACATAGGCTGATTGAGTCACAATCAGAACGCCTGACGACTATTTAATGTGTGACTTTTCGTTTTTAACTAATTTATCCCTTTCCAATAACATTGTTTTTAATTATCTCGATATAGATGATAATCAGCATGCCAACCCTATAAGCAGCCCCCCTGGTACCTTAACAAATGCTAGCTGTAAATACCTTGATATTTTCGATTTTGCTACTAATGTGAAGCCAAAACTAGTGAATAATAATTCCCTTAATGTTCTTTGTTTCAACATCAGAAGCATCCAGGATAAGTGGCTCAAGTTTAAAGATTTAATTTCAATTAATGGTGTCTGCCCTTTCGATGTAATAGGATTAACAGAGACATGGCTTTCCGATAATGATGACACTAGTGATTTTTTACTCCCTGGTTACCAAATAATCCATATGCCCAGGAGATTGACAAAGTGTTCTGGTGGTATCTCACTTTACATCCGTTCGAATGTAAATTTTACCAGGCTATCAGAGTGCGAATCTATTTTCTCTACACAACTAAATCTCAGATGTATTTATTCAATAATTGTAAACATAGTTATCGGCCAAAATTCCTATATACTCTCCTTATTTTATAAACCTCCTCCATTTCCGACCTCATGTTTTTGTAATCTGTTTGATGATTTTTCTAATTTTATTAACCTACCCCATAAAAAGGCAATAGTTCTTGGGGACTTTAATTGCAACCTACTCAATGTTGGTAAAAATATTGAATCTGACACTTTTTTTGAATCGGTAACCGCGAGTGGTCTTCTACCCACAATTTTTTTCCCCAGTAGAGTCGATCCTGTGAGATCAACTTCAACATTAATTGACAACATTTTTGTATCCACTTCCCTGGGAAATGACCTGTCCTCAAATATAGTATTTTCGGATCTGTCAGACCATTTTCCTATTTACTTGTCTCTACCTTCGCAACCACTACCTCTACGGTCTAGAATTAATATCCCAACACCTACTCGAAACTACAGTTCTGCAAATATAAACCATTTCATCGATTGCCTAAGAACCACTGACTGGTCCGATGTCTTAAATTGTCACGAGGTAAATTCTGCCACAAATGGTTTTGCGCAAAGGCTAAGTGAGATTATCCATTCAACTTTTCCTATTCGTAAACCTAACCGGAAAAATATCCCTATTTGCCCCTGGATGTCACATAGCCTCATTGTCTCCTCATATCGTAAAAACAAATTATATAAGTTAGCCTGTAAGACCCGTAGTGATATTGACCTATCTAATTATAAACATTATAAAAACTTATACACTAAACTCATCCGTGAAGCGAAGAAAAATTATTATTATACAAAAATTCTCAATTGCAAAGGAAATCTGAAAAAGATATGGTCCACCATTAATGATATACTTTCAAAAAATAGAAAATCAAAGTCTATACCTATTCGCCTTAAAGACACAAATGGTAGATTAATTGACCCTTTACATGCACCTGATGCATTTAATAATTATTTTTTGAATGTTCCTCATACTGACTCCCGCTCCTCCTCACAGGCTGTATTCCCTTGCTTCAATTTTAGATCCATGTTTTTCTGCCCAACTGATAGCAATGAGGTACTTCAAATCATCAGTTCTCTCCCTAATAGTTTTACTCCTGACTGTCTTGGATTAAGTAATAAGCTCCTGAAGACCATATCTCCTTTTGTCTACGAGCCCATCAAGCATATTGCCAACCTATCTTTAACCCACGGAGTTTTCCCTGATTTACTAAAGTCAGCCATTGTTATTCCAGTTCTTAAAAAGGGCGATCCAACTGAGATAGGTAATTATCGTCCAATCTCAATTCTTCCTGTTATATCCAAAGTGCTCGAGAGAATCATCTTCAGACGTCTGTCTCCCTTTCTGTTTGACAGTCAGCACTCCGTATCCTTGATTTCTCCTCACCAATATGGCTTTAGGCCGAAATTCTCAACTTCTCATGCTCTAATTGACGCCACACAGTTCATACGCTCACAACTCGACCTTAAAAAAACTGTATTGGGCTTATTTTTGGATTTTTCTAAGGCCTTTGACATGGTCGATCATAGTATTTTAATAAGTAAATTAAATAGTTACGGTATTCGTGGTGTTCCCCTCTCTTGGTTTGATTCTTATCTATCTGGAAGGGTACAGAGTGTGAGCCTGGGTGGAGTATCCTCTCAGCCCTTACCTGTTCGGAGGGGTGTCCCGCAAGGCTCCGTTCTAGGCCCTATTTTATTTCTCCTGTATATCAATGATCTTGTTATAGACCTGGGCCCTTCAGTGTATCCTGTATTATTTGCTGATGACAGCAACTTCTTCATCACTGGCACCAATCTACCATTGGCAGTAACCTCTGCCCAAGTCCTTCTGAACAGAGTCCAGGCGTGGTGCCTTACGAATAACATGACCATTAATAGCAAAAAAAGTCAAATAGTGTTATTCAGAACCCCCTACAACAAAGACGTTATTCAACCTGCTCTTGGTCTCAGGTACTCCTCCGACATCCTCCCACAAGTGGAGGTTGCCAAGTTTCTTGGCGTATTTATTGACTCATGCTTGTCATTCTCTAATCATATTTCTTACATAACAGCAATAATTTTGAGACAAGTTGCTATGATTAACCGTGTGAATTATTTTCTTCCTCCTGACATCCTAGTTACCCTCTATTATTCCTTTATTTTTCCTTACCTTTCTTATTGCGGATCAGTTTGGGGAAATACAAAACGGTCCTTCATTAAAAAACTCAAATTTGCCCAAAACCGCGCCATTAAAGCAGTTTTTCGGCTTCCCCGTCTATATCCAACTCGTGATTTGTATTCAGATTTTGGCATAGCTCCACTTGATCAAATCATACAAAAACTAAATTTATCGCTTGCTTACTCTGCTTTTTACAATTATCTTCCACCTCAACTCCTAACCTATTATAATATTAATAATTCGGAAGCCCACTGTCTCCGTTCATCCAATAGAGCCTTTAAAATTCCTAAATGCGTTTCTAGTGCTGCCCAGCAATCTCCCATTTACAAATCTATTATTCAATGGAACAAAATTCCCTCCAGTGTTGAACTAGCCACAAGTTTCTGCAAGTTGTATAAAAATGTAACCAAACTTGATAGTATAATTTAATATTTCCATTTTTAACAAATTTGCTCTAATTAGCCACGTTTTATTCTTCTATAGTTTTTTTTTTCAGTGTTACTTTAATTTTTTTTTCTTTTGGTCCTTAACAAGTTATCTTCTAGGATCTTTATTGTTATTGATGTTTGTGTTATGTTTTTATTTGAATAAAATTGAATTGAATTGAATTATTTCAAATATGAAAAACCTCTGACAGATATCGCAAAAATTATGAAACATCCTTTTATACAGATTTGAAATAGTCACAGACAAAATGTAATTGGCCTAGTCTTGTCCAATCAAGTCAAAAATAATTAACTTTGAAATTTATCAAATAGAAATTATTAATTTTGGATCGAAATCTTACTGAAATATTTTCAAGACGAAATTGACTAACAATGACAAAAAAAAAAAAAAAACAACTGAAAAACAATGCAATTATAAAATCCCACTTTGTTCATCATAGAAAGGCAGTGTGGTATTGGAAAAAAATACCTAATTTGAATAACAATAGATTTTACCGACTGGTTGATTATTCCTAAGGACCAAAGTCGAGAAGTCGTCAAAAACTATTTTGCTTAATGCCCCAATGTTAGGCTCTCATTCCGTATCTACGGGGGCGGGAGGCACATGGTTTAAACTCTCACTCGAAATTTTGTCTGACTCGTACAGAAATAGCAAAAATACAGGTAAAACATATGCCCACAAAATTTCTCATTGCAAACCACGACTTTTTTTTGGCGTAATGATAAAAACCAAGAAACAGAAAAAAAAATTTTTTGAATAAAATTAAAAAAATATATTTTTCACTCTGACTGACAAGAGGTCTTCGTCAACTTATTTGCTTTTTTCCTCCTTGACAACTTTGTGACAGAACAGTGGATAAGGCCGGGCTTGGAAATAAATGAAACTATGATCCAAACCTGCCTACCACAGGGTACTAAAGAAATGGTTACCCTCAAAGTAGATTCATGGCCAAGAGACTGGCACAGCTTTACTTTGCTGTGTTGTTCTCAGGTTACTTTGTTCTTTGATATTAAGCTGACACATCGAGTTGTGGTAAAGATTGATAAGGATTTAGCTTTACCTTAATGAATAACTAATGGCCATTAGCTGAGCTGTAAAACACAAACACAGTTATTTGTATCTTACGAAACGTGTACAGTAGTGTCAATTGGGGGTTAAGGGGGACTTTTCCCCTAATTCCTCCCCCGAGTTTAGAAAATCACCTTTTCGGAGGTTGTCGCCCTTGACCTTTTTTGTTTTTTCATTCAAAACATTCGCCCCTCCTTTCCCTAGACATTGAAAAAATATTTTGCCCAATTCCGAAACTTTAATGAATTGATGCCACTGAACTTTATAATAGTGATATTTCAAGGATAAAAGATATTTGTCCTCCAGGGTCATTGCAGTTGCACAGGGTGTCGAATAAAAAATCTCTACTGGGTTACATAAAGCCTATATATCCAACCTTTAAGTGACATCATATACTAGCATATACGTCACATACTTTATACGACGTCATAACGAACTTTAGATATGACATTAACAGACTTCACAATTGCTCTCGATTCAATCTAATCTGAACAGCCCTTTAATCATTAGGTTCAACAGCCCTTTAATCAATCAGGTTTAAAAAGTTTGCACAAAAAGGTGTTACCTTCTTGGGTGGTGGGGGAGGCTTTCGGAAAACTCCTGTCTTCCCTTCATCTTCCATTTTTTCCAGTTTGACAGTTTTTCGCTGCTCATTTTCGGTCGAAAGTTGAAACAAAAAGTGACACTTTTCACATGTAACAAACCTGCTTGCAGCTAAAAATATAATGAGAAAAAAATAAATTAAGTTAAAATTAAAAAATAAATTTAAATTGGGAAGTTCAAACAAATGTTTTTTTTAATATTCAAGTATTTTCTTCTAATTAATTTTTCTTTTCCGCATAGCGTAATCTGGTGATTCTCTTGGTGATTCACAACGATCTGGTGATTCTCTGTATTCCACAGGGAGAGTAATGCGTGGTTAGGGCAAATCACCCAACGTTAGTACTTAAAAGATTAAGAGGGCGGCCATGGGGGGGGGGGAATGCCTAAAAACTTCACAAGAATGTGCTCAACAACTTCTTAAAGTTTCATAATGAACAGTGTACAGATGATCAGTGAACAGTGATCAGTGTACAGATGATCAGTGGACAGTGAACAGTGTACAGATTATCAGTGAACAGTGATCAGATGAACAGTGATCAGATGAACAGTGTAGTAATGCATACAGTACACACAGACAGACACACATTTGATTTTTTTTACATGGAAGAATGAAGAATGAAGAATGGAAGAATGAAGAATGAGCAATGCAATCCATCTGAATAGAAAACTAACAAAAAGGAAGGTATAAAAGTAAGTAAAGCATAAAAGTAGCAAGTAAACATAAAAGTACGGAAACTATAATAAAACATAATGGACACTATAATGAACTATAAAGAAATGAATGATAAGGAAAATATGGCTGTCTTTTGCTTGTCTCATTACAAAACAATCTTTTAAAGTTCTCCTACAAGAACATTTCAGTTTTAAAATATTCAACTGAATAACTCCTGGAGAATTTTTGTTTGATGTACCAAGGACAGTGCAAATGAATCCTGATTGTTTGAAGCAAAATACTTAAATAACTATAGGCTATATCTTATCTTATAGGTAAATTTGAAGATATTTCCATTACATAGCAGTTTTTTTGTGATGTATTTTAATTTTTAATTCTGTGTTTTTGTCCTTTTTTTCTTGTTATCTTTAGTGATTACTCTGTCTATTGTACCTTTTTTGACGGGCAACAAATGAACAATAACAATAATGCTAATAATAATAAAAATTCTTACTTTAAACAATTCGACTGAATATTTACTATATTTACCCCCCCCCCCACTAGTGTGCAAATATATAGCTATGCAAATAATATATTGTGCAAATATATTGTATTATATATATATATATATATATATATATATATATATATATATATATATATAAATATATATATATATATATATATATATATATATATATATATATATATATATATATATATATATATATATATTATATATATATATATATATATATATATATATATATATATATATTGTGCAATATATATATATAATATATATAATAATGTATATAATATATATATAATAATATATAATATATATATAATAATATATATAATATATATATAATAATATATATAATAACAATATATATAATAATATATTGTGCAAAATAATATAGTGTGCAAATAATATATTTCTCATGTGTTTTCTGGTTCTTGATTTCATCAGAGTCAATTCAGTTTACAGGTACATGGGTTTAAACAAGAGGGGCACTAACAGCTTAAAGCAAACAGGGGAATTTTTAAAATATTTAAAAATAATGTATTCAATTGGATCATAATGAATCAAAGCCCGTGGATTATGTAACTTAAATTATATAACAGAATGGAATTAAAATCTAATATTAAGTTTTTAACGGATATTTTAACTTTTTCTATGTGTTTTAATCTTTAAGTGCTCGTAAAGGGCTTAAATAACGGTTGAAACGATTATTATATTGAGAAAGACCGTAAAAAAAGGCATTAATTCATATGTTTGCCTAATTCATTGCTCAGTAATGACAATATCTTAAAATTTGCTTATTTATCTGTAATTTTTTTTTTACAAAATAGAAATATAATCTTTTCCTGAAAATTGTCATACCATTCACTGGTGTAAAAAAAGGATCTAGATAAGTGACAACTTTGAAAAAATTTGTTCATGGCCATAATTTTGGAATTTCATCACAATGCTTGGAATGACATCACAAATGCTTGGAATAATTATAATGAATCTTGCTGAAGATGAGCAGCTGTGCTAAATATTTTAAAAAGCACATTATAATTTAATTGATTACCAATAGTAAAGAACAATTTGTCAGAATAAATATGCAAAAAGGTTTGCCAATTAAAATTTATTATGCAAAGACAAAAAAAAATGTCTTTCTTTTCACCAAGCAAAGCTTGGTTCCCTTTTTATCTTAAAAAGTCGGAAAAATTGGGAATTCAATTTTTTATTAAAAAGACCTTCATATGCAGGTATGTCATCTAAGTATTAGTGGGTGCCAAACATGTATAGAAAAAGTTCCAAGGGTGCCAGTAGCAGAATATGACAGAATTCCAAAGCTGCCAATACTTTAGCAGCACAACTTGCGTTTTGACAGATTTTCTTTGAGCAAAAAGTATTTATATAAAATGGTTTCAGGCAAAATCTGTCAAAAAATTTGAAAACTGCCAAGTAGCATTGCTACCCCACTTTTTGCAAAGCAGGCGCCAAATTTAAAAAAGAAAAACGTGGGTAATACTCAACACTAAGTCATATAGAAACAAATAACTGCAAAGGAAATGTGCAGCTTTCCTTTGAATTTCTAGTTGTTGAGAATCCAACAGAATTTTAGACCAAAAGAGTCTGTTACCTTGTATATAGTCATGTTTACTAAGATCCAGATCAATCAATGGAATGATATATTCTTTTTTTTTCAAGGATAAACATATCTTTATATAGTATACTTTTTCATAATTAATATACTGTTTTAATGTGCATCCTTCGAAATAAGGGAAGAATCAAGGAACAAATTATTAACATGTTGTTTCAGTTGGTAATTCTAGCACTATAGAAGAAAAAAAGCACTCACAAACAATAGCTTGGACATTAGAGCATGGGTGACCACACTTTGGACATGTTAAAGAGTCCTTGCCCCCACCACGATTGTTTCCAGATCTGAGTTGCGCTCCTGAATCAGCCCCTCGCTGCAGATGTTTTGAGCTGATGCTTATAGACCTAGTTGCTTCTTGAGTAGGATCACAAATGTGGAGTATACCTATGAATCAAAAATAAAACATAAATAAGTAAAAACATAAAATCCAGTACTACTGATCTAGCTCATAGTTGAAGGAAATGCAACACCATCAAGATCATTGTAATCACAATACCAAGCTGCAGCATCAGCTGACCATCACAAAGACAAAGGCATCACAAAGACATCACAAATACATTGAAATTTTACTTTCCGTTTGTCAGCAAGTTCATCAATCAAAGTGGGTTGCAGTGTAGGGAACTCCCAAAGTAGTCATGTTTCTCAAATGATATGTTCTTTGAACTGATTTTTAGTGTTTCCTGAACAGGTATGCTAGAACATCTTTAGGGAATACCCTTTCAAAAGCTTTAAATGTATACTATTTTGAATATTTTCAGGGAATGCCCTTTCATAAACTTTAAATTAAAAATTCTGCTCTATTTAATAAAAAAATCACACTTGGGCCTACTGATTTAATAAAAACATCACACTTACTGATTTAATATAAATAATCACACTTACTGATGATTTAACTTCTATTTAAAACTAAATACTAAATATGCAGCACAAAACAGGAGAAGTTAAATATTTTTTCTAAGATTTCAGGGGGTTAGTTGCCCTCCAATCACTTTTGACTATTAAAAGGGTCACCAGCCCTTTGAATTTACAATTGAATGACCCCCTTTTCAAGTTTCTACAACAAAGCTTTCAATAAAAACCTTATATGCATAACTTACAACCCTTACCCTGAGGGCTGTGGGGGAGCGTCATCCACAAAGATATAATTTCCAGAGCTTTCAACTACTTTGGACAAAATGGCTATCTCAAAATTTTGATTGGATGTATTTGGGGAAATGGTGGGCGTGAGAGGGGGGTTAGTTGCCCTTCAATCACTTTCGACTATTAAAAAGGGCACTAGCCCTTTCAATTTCCAATCCAATGAGCCCTTTTTGAAGTTTCTATAACAACCCTTTCTACAAAAACCTTATATGCCCCCAGGGCACAACTTACGCCCCTTATCCTCAGGGCTATGGGGTGGGGGGGTGTCATCCTCAAAGACCTAACTTCTAGAACTTTCAACTACATTGAAAAAAATGGCTATCTCAAAATTTTGATTGGATGTGTTTGGGGAAATAGTGGGCGTGAGAAGGGGGGGGGGTAGTTGCCCTTTAATCACTCTCGACTTTTAAAAAGGGCACTATCCCTTTCCATTTCCAATTGAACAGGCCCCTTTTGAAGTTTCTAAGACAAAGCCATCTATAAAAAACCTAATATGCCCCCAGGGCATAACTTACAACCCTTTCCCTGAGGAATGTGAGGAGTTTGTCACTGTCAAAGACCCAATTTCCAGATCTTTGAACTACATTGAACAAAAGACTATCTCAAAATTTTGATTGGCTGTGTTTGGGGAAAGGGTTGGCATGAAAGGTTAGTTGCCCTTCAATAACTTTCGGCTATTAAAAAGGGCACCAGCCCTTCCAATTTCCAGTCAAATGAGCCTATTTCGAAGTTTCTACGACAAATCCAACAGCACAATAGCGCTGCCTATGAAATCACACAGGCTAAAAAATTTCAGAGATTATTCTCCAGAAAAAAAGATTCCACACTTTGTTGTGGGCAGGAGTGGGTTAGGGTTCCTAGAAATGGGCCAAAAGTTTTATGTCCTTGATTAGTTTTAAACTTACAGCTGTAAATTCTTTGGCCAGGAGGAGCTTAATGTGAAAAAAAAAATCCAGGGCACCCCCCTCAAAATATAATATGTCCAAAATTTTTTCCTGATTGGCTTGAAACTAATGTTCTTAAATAATGCTAAGAGAACCCCAAAAATTGGCTCCCCTGTTTGGATATGGATATTCCCAACCTCAGGGCTAGCAAAATTTTCAGATTGATTTATTTAGTATATCCAGGTTCCAAAAGACTAGATTTTGCTCAAATAAAGCCACATATAATCACTGAACCCAGCCTAATGTATCTTTGGATGAGAGGTACTACAATTTCTCTGACACTTTCCAGAGTCTCCTGACCTTCTAGATGAAGAATTATGGATTTTTTTTTCTGGCCCTCTAAATACCTAAGCCAGAACACGAGGCTTCCCCTTGTCATATTTATGTCAAACAATTACACTTTTTCTAATTTTACACTTCTTATTTTACTTTTTCTAATCCTGTAGACCTCTAAGGTCCAATCCAACATTCTAGCATTTACTGCAAAATAAATCTAATGTCCTCACTTGTTGAAGTTCTAATCAGCAATTCTCATATGAACTACAGGTTAGCTATTCCCCCTAGCTCCCCATGAAAGTTTCAATTTGATTTCCAATGTTTTGTCTAGATGTTGCAGACATACCATATTAATAACCTGGCAACACACAGTGTCTTTCAATTAGCCTGTCTACTTGGGCATTAATTATAAATCCCAAAGGAGTTTACAGAGCCAAACATTTTGTGGATCAGAGACAAAAATTACTAATCCCTTTGCCTTCCCCCAATACAAATTTGAAATCATAGTGCCCCATCATAAGAGTACCTGAAAGTTTCAACTTCATCCAATTGCCATTCCCAAGATATGGCGGATATGCCATTTCAGCAACCAGGATGCACACAATGGCAGATCCAGATCCACCACTTTTTTTTGGGGGGGGCAAACAAGGTTGATCTCATAAACTTACATCAGAAGCAAGTTTAATTAACACAAAATTGCGTTAATTAAGTAAATTAAACTACTTTAGACTATGTTATGGGAGCACGCACCCCCTCACCCCCTGGATGCACATAGTGTCTTTTGATTTACTTTAGGTTCCAATGCCATTTCCAGATTACATCCTTGTCAAACTGTGAGAATCTTGTCCAAGCAAATGATCTTTCAGAGGCTTTCTACTAAACCTGTCTGTGAAAAATTTACTAAACCTATTAGTAGATTTACTAATCTACTAAACCTATTTGTTTAGTGCATACAAGCTTGATAAAGATCACTGTATTTTGGTATTAATAACTAAAAAAATATAGCTAATTTACATACTTAGGGTCCATAGCCCATGGGTCTTTGGAGGTTATAATGGCCCCCCCCCCCAAGCCATACTTATTAAACCTTTCAATTTTAGACCTGACCAAAATGATCATCTTAAAATTTGGATCTAATACCATTAGACTCTTGGGAGGCCAGATAGCAGAAAAAGCTGTCGAAGGGAGGCTGGTGGCCAGACCAAATCACTCTTGGCCATTAAAAGGGTCTTAGAAATATCAAACTTCTAATGAAATGAGCTGAGCCCCTACATAAGTTTTTATGACCACCCTACCATGACAAGTGGTCAGGGTAAAAAAAATTATTTGGCCCTTTGCCATGCCTTACTTTTTTAGGGAACCATTTTTTTCTATTTTCCTTCTGTATTGGGTTTCCATAGCCAAAGGACTTAAGGATATAAGTTTCAAGCCAATCAGCAAATAATAATTCCCCCCCCTCTTCTCAAAGCCTATTTTCAGGGGAAGGGATGCCTTTGAATTCTTTTACATTAGGTTCCTCTTGGTCCAGTGAGAGACTTATGGCTTAGACATCTATCCCCCCCTCAACAGCATTCACCACAATTCCTTCATGATACATGATGTGCACTTACACATCACAGCATATGATTTTATGAAATATGAAGCAAATCAGATGAAGTCAAATGAAGTTTTAAAACAAATGTTAGAATGATTTTTCTGCAACAAAAAGAATTAGCACCCACTAGCACCCTTATTCAGACATAGTCTAAATGAAGGGAAATGATACTAATTTCTTTTAATCAATAGAAATTAATTCCCTGTTGGTTCTGGGAGAGCAAACCTCTCCTGGAAAACCATTTGTTGAAGAGATTAGAGGGCAACCCAATCCCCCTCTCCTTTTGCTTATTAGGGGCCCCCTTTCCTCTACAATGATTATACCTTTTTGTAACTGTTGTTTTGTTCAAACTAGTCAAAAGGTGGCTTGTCAGTTCTAAGTCAAAATCAGTTTTGGGATACTTCAGCAAAAAATGTATTAAAAACATCCATGTAATCAGGCACTAGGGTTGAAGTAAAAGCATAAGGAATTTTTTTCAATGAAGAACAAAGCTTTGTCTAATGCTAAGTAAACTCTGTGATAAGTCAAATTCAGACAATTTCTGACAAATTTTTTTAGTTGCTATTTTTAGTTGACAGCATTCTAAAAACACACACTTAAATTGAAATGGTGAGAAAATCGTTTATATTTAAGTTGCCTAATAAATGAGATTTGAATTGTTATAAATAAGTATTTTTGGAATATATTACTCTTGAACAACTTATTTATAAACTAGTGACATGTTTGTAACCACTTTTCAATACTTTTACTAGTGTTGATAACTTCTTTGTGTGGCTACAAAAACAAAGGACAATGGGGGACCTTTTAAGGGCTCAAGATGCAATTAGCCCCATAGGTGATTATCAAATTAGGAAAGAGCATAAAAAGGCCATCAAATGATGTTTTCACTTTCATCCTAGCTAAATTATATAGCCAACTACAAATTTACTCAAAAGTTCTAATAGCTATATCTCTAATGATGCCAAACACTCTACAGCTCTGGGACAAGGATTATTAAATTACATAATTTGCCCATTGTTTACATACACGAATTATTACTAAATAGGGAAAATGTCTGATTCTGGGCATATCCAAAAGGGTTAAAAATATTAGAGTAAAATTTTGGAACATGTTGATGGGTAGGTTATACTAAATCAATGGAAAAAAAAAAAAATCATAAAGCACTAGCTATTTGTAAATTGTGATAACCATTCATTGAATTCAGTAGGAATTACTGTTCCTAAAGTCAGAATGATCCAATCATTCTGACATGTTTTAGGATGGGAAGGCATCATAACATCTAATAGTCAGGAGCACTAACATCAGGACATTGACAAAATCCATTATAACATTGACAAAAAATCTGTCAGAACCACTAACCATCACAACATTAGCACATCAGTTTATTGAAAGTCACAATCACTACCTGTCAGAACTTCAACAGTCATAACATTGACACATCATAACATCTAAAATTTTATTCATAACAAAAATTTATCAGAACCACTAAACATCAGAATGTCAACAGTCATAACATTGACATGTCATAGCATCTAAAATTTGTTTTGTAACAAAAATCTGTCATAACCACTAACAATTAGAATGTCAACAGTCATAACATCAAAAAATTTTTTCACAACAAAAATCTGTCAGAAATCCATTATGTATTTGATATATGCTATGCTTTACCCCCCCCCCCCCATGTGCAAATATATAGCTAAAATTGGTTTCTAAATCTGTTATGTATTTAATATATGCTATGCTTTACCCCTACCCCCCTGATGTTCAAATATATAGCAAAAAATTTTTCATAACAAAAATCCATCAGAACTGCTAACTGTCAGAATGTTGACAGTCATAGCATTGACATGTCATAACATCTAAAATTTGTTTCATAACAAAAATCTGTCAGAATCACTATCCATCAGAATGTCAACAGTCATAACATCTAAATTTTTTTTCTATATGTTATGATGTGTTGATGTTATGACTGTTGATGTTCTGATGGGTAGTGATTGTGACTATCAATGAACTGATGTGTTGATGTTATGACTGTCAAAATACTGATTGTTAGTGATTCTGACAGATTTTCCTTGTCAACAAAATGATGTTTAGTGCTTGTGACTGTTGTTTGAAATGGTAGCACCCATTTTGAGATAACTGAAAACATATGTTGATTTTCTTAGGCCGACATCCAACATGACAATGGGAGTTACTAAGAAATACTTAAAACAGAAACTGCCAAATGTGAATCTGAAACACCATGGAGCACCAGAATACAAGCAGTTAGTGTTATTATCAATGGGATAGAAAATATAGTGAAACCATTAGAAAAATTAGCAGAGGACACTGTCACTACAAGTGACACCAGAAATGAAGCAACAGTTCTGTTGCAAAATTTATCTAACTAACTTTTACTTTCATAACTTTAGATTATTTCTGTTATAAAATCTTAAGGTGGATTGATTGTGTACAGTTCAAATTACAAGATCCAGTAAATTTCTAGATGGCCCAACAATTTAGCTAGGATGACAGTGAAAACATCATTTAATGCCTTTTTTATGCTCTTTCATAATTCAATAATTGCTTCTGGAGCAAATTGCATCTTGAGACCTGAAATGGCTCCAAAGGTATTTTATATGAATTATGAAAGAGCCATAAAAAAGGCATGAAATGATTTTTTTGCTTTCATCCTAGATAAATTGTATGGCCCACTGCAAATTTAGCATGAGGTTGCATCAAAAAAGCATCAAATTGCATCAAAAAAGGCATGAAATGATTTTTTCACTTTCATCCTAGATAAATTATATGGCCCACTGCAAATGTAGCATGAAGTTTACCCCCCACCCCCCTAACATGCAAATATATACCCTAAATTGTTGACAGCAAAGTTTTGAATCACAAAATTCAGCACTATTTTTGTCAATGGCATTCAAAAAACTTGAAACTGTAGGAAAATGGTTTGAATTGAAAATCATTTCTATCAGAAATGAATTTCAGCCCCCCCCCCTATATATGCCAATTCAGGGTATATATTTCTACATTAGGGGGGGGGGGGCAAATTTTGTTTCTGATGTAAATGGGAGGTAAGTTTAAACTTTAACCCTACCCCCCCCCCCTAATGTAGAAATATATACCCTGAATTGCCATATATAGGGGGGGGGGCCTAAAATTCATTTCTGAGAGAAATGATTATTATATTTGCAATCAGCATAAAAAAAGGCATCAAATGGTGTAGGCCTATTCACTTTATTCCTAACTCAATAATATGATTTGGTATATATTTACCAATGAAACTTTAAGGGGTGGTTCTACAGGCTAAAATATGTCCTGGGAAGGTAGGCCTATTTTGAATTACCTACCTCTACTCTTTCTCCCTCTAGAGGGTCCTAACCTTTGATGACCTTTAAAAATTTGTTTGTTATAAAAGTGAAACCTTGCAAAATAGATCTTTTGCTTAAATGAAGTTCAATAAAATTGTCTTCAGCTTCAAAACTTTGCTCAATCCTAATTTATAAAGTTTTAAAGATATGAAGATACATTTCCTAAATTTTGAAAGAAAAAAAAACCCATTAATATGGCTTAAAATTCTACTCAAATAACAGGAATTGCATGTCCAGAACTAAAGCCAGAGAAAAAGAAACTGATAACTGAAAATTAAGGTGAATTTTTTTTTTTCAAAGTTTCAATAGGTATAGACCTGTCATGTAGGCAAATTTCAGGACTCCCTAGAGGGAGAGGGAATGGAGACAGGCATTTCAAAATACCTTCCTGGGACATACTTTAGCCTGTAGACCCATCCCTGAAAGTTTCATTTTTCTAACCTAACCCCTTTCCAAAATAGCCAAAAGTAGCAAAAGTAGAATTCAACCTAAAAATCAAGTATTTTGCAGGTTAGGTTATAACTTCTTTGTGTGGTTACAAAATTGAAATACCTTTGGGGTCCCTTTAAGGGCTCAAGATGCAAGTTACACCAGAAGCAATTATTAAATTATGAAAGAGCATAAAAAAGGCATCACATGATGTTTTCACTTTCATCCTAGCTCAATTATAGGGCCACCTAGAAATTTACCCAAGATCCTAGAATGAATTTTAGAGAAGCATTCTATGATTGGCCTTTGTGACAATTAACCTACCTATAGATCCAGATGTATAAATTGGTTTTAAAATCAGCGGTAGTCTATTAATTATCCTGATGGACGATTTTGTTGCCATATCCACGCTTGAAAATATTAAAAGGTTCCTGATTAAAGTTATGCAAGTTACAGGTTTATTTCTTTGCGGAATACTATTCCTTCTTCAAGAATCTTCCGTGAATTGAGAAATAAGTTTATAAAAATAGGTAGCGCTTGAAACATTTTTTTCAAAAGTACAAAAAGCACGTTTACATAATAGGAAAAAATGCTTGCCAGGCAGCTGCTTTCGAAGCACCTGCGGTTTCAATACAGCCTGAAATTAGGTAATTTTTCTATTGTTGGTGCAAAAATAAATTTCCTGGGTAAAATCGAAGATGATGGGCTCTTTTTTTTATTTTGGAAAGTAGGCCTAGGCTAGTTGAAGTAGGTGAATAAAACTTAGAAATGGATCCAGAGCTTCAATAATCATTTGGGAAGATAATTTGAAATATATACCTCTACCCTTTCACTCTCCATCAGAAACTGCTTAAAATTCGAGTTCAGCTAGTTTTCACTAGCTGAACTTCAGCTAGTTCTTGGAAAGGGGTTAGCCTAGGTTACAATGATAAAACTTCAGTAATAAATGAAGGTTCAAAAAAGTACTCTGCAAAGGTATTGCCAAACTTCTATGTTAACCCTCTTCTGATTTCTAAGTCTTAGAAGGGTAAATATTTACCAAATCATAGGCTATTATTGAGTAACAACTAAAGTGAATATACCATTTGATGCCTTTTTTTATGCTGATTACGAATATAATAATCATTTCTATTGGAAATGAATTTTAGCCCCCCCCCGTATATATGCCGATTCAGGGTATATATTTCTACATTAGGGGGGGAGTGGGGGCAAATTTTTATTTCTGATGTTAATGGGAGGTAAGCTTAAACTTTAGCCCCCCCCTAATGTAGAAATATATACCCTGAATTGGCATAAATAGCAATGAAGACCACACTGCCTTTCCATAACAAACAACAAAAGTACAAAGAACAATAGGGAAATCTTTTTGCAAGACAGTGGAGATAATTTGAATGAATATTTCGGCCCTATGTCCAAGGGCTGTCCTCAGCAAGACAAAAATATATGAAAGAAAAAAGACTCACAACAACATGCAACTAATAAAACCAAAAATTAAAAATTTTTTTCAAAGCAGTCCTAGCATCCTTACTTCAGTGAAGTTCAACCAGGACTGATTAAAAGTAAGGTAAAACAAGGCAATTCAATGAGATGAAAGAAAAATAATTTAAAAACACGTTATTATTGCTAATCCAGCTTTTTTGGCAGCTAACCTCAAAGGTCTTTTTGTGACCAGTTCTGTGTGTTAATATCTATTGGTTTTTTAAAATAATTTGTAAGATCATTTTTAATTAAATTTGTGTATAGAGCATTTAGTGTATATTCCCCCAAGTCTCTAAAAAAATTTTTAATTTTTGGTTTTATTGGTTGCATGTTGTTGTGAGTCTTTTTTCTTTCATATATTTTTGTCTTGCTGAGGACGGCCCTTGGACATAGGGCCAAAATATTCATTCAAATTATCTCCACTGTCTTGCAAAAATAGGGACTTGGGGGAATATACACTAAATGCTCTATACACAAATTTAATTAAAAATGATCTTACAAATTATTTTAAAAAACCAATAGATATTAACACAGAACCGGTCACAAAAAGACCTTTGAGGTTAGCTGCCAAAAAAGCTGGATTAGCAATAAGAACGTGTTTTTAAATTATTTTTCTTTCATCTCATTGAATCGTTTTGTTTTACCTTACTTTTAATCAGTCCTGGTTGAACTTTGCTGAAGTAAGGATGCTAGGACTGCTTTGAAAAAAATTTTTAATTTTTGGTTTTATTGGTTGCATGTTGTTGTGAGTCTTTTTTCTTTCATATATTTTTGTCTTGCTGAGGACAGCCCTTGGACATAGGGCCGAAATATTCATTCAAATTATCTCCACTGTCTTGCAAAAATAGGGACTTGGGGGAATATACACTAAATGCTCTATACACAAATTTAATTAAAAATGATCTTACAAATTATTTTAAAAAACCAATAGATATTAACACAGAACCAGTCAAAAAAGACCTTTGAGGTTAGCTGCCAAAAAAGCTGGATTAGCAATAAGAACGTGTTTTTAAATTATTTTTCTTTCATCTCATTGAATCACCTTGTTTTACCTTACTTTTAATCAGTCCTGGTTGAACTTCGCTGAAGTAAGGATGCTAGGACTACTTTGAAAAAAATTTTTAATTTTTGGTTTTATTGGTTGCATGTTGTTGTGAGTCTTTTTTCTTTCATATATTTTTGTCTTGCTGAGGATGGCCCTTGGACATAGGGCCAAAATATTCATTCAAATTATCTCCACTGTCTTGCAAAAAGATTTCCCTATTGTTCTTTGTACTTTTGTTGTCTGAATTGGCATATAGGTAAATATCTACCAAATCATATTATTGAGTTAGGAATAAAGTGAATACACCATTCGATGCCTTTTTTTATGCTGATTACAAATATAATAAGCATTTCTATTGGAAATGAATTTCAGCCCCCCCCCCTCTATAGGCTATACCTAACCTAACCCTGAATTGGCATATATAGGGGGGGGGGCTGAAATTCATTTCCAATAGAAATGCTTATTATATTTGTAATCAGCATAAAAATATTTGTGCTGATTAAAAATATCAGCATAAATATTTACTGGCATATATAGGGGGGGGGGGCTAAAATTCATCTCCAATAGAAATTATTATTATATTTGTAATTAGCATAAAAAAGGCATTGAGTGGTATATTCACTTTAGTTGTTACTCAATAATATGATTTGGTAAATATTTACCCTTAGAAGTTTGCCTACTTGACAGGTCTATAGGCTAGCCTACCTAGGCTAGGACTATTGAAATTTTGGTTAATATTTACCAAATCATATTATTGAGTTACAACTAAAGTGAATATACCAGTTGATGCCTTTTTTTATGCTCTTTACAAATATAATAATCATTTTTGTCAGAAATGAATTTTTGCCCCCACCCCTATATATACCAATTCAGCATATATATTTGCACATTAGGGGGTGGGGGGAAAGTTTAAAGTAACCTCTGATTTACATCAGAAATAAAATTACCCCCACCCCCCTAATGTGCAAATATATACCCTGAATTGGTATATATAGGGGTGGGGGCTAAAATTCATTTCCAACAAAAATGATTATTATATTCATCAAGAGCATAAAAAAGGGCATTGAGTGGTATATTCATTTTAGTTGTAACTCAATAATATGATTTGATAAATATTTACTGAAATTTTGACAAAACAACATTTTACCTTAAATTTCAATTATCAGTTTCTTTTCTCTGGCTTTAGTTCTGAAAAAGCAATTCCTGTTATCTGAGTAGAATTTTAAGCTACATTAATGTTTTTTTTGGAATTTAGGAAATGTATTTGCATATCTTTAAAACCTTATAAATTGGGATTGAGCTAATTTGTGTAGCTGCAAACAGTTTTGATGTACTCTATCCAAGCAGAAGATCTATTTTTCAAGGTCACTTTTATAACAAAGTTTTGAAGGTCATTAAAGGTCAGAGCCCTCTAGAGGGAGAAGAAGTGGAGGTAGATAGGCTACTTCAAAATACCTTCCTACCTTCCCAAGCCCTACTTTAATCTGTAGACCCATCCATGAAAGTTTCATTGTCCTAGCCTAACCCCTTTCCAAGATAGTGAAAAGTAGTTAAACTAGAATTTTACCAGGAACTGGTCTTTGACTTCATTTAACCATCTTTTTGTTATAAAAGAAACCTAAAGAATTAGGCCTAGATTTAGCCTAGGCTACTGCTTAAATGAAGCACAAAGAAAGTGTTGTAAAGTTCATGTCTTTGCTCAATCCTTATTTACAAGGTTTCAATGGTCTGTAGCCTAAATCTGTTCCTTAAATTTAGCAAAACTGTTAGTAAATTTATGCATAAGCACATTCATATTTAGCTAGGCTAAGAAGGGTGTGAATTTATCACTTGGTCTTTTTTTATGCTCTTTCATAATTTAATAATTGCTTCTAGTCCTAGGGGAATTATGTTTGAGCCCAAAATATCCCATAGACTAGTGACCAAAAGTTTAAAAATATGTTTCTAAAAAAACTGGGTAGCAAGAAAAAATTACCATTTGCAGTTGATTCAGGAGCAGTAATTATTATTTCCCTTTATCTTAATAGTAAAATTTATTTTGAAAACAAATTTATAGGAATTAAAATAAAAAGCCTGAAACCCCTCAATAATTATATCAGTTTTTCTGTAATGCCATTTAAGGGGTTTCAAGCTCTTTAAAAAAAAACTCCTATAAGATTGTTTTCAAAATAACATTTTACTATTAAGAGTAGCAAAAATAAGAATCATCATTCCTGAATCAGCTTCAAATGGCAACTTTTTCTAACTAGACAATTTCATTCCTGAAAATGTTTTGAAACTTTGGTTACTATGCACTGTTTTACCTTTTGGGGCTCAGAATAGAATTTCCCCAGAAACAATTATTGAACTATGTAAAAGCATAAGAATGGGCATCAAGTGATTATGTTGAAAACTGTAAATTTACACCTTTTTCCAAATTCAATTATTGCTCTGAGGCAAATTCCATTTTTAGCCCTTGATAACACCCCAAAAGATAACTAGTTTTTGATTTTTAGACTATGATGTAAGTTTAAAAATTAGTTACAGACTAATAAGATACAAAGATTAGTGGTGCAAGCCTAGAATTGGGGATATTAAGAACAAAACATGTTAAGAAAATAATTCTTACCTCATAATATACAGAAAAGTTATAGTTAACACATTTTGACATTATAATTTACCCTCAATGTGCAAATATATAGTCCAGATTATATATTTTCCATGTGTTTTCTGTTTCTTGATTTCATCAGGATCATCCTATTGCATGCAAGTGGAATTAGGGTAATTAAGGTAATAAGTGTTGATTCAGTTTATGGGTACATGAGTTAAAACAAGAACAATGTATGCATGGGGAGGCTTAAAACATGAAATACCAGACATTTTCAGGCCATCTTTATCTTGAAACTTTTGATGAAATAGAAATGTTCTTTTGAAAAACCTTTGCAGGAAGGGCAGAAGTCTCTCCTTTCATGTCTGTGTATGCAGGTATTGGGACTTTGTAAATGACAGTGGCAAATAAATGAAAAGGATAAAATTGGCCATTGATGAAATTGCTGAAGATCTGGAAGATGCAGCCAGATAGCATAATAGTAAAATGTGGTACTGGCATGTAACAAAGTAAGAGGGAATAGTCTATCTGGACTTCTCCCAGTTAGAGGCTGGAATGGGACCACAATTATTGATAAGCAAAGAGTTAGAGAGCAATGGGCAGAACATTTTGAGAACAAACCATTACATGATACAAACCATATCATGATACAGAACACAAATCATGATACAAATCATGAACATCATGAAATCATGAACAAATCATGATAGAGTTACAGGAAAAGATATAGGAAAGAATGAAAAAGTTTGTTACACTTTGGATATGAAGGAATATTTATTTTATGAGGAAGAATTAGTGACAGTATTAAAAAGAATTAAAAATAACAATGCCAAGTGCTGAGTGTATGGTATTTTCTTTCTTTTTAATGTGTTGACTTTGAAGTTAGAAACAAGCTACTGAAGATTATTGATTTGACTTTTGGAAAAAAAGGGAAGTACATATATATAATTGAGGTAATTATAGGTAATATATGAGGTAATTATAGGGAGCAAATGAGGTAATTATATATATATATATATAATTGAGGTAATTATATGAGGTAATTATAGGGAGCAAATGAGGTAATTATATATATATATATATATATAATTGAGGTAATTATATGTAATATATGAGGTAATTATAGGGAGCAAATGAGGTAATTATATATATATATAATTGAGGTAATTATATGAGGTAATTATAGGTAATATATGAGGTAATTATAGGGAGCAAATGAGGTAATTATAGAGACATTAGCTTGGTTTATGGAGGAAACAAATTGCTTAGTATGATGACACTTTAGACTTGGAGATGCTGTAGAGAAAGTATAAAAAGAAGAACAGTGTGGTTTTGGGAAGACATGATGATTTGTTGACCAATTCTTCACTCTTAGGTTAATAATTGAGTGTGAGTCATCAAACCCCTTTAGTGCTTAATTTGATTGATCATGAGTAGTCATTTGATTTAGCTGATGTAAGAGCTTTAGAAAAGGTCCTATCCTTGTCTGGTATACCAGACAAATTCATTAAAATGATTAGGGTTATTTATTTTATCTTAATCAGAAATGGAATAAGCCATAGACTTTTCTCATGTAACACAAATTACATACTGTGAGCAACACTTGTAAAAAAACAAAAAACAATATAAACTTCCTAAAAAAAAGTGAAGATACCCTACAACAAATATACATTTCATGGTCCTAAGTACTGCCTTCTGTAAAAAGAGGACCCAACTAATGCTGAAAAGCTGCAACGTCATTCACCAGAATACATGGTCAGGTAACGTGTTCCACAATTTTACTGAAGTTCAAGTTCAATCATTTTGTTATAAACATATACATGTATATAATTGACATAAGCCCATGGGGAGACAAGCTCAAAAAACTAGGCCTAGACAAAGATACAATAACAAATTATACTACAATACAAAGATAAACACGACAGCAAATATACAATAACACAACAATAATATGGAAGTAGCAGCTAGCCCAGGATCCATCAATAAATAAAATTGTGGAACATCGATTTTACTGAAAGTGTTAACAAAGGAACACTGTCCACCTTTTCTTGATACCCTTGGCTGGTACAACTTTAAAGAGTTATGTTGTATAGATGAATAATGACTAAGCTCAAAGAAATCTTCACAAGACCCAATACCTAAAGACCCAATGATAAAGGGTCAATACCCTTTATGATACAGAAAGTGTTAATAAAGCCCATTCTGTCCCTTCTGAATTGCAGAGATGGTAAGCTCAGGCTACTCAATCTCTGCTCATAAGGTAGGTATTTTGGATAGGGGATGATTTTGGACGCTTGTCTTTGCACTTTTTCAATCAACTGTGCATCAGATTTTCTAGCTAGATACCACACAAATGAGCAGTATTCAACAACAGGGCACACCATCCTCTTATACAATATGGTAGAAGTTTGCAGATAAAATCTGAATGCTCTTTTGATGCAAAGCAAACCATAGTTTGCTTTGTGCAAAATAGCTGATGCTTGCTTACAAAACAGCTATTGCTGTGGCTAAGGTAGGAAAATGAATTAGTTGCTGGCTTTTTATTAAATCAGGAGTTAGTCAGGGTTATGTTCTATCCTATTGTATGGATCACTTTGATGGACTTTGTCCCAAGGAGCACAGCAACAACAAGCAGAGAACACACAATCAAATTGAGATGCAAGAGGTACAAGAATAGGTTTGAAAATTAATATTAAGAAAACTAAGTTTCTAAGACTAGAAATAAGTGCACGTGAGCAGGTGATAAAAAGAAACAACAGGTCCAACAATAAGGAAGATTTAAGACAGTGAAACTTTAAACAACAAGGACTCTTGGTTGAACTTGTTGCAGTAATGATTCTGGTACTATTTTAGTTTTCAATTTTAGTTTTAAAGGTTGCATTTTATTAATCTTTTTTTTATTTATTTATGTTTGCTGAGGACAGTCCTTGGATATCGGGCTGAAATATTCATTTGAAATTTGAGCAAGTTTCACTGTCTTAAAAATTCTCTGTTGTTTGTTTTTATGATGGAGAGGCAGTGTGGTATTTGTTGTAATTTATGAAGATGTGATGTTGGACAAGAAGAAGATTGATTTAGTGGACAAAGAGGTGATAAAAACAAACAACAGGTAAAACAATAAGAATTATATAAGACAATGAGACTTTAAACAACCAAGACTCCTTTTTGAACTTGTTGCAGTAACAATTCTGGGACTGTTTTAATTTTAGTTTTATAGGTTGCATTTTACTTTAAATCTTATTTTATTTATTTATGTTTTGCTGAGTACAGCCCTTGGATATAGGGCTGAAATATTCATTTGAGATCTGAGCAAGTTTCACTGTCTTAAAAATTCTCTCATGTTTGTTTTATGATGGAAAGATCAATTTAGTAGACAGCTTGGCTTACCCAGCTAGTATTATTAGTAAAGTAGAATAGCCAAGATCCTGGGTCTTTTTCACAGTAGAAAAAAACGTTGGAAGAATAGGAAGATAAGCCTGCAAACAACAATTAAATTATTGGAAGCTACTGTGATGATAGTGGTCAAGTATGGTTCTGAGGCATGGGTGTTCTGAAAATGGAGGAGGTTTTGCTTCATGTTTTCAATGGAGCTTGATGTCTCCATTACAAAAAACAGAGGAAGATTTACTTGTTTTCCGTGGAATTTGCCTATGGATTGTTTTGGGTACATGACTGACTGACCATAGGCTACCTCAAACATTAAGCTGTACAGAAAAGGTGGTTCAATCCCGCTTTCTAGGGTTATAATGAGAGAAAGGTTGAGATGGCTAGGACACATTCTGCAGATGAAGGATGACAGATTGCCAAAGATCATTGTTGTTGGCCTACCAGTGAAGGCCCAAACGAAAAGCAGGTTGTTCTTGAATAGGGTGGGAGGATTTCGTAAGAAAAGATTTAAAGGAAATAGAAAACTCTTGAAAGGGTGTAAAGAGGGAGGCTTTGAATGGATCGGGATGGAGAAGATGCGTGCGTAGCTGTGTTGGCCTCAGATGACTTGGTGCTACAGTGAGTTGTTAGTAGTTGCAGTATTAGAGCCTCTGCTTTACAAATGTCTAAACTAGATATTTTTCTGGGGAAATCACCATGATATAAATGTTCTTACAAACAGATTTTTAAATAAATATCTTTGTTGTGAAATAATGTTAAAAAAAAAAAAAAAATTGCAATGGAACCAAAGCCTGAAATTTAGACTTAAAAACAAGAATATATTACAGATAATTGCATAGACATATTATATAAAATTGGCAGACATTTTATTTAAAACTGGCGTAAATAATGCAGCTGATAATACTTTCCTATTATTGTTGGATTGTACAAAACTAGCATTTTACTGAAAACACAAAACTCATACATAAGAAGTAAATTTATACCATATAGCATATCCTGAGCTAAAAATTCCATAGTTTATAATCGGCCTAATTTTTTTGCAATATAAGCCCTTGTGAGAACTGGAATAGATCCCCATATAAGTAACAAGATAAGTCAAAAGACACCATCTGGTATGATGTTATCAGAATAGTGTATCTGGAATATCTTTGGAATGACTTTGGGTATCAAGCTGAAATTTTCAGAAAGTGTTGGAGGGGAGCAAGTGGACCTTGAATCTTTACTAGGGTAGAGGTAAATTGAAAGAAGCCATGAATTTAAGGCATAAAAATGGTACAATCAGACCAATAACAAGAAGATTTTGCACAAAACATGGGGCCTTAAATTTCGTTTCTCCATTCAACTCCAGGTGGACTCCCATTCTGAAAACAAATTCGAAAATGATTTTTGGCTGCTGATGCCCAAAACCGAGATGGAATATTCTTTCGTCTAAGATAGGCTTGTAACTTACAGAGCTGGATAAAAAAAAAAATATTTTGAAGTGTTTTTATTGATATATGGCAGTATGCCAACACATTTTATTTTCTCAGATTGCCGTAGACCTAAAGGGTATTTAAACAAAAACAAGGAAACCTCAATAAAGACAAAAGCTATGGGCGGAAAAATATTGCAGTGATTCTTGAATCCCAACATATGCCCAAATTTATGTTGTCTCTGATCGACTAGTTACTTAGGCCTACTAGATTAATCAAGCCTGAGAGAAGCAAAGTTTTTGAAAAATAGGCTTTATTAATTCGTGAAGCCAAAAAATTGGATCAAATATTGTTTTCTCTGATCAGTTTGCAAATTTTAGGATAAGAAAACTTGACCTGTGCTGCTTGACCAGGACCATAGTTTTTTTTTTTTTTGGGGGGGGGGAGGGGTGGGGGGGAATATGGTTACATTGATTCATTTTCGCACAAAATTTTTTTGCTTAAAATTTTCGGTGAATGGTTACACTGATTCTTTGGCACAAAAAAACTTTTTTGCGTAACTTGTTTTTTTTGCTTAAACAATTCGATTTTTTTAGGCTGATATACTGTGAAATTTTAGGCCATATAAAACTCCATAGTGAAAATTGTAGGACCAAAGAGCCTCAATTCAGACAAAATACTAGGGAAACAAATATGTTTGCATTCTCAATTTATTTTTAAAGACCAAAAGAAAACTTCTTTTAATAAATGGTCTTGAGAACCATTTATTCAAACAAATATGAATTTGCAGCAAAATAGGTGGTTTCAAATAAAAAAAAAACAACAAACAAACACACAAATTATGCAGATTTTCAACTCATGAATAATAACCCTCTCCCCATGTACTCCGAATTCTGTAGTAATTTAAAAGAAAAAGATAGCCTAATGTCACCTTTAAAAATTTAAAAAATTTAAATACAATACAGAGCTTTTTGATAGCGGCAAAGAACGCCAGATTTTATCCTTTTGTTTTCTAGACAGTATCTTATTTACCAGTTTTATCTTATTTTACAAATTTTTATTTTACGGTAATTTTACAACACTACTACATCATTCTATAATATGGACCAAAAGAAATCCTTTTTTCAAACTTCCAAAAGGGAAGCCTATTAAAACTTTTGATCGAATATTCAGATTTTGTCGAAAATTTAAATTCCAAGCCAATATTTTAATTCTTACAAATGACAGCTCAATAGGGACAAATCCTTTTATTTGACAGTGGACAACACAAAAATCTCTGGATATTTTAGTCGCATACACAGTGGCCGTCTTCAGCAGATATAACTATAATATTATAAATAAAACATCAACATTTACACAAAACAACAAATTAATTACATATTGTTTAGTGCTCCTATTTTCTTCAAAGCAGTTACAGATGCAAATCTCTGTAACTTCCTAGTTTCCAGGTCAGTGACATGATTTTTTTTGTGAATCAGAGAAACAAATGTCAATCGTATTGAGAGAAGCGAAATTTATTTTATTTGACTGTAGTAAATAATCATAAATTGAATTGAAGCCAAATTCACCTGCATCTCTGTTCAAAGTCAAGTTTTTAAATGAGATTTTTTTTTTAATTTCAATGGTTTCCCTAAAAACTTGTTTCAACCCTGATCCCTAGAAATCAGAGAGACATTTTTGAACATAATAAAAATAGTTTTAGTTTATC
Source organism: Artemia sinica (assembly GCA_027921565.1). Lineage (NCBI taxonomy): Eukaryota > Metazoa > Arthropoda > Branchiopoda > Anostraca > Artemiidae > Artemia > Artemia sinica. The sequence continues at coordinate 11,176,437 of CM051269.1, forward strand.
TGCTGAAGACGGCCACTCTAAATGTGAACGAAATATCCAGATAATTTTTTATTGTTTCACTGTGAAATTAAAGGATTTGTCCCTGTTGAACTATTATTTGTACAACATAAAAAGGCAGCGTGGTCTACAAAAAGACCTATATTTTAATTCTTAGACGAAAAACTAAAACAAAAAGTTGAACCATTTCCAATACTTACTAAATTAAAAAAATCAATTAAAAAAGCATTAAAATCTTTATAAAAACGCTCTTCAAAAAATGGTTTTTTTAAAGAAAAATGTAGCTTTAATAAAACCCAAGCTGAGCAAAAATAAAATCATATAAAATTTCAAAGATATAAAGCAGAATGACTATCAATAAATAAATGAATCCTAAATCAAACAAAAAGTAAAATGAATAATTAATTCAAACTGAAAACAAATAAAAATGACACAAACAGAAGTAGGGCCACCTAAAGCTTCTAAGGGCCAGAGTATCATTTTATGCTTCGATTTTTCTTTTTTTTTAAAACCTTAATCGAGCTCTTGTTATTGCATAGATGTGTGTGGACGCAAAATGGCTGTTGATCTTGATGAAAATTTGTCTAATTTAAATATCCTTAAAGATATTGGTGTCCCTCAAGGTTCAGTATTAGTCTGCTTTTATTTCTGATCCACGATACTGATGTTCCCGAAAGTTTGCAGGAAAATATTAGTTTTCCAATTCTACTCGCAGATGAAACATCTATATCTGTAATCATGAGGTATTCATTTGCATTGATTGAAAATTTTATTATAACTGTTACTTCAGTTAATCGATGTTTGCTTTCCAATAATTTAATGCCAAAAAAATTGCATAGACATTAGAGATACCCAAAAGTCATAAATCTGAAACGTAATTTCATAAAAGTTCGTTTTATGCTATTGAAAATTTGTTAGACTGAAACCCCACCTGGTTGAAATATCATAATCTCGTGCATCACATTTGGGCACGAGGGGATACCCTAAATGCTATGCTCATAAGACCTGAATCATAACAAATTAAAATGGAAAAATTTGGCCTACCAATAGCTTATCACTGCAATTTTTCAAGTTTTCTATCTTCCCCCTCCCTGAATCTGTGATATACAATGTCTCACATGTCCTCTTAGTAAACTAGAATCCATATCTGGAAGGTGATGGGGCTTATGTCTCCACCTAAAATCTGGATGTCTTTACATTCTCTTCTGGGATTTATAATATTTTTCATAATTTTCCTATTATTAATGTATTTTTGAAGTTGTACCCCCCCCCCCCCCCTCAAGGTGTTTTGATCTTTTATTTGCTTCTATCCTCATAATTTTTTCTGGGATCTATGATATTTTACACGTAATTTATTTCAGTCTTTCTCATGCTCTTTTGGTCTTTTGTTTATTTATCCACAATATTGTGTGGGATTTATTATATTTTAAAGCATAATTTTAGTATTTTGATGTATTTCGGAAGTTTTAATCCCCTTCCCCTGCTCCACTCATGCAGTTTTGTTCTTTTATTTGCTTAGACTTGTATTATTTTTTCTGAGATTTTTATTATTTGATGCATAATTTTCCTGTTTTCAACGTATTTATGAAGTTGTGATCCCCTCTCCCTTTCCCTACTCCTCCCTTCCCCTCCCCATTTTCTTACTCAAGATATTTTGACCTTTTATCCACTTCAAGTGTTATTCAAAATGTCTCACCCCAACGAGGGCGGTTTTTGTGTGTAAGATATAAAAGTAAGAGCAATAATGTTTTGAGCACAAGAATTACTGGACACACCTCTCGAAACACCTCTCGTTACACCTCTCGAAACAAAGTTGGTGCTGATTGAGCTCTCTTTTCTTAAAATATGAATTTACTTTTTAACCTCTGCATGTTCTTCATGTAGGGACATAATTGGTCTTGCAGCTTTGTGTTCTGCAAGAGAGTTCATATTTTATTAAATATACAGTTGAGTTGAGATGTCATAATTGCCCCATAGTTACACTGTGAAAGTATTTTTAACTGCAGCTTTGTGGTTCCATAAAACTTAGTTGTATAGTGAACTGCTTAATTACGTTCGAAAAAAAATCCATATATTTCTCTCACTCATGGTTTTCCTGTAATGAAAGTCTTCTAATGCAAGTTCTTGTGCCAAATTTGAATGCAATCAGATTTTTCATAGTACCCGCATATGCTGTGTAATAATTTTTGAAGCTGAAAAGTCGTAAAGAAAGGAGTTGAAAAAAAAACCAGATCAATTTATAGTTGCATTACAAGAATTTTAATCCTCAAAAAACTGTGCTACACCACAATAGTTGTTTATCCTTTTCCAGATTTTTTAAAATATTTTTTAAGTTTTTTAAAATATCACTTTTCAGACAATCTGCAAGCTTCATTACTTGTTCAAAGCCAGTCCACCTATTAGGACAGAATGATAAATCAAAACTAACCTCAGAATATCCCTTACTAAAGCCCTTTCAAGTACCAAAAGCTTTATGCTCTTCCAAAGCTGATGATGGCAATGCCAATGATTCTATTACTGGTGGCAATGCTGGTGAAGGGGATGGAGGTGATCCTTATGTCTATGCAAATCCTGTGGTTAGCCAATTACCTGCAGCTTTGACAGTTCCTGAAGTTTGGCCTCATGTGCCTGTCATAGCGATTAATAGAAACCCTGTTTTCCCAAGATTCATTAAAATAGTTGAAATAAGTAATAAAGAGCTTATAGATGTTATTAGAAGAAAGGTGAAATTGAATCAACCTTATGCTGGAGTTTTTCTGAAGAGAAATGAAGACGATAATGAAGTTGTTGAAAAGATGGACGATGTGTATCCAGTGGGTACGTTTGTACAAATTCACGAACTTCAAGATCTCGGTGATAAACTTCGGATGATTGTAATGGCTCACAGGAGAATAAGAATTGTCCAACAGCTTATTGAAGAAGAAGAAAAGCCCAGACGACGGAAATTAAGGAAACGTAAAACTGAGAATACAGAAGCGATTGAGCAAACAATCAGGATGGTGTGCCAAAAGAAAAAGAGGAGGCACAAGAGCCATCAACCAAATCCCAACCATTTCTATTAGCTGAAGTTGAAAACGTGACCCATGAAGAATTTAAGCAAACGGAAGAAGTTAAAGCATTAATGCAGGAAATTATTAAAACAATACGTGATATTATCGCTTTAAATCCTTTATATAGAGAATCTATACAGCAAGTTCTCCACCAAGGTCAAAGAGTTATTGATAACCCTGTTTATTTGTCTGACTTAGCAGCTTCTCTTACAGGTGCAGAACCTAGCGAACTGCAAAAGGTTCTAGAAGAAATAAATATACCGCAGAGGCTGATGTTAGCGCTGCAGCTTTTGAAAAAAGAGCTGCAACTTAGTAGACTTCAACAAAAAATTGGAAAGGAAGTTGAAGAAAAAGTGAAAACAGCGCATAGAAAGTATATGCTGATGGAGCAATTGAAAGTTATTAAAAAGGAGCTGGGCCTTGAAAAGGATGACAAAGATGCAATTGACGAAAAATTTAGAGAGCGACTGAAGGAGAGGACAGTTCCTAAACATGTTATGGATGTAATTGAAGAAGAACTGAATAAATTAAGTTTTCTTGATAATCATTCATCTGAATTTAATGTCACTCGAAATTATTTAGATTGGCTCACGACTCTTCCTTGGGGAGTGACTAGTGACGAGAGCCTTGAGTTCGACAAAGCGAGTGAAATACTTGACGAGGACCACTACGGCATGGAGGACGTCAAAAAGAGAATCCTTGAGTTTATTGCCGTTAGTAACTTAAAAGGATCAACACAGGGTAAAATCTTGTGTTTCTACGGACCACCTGGGACTGGTAAAACCAGTATTGCACGTTCCATTGCCCGAGCTTTAAATAGAGAATATTTTAGATTCAGCGTTGGAGGAATGACAGACGTTGCTGAAATAAAGGGTCATAGAAGGACGTATGTTGGTGCGATGCCTGGCAAAGTTATACAATGCTTAAAGAAGGTTAAAACCGAAAATCCACTTGTTCTTATTGATGAAGTTGATAAAATTGGTCGAGGCTATCAAGGTGACCCATCATCAGCTCTGTTGGAGTTGTTGGACCCAGAGCAGAATAAAAACTTCTTGGACCATTATTTAGACGTACCAGTTGATCTTTCAAAAGTTCTATTCATCTGTACTGCAAACGTGTTAGACACAATTCCTGAGCCATTAAGAGACAGGATGGAGATGATCGAAGTATCAGGGTATGTTGCAGAAGAGAAATTGGCAATTGCTAAGCGATATTTGATTCCGCAAACTGAAAAAGAGACGGGTGTGACATCTGATTCAATTGATATATCAGATGATGCTCTGCACAAGTTGATCAAATCTTACTGCCGTGAATCGGGGGTAAGAAGTCTTAAGAAACAAATAGGAAAGGTTTTCAGAAAAGCTGCAGTGAAATTAACCAGGAAAGAACTAGATCATGTGTCCGTAACAGAAAGTAATTTACAGGATTTTGTCGGAAAGCCAATATTCACTCATGATAGACTTTATGATGGTACTCCTCCGGGTGTAGTAATGGGATTAGCATGGACATCAATGGGTGGATCAACTTTGTATATAGAGACCTCTCTTCGCCGACCGTTGACGCAACGCAAAGATGTTGATAAGGAGTCAGTCGGATCTTTGGAAGCCACAGGTGAGCTTACATCTTCTTTCCTTCCTTTTCTCATTCTTTCCCTTTTCTTTTGTTTCTTCTTTTTCTTTTCTTTCAAGTTTATTTCCTCTTTTTTTTCAGGCTCTTGTTCTTTCCTTTTTTTTTTTTGGGGGGGGGGGGGTGAAGGACGCAATGAAGTATATACTTACGTAAAAGATGTAAAGGTATGTACAGTTATTTTTGTTCAACGACTAAAGAGGGCCTAAAAAGCACTTATTTACTTCTTCATGAATCAAAATACCGACCACAACCAGGGTCATATCCAGGGTTTTCGATACCGGAAGTCACCAAAAGAGTAATGTTGGCGGGGGGGAGGAGAGATTTTTTTTTTACGTACATTTTTAACATCAGTTTACTAATCAGAGAAGTTTCTTAGGAAAAATGCAGAAGTCTTGTTATCTCTATTTATACAACCGATTTATGAATCGGGGAAAATATTTTGGAGGGTGGGGGTCAAACGTGGCACCCCGGCCAAGGACACCGCCTTGGTTGCAACTTATGTGTTGATCTCATAAACTATGATCGAAGGCCTTTTAGCTTACCAAGTCTGCAGAGTGTACTTGTAATATCCATGCTCAACTAATTGCAAGTAATTACACTTTTTTAACTGAAGTGTCATATCTGCTCTTTTAAAGAAATTAAATAAAAAAAAACAAGTTTTTTTTAACTGAAAGTAAGGAGCATCATTAAAATTTAAAACGAACAGAAATTATTCTCAATATGAAAGGGGCTACCCCTCGCTCTTTACGCTAAAGTTTTTTATTGTTTTAAAAAACAAAGTTGTGAGACAGAGTCAAGCTTTAGCGTAAAGAGCGAGGGGTTGAGAAGGGAGCACTCTTTCATATGCGGAATAATTTCTGTTCGTTTTAAGTTTTAATGTTGCTTCTTACTTTCAGTTAAAAAAACTTTTTTTATTTAATTTCTGAACGCTTTTGAGCTAATGCAGCTTTTATTTTGGCTCACCGTACATGAATAATTAAAACGGAATTTGCATATTAATTTTACTCTTTTTTGGCTAAATGGCTTTCTCGAAATTTTGTTCTGACGTAACTTACGAATTAACTTACGTAACGAACTTCTATATTCATATTTTTTATTACGCATACTAGCGGGCTCGCCCCCTAGTCAATACCTCGCTCTTTATGCTAAAGTTCAAATTTTGTTCCAATTCTTTAAGAATGACCCCTTAATCACAAAGGCCGTTAATTAGAATAAATAGCTCTGATGAAAGTACAAAAATAAACTTTAGCGTAAAGAGCGAGGTAATGACTAGGGGGCGAACCAATCATGTACATATTAATTTCTGTTCGTTTTAAAATTTTGATGTTGCTCCTTACTTTCAGTTGAAAAAATTGTTTTTTTTTATTATTTATTATCTGATCGTTTTTTTAAATAATGCTGGGAAATCCGGCGCCCCCTTCATAGCAATGTCCCTTCCCCCATGAAAACTTCCTCCATGGAAAGATCCTCCCACGTAACCCCCGACCCCCCTCCCCTCCTCACAACTACAAAAAAAATCCCCATGAAAACTCCTATATACTTCCCAATAACCAATACTATATGTAAACATTGGGAAAAGCTCATAACTTGCAGACCTCCCCCCCTCGGGACTGTGGGGGATTAAGTCATCCTCAAAGACATAGTTATGTATGTTTCCACCATGCTGATCAAAATGGCTATCTCAAAATTTGGATCGGATGACTTTGGGAAAAAAAGAGCGTGGGAGGGGGCCTAATTTCTCTCCATTTTTTGTGATCACTTAAAAAGGGCACTAGAACTTTTAATTTCCGTTCGAATGAGCCCTCCCACAATATTCTAGGACCACTGGTTCGATATGATCACGCCTGAAAAAAAAGTAACAAATAAACACGCATCCGTGATCTTTCTTCTGGCAAAAAAAAAAATGCAAAATTCCACATTTTGGCATATAGGAGCTTAAAACTTCTATAGTAGGGTTCTCTGATACGCTGAATCGGATGGTGTGATTTTCATTAAAGTTCTATGACTTTTAAGAGGTGTTTCCCCTTTTTTCGAAAATAAGGCAAATTTTCTCAGGCGCGTAACTTTTGATGGGTATGACTAAACTTGATGAAACTTATATATTTGAAATCAGCATAAAATCTGATTCTTTTGATGTATCCGTTTTTTTTTCAGTTTCTTGAATCCAATTTAATCCGTTAATTTTGGCTATTGGGTACGTGTTTTGTTTCAGAGTTACTATTATTACCGTAAGGTATAGTAAGAAAAAAACGCTTGTTCAGTTATAGTTTTATTCGGCAGATTGAAAGGTCATTTCCTGTTAATTCAAGTCTGGAGAGACCAAATTGATATTAGAATTGAAATTAGAGTTCCATCACTTGGTAACCCATTTTCATCCTAGGTGAGATGAGAAGGGGTAAAAATACCTTTTGTGGTACTATTATAATACCATGCATAATTGAAAAAATATATAATTAAAAGGTTGTTTTCTATTAATTCAAGTCCGGAAAGACTAAAAATGACATCTAACGAGGGGCAAAAGCTATTTTTCAGAATATATGGTAGGGGCGCATGAAAACAGAATTAATTTCAGCATCATTATAAGTCTTTTCATGGCCTATTGACTCTTCTTTGTGGTAGATTGTGTTTTGTTGCATTTTTTGTCCTACGAGATTGGATTGGTGGGTAGGATCAAAGCCTCGTTCAAGTGATTATCTGTCTCAATTACTAAAGTATCAAAACAGTTTTTTTTTGTCACCAAATGATTACCTTTAAAAAATACTTACGTAAAAAAAGAAAGAAGAAAAAGAGACAAAAACGTCACTTCAACAAAAATGATTAAATTTTGTTCAGTGTATACATTCATAGCTCGTATACTAAGTGCCGTGTATTACGGCAGGACGTCATAAACGTCCTTAACGGCAGCTTTTATAACATTAATTTCCTGTTCTGTCACTGCTTCACGGGGATCAGGAATTTTATATTTATTCAAAAGAGATGAATTTCTGTTAAAGAGCAGTGAACGTATCAGAAACTTCAAATATCAAACTTCTTAATTCACAAAATCTAGGGAGGGACAGAGGAAAATTTATTTTTCGAAATCTTGGGGAGAGGGCAAATTTATCACTTTTCAATGATGATAACGAAACAGAATTTTTTGACACAAAACACCCATTAAAAAAAAAACTATAGAAGGTCGCTCATGCAGAAATAATACGCTTTAGAAAAAACGCTTGTTCAAATATAGTTCAAGTTTCTATAAGTTTTGAATTTCTAAAAGTTAAACAATTTTTTTAACTGTTTTTTTTTACGAAACCTATTACCAAATGATTTTAAGTAGCTTGTTCAACAAATCTCCAGTTTAGTTACTGTTTTAAAGAAGAAGGTTCTAAAATCCGACACTAGATGGACTTAATGATCAATTAAAATTTCCCGCTTACATTTCTTTTTTAATCTTAAGAATAGCGAACATTCAGGGAAAATATCAATATTCATGTTGAATTATTGATTTTGTGCAATGTATTATGAATGGGAAAAACTGCAGTTGGAAGCCGAAAAGAGCCCGTTTAGGATTTCAGGTGTTTTTCTTAAGAAGAAGAATATCAGTTAAGAAATCTAAGAAAAATATATCTGTCAATCGTTGTCAACATTTTCTTTTTACCAGAGCTTATTTTCTATTTCGACTTAGTCCTTTGACGCCTGGAGGTGCATTTTGTCGGAGTTTTTCCGACGCCACAGTCAGTTTTTTTTTTTTTTTGGGGGGGGGAGGGGGGTAAACCCGTAATCCTTCCCCCCTGGATATAGACTTGACTAATAGTAATGTATTTTTTTGTAAGTCTGACGTGATTATCATTCTAGCTCCGATAAGTTGGCGATACGCCAACTTTGTCTAGTGACTTGCCAAGGTTTAGGCTTGCGAGATCTTTTCTAACACCATACGTTAGGTGGCAGCTTTGTTTATCCTCACCATTGGTATTCAACACACCCATCGCCGCTCTCTTTGAGTCTACGATGTGTCGTTCTAAACACTAAGATCTTGAAGGAGTAATATAAAAAGATAGATATTAGAAGATAATAACACTTCAAAAATTGATTTATAAATAGGACTAATTATTTGAAAAGTATAACCATTTCATTGAAATAAATGCTTTTTTTGTGCAGAACTTCTCCAACGTTGTTAGATCAGTCTTCTTCTACTGATAGTAATATGAAGGAAAAGTAATAATATAAGATCCAATTAGACTCAACCATGCAAAAACTCTTCTGTTTTTTTTTTAATTTTCATTTAAATTAAAAAATCTTTTAAGAAATAAATAAGTTGAGTTTTCTTTTTTTAATAGTCTTTTTTTTAGGTTATCTTCTCACAGATGATGATCTTTTTTTAATTGAGTTACTTATTAATATTAATTGATATTAGTATTATTATATTACTATGATATAATTTATTATTATATAAATTATGATTATATAATTTCATTATAGAAATAATTATCATAATTATTTATTACATATAATAATTATTATATTTTTATCAATATATTATCATAATTAAGCATAATGATGCTAAATATCACATCATATCACATATTGATATTATATAATATTACATTATTTATATGTTATATATTGTATGTTAATACTGTATAATCAGTATAGTTAATTAGTATTCAGTAATCTTGATTTGAATAATTTTTTCCCTTTATAATACATATTAGGGCCGTTCTTTCACTCATCTTTGTGCTAAGATCTTACATCTTTTGACAAAGAACGCTTTAAAGTGAAATCTTAGCACTAATATGTTACATCTTATATCGTTCTTTTGCAAACGTCTTTCATCATTCTGCTCTGATCAGCGGTCTAAGAATAATGATGAGTATATCATCAAAGTTCTCTCATCATTGTTCTCTATGGCAGAAAGATGGCGTCCTTCACACTTTTTGCTAACATCAGTGAGCTGTAAATTCTTAGAACAAAGATTAGTTAAAAGAACGGAAATCTTTGCAGAAAGATGTGAGATCTTAGATGTAAGATCTTAGTGCAAAAGAATGGGCTTATTGTTTCTTCAATAGCTTACTTCTCCAAAGCGTTAACTAAATACTTTTCTACTCATAATAAAATAAACTAAAAAAAGATAACAATAAAAGATCCAGTTGTGAACATCCTTGCAGAAACTCTTTTAACTTTTGTTAAGTCTCCATGAAAGTTCTAAAACGATTCTAAGAAGTAAATAAGTTGAGAACTCCATTTAATGACAATCTTTACCTATAATCGAAGTAACTCTGCAAAAAATATTAATTATAGAAGATCCATTTGGAAACATCTCAGCATTGGCGCCCATAAGCTAAATTTTAGGGGAGGGGGCTTATCGGGTCTAATCGGCACTTCCAGTTCTGTATAATAGAAATCTCAAAACAAAAATATAAAATATAAGGCAGAATCATTCAGCCAGGGGGGGGGGGCTGCAGCCCCCCCCCATGTGGGTGCCCATGCATCCCTGCAAATATCCCTCTTACTTTTATTTCGTCTTCGTGAAAGTTTTATAAAGCAAATAGATTGAGAACTCTTTTTAGGTCAATCTTATAATAAATAATCAATTATGATCAATTATAGATAATCAATTATGATTCTTTATAGAATCAATAACTTGATTCTGTAAAGTTGCTAGCTCAGTCTTTTTCTACTGATGGTAAAACAAAAATGATAAAAGGCCCAATTCGAAACAACCCTTTAAAAACTCTTCCATCTTCTATTTCGTTTTAACGTTTTTAATCAGTAAATAAATTGAAATTTCTTTTTCCAGGTCATCTTGGAGACGTCATGAAAGAATCTACTCAGATTGCTTATACCTTTGCAAAAATGTTTTTGAACGAAATCGACCCCTCTAATTCATTCCTAAACGAGGCACACACCCACTTACATGTACCCGAAGGTGCCACGCCCAAAGACGGGCCCTCTGCTGGATGTACCATAGTTACTGCCCTGTTATCACTAGCAATGAAAAAACCAGTTAAGCCCAACGTGGCCATGACTGGTGAAATATCGCTTACTGGCAAGATCCTCCCTGTGGGCGGGATCAAAGAAAAGGTTATTGCTGCAAAAAGGGTAGGGGTTAATTGTGTAATTCTTCCTGGTGAGAATCGAAAAGATTTTGACGATCTCCAACCTTTTATCACCGAAGGACTCGAAGTGCATTTTGTTGACCATTATAGTGAATTATTTAAAATTGCTTTTGAATAAATATCAGTCATTTTTATGCTTAATTTAATTAAAGGGTTGCCTGTTTTACACCAGAAAAATTGTATATAGCCAAGGCTCAGGGTGGTCTGTCACAGTTGAAAAAAGTTTGGAAGAATAGGAAGCTAAGTCTACGCACCAAGATTAGAATATTGGAAGCTACAGTGATGACAGTGGTCAGTCTTGGTTCTGAAGCATGGGCGCTCCGAAAAACGGAGGAAGGTTTTCTAGATCTTTTCCAGCGAAATTCCCTACGGTTGTCAATCCCGCTTTCTAGGGCTATAATGAGAGAAAGGTTGAGAAGGCTAGGACACTTTCTGCGGATAAGGGAAGACAGGTCGTCCTTGCCGGGCAGCCGTCTAGGGCTAAACGAAAAGCACTTCGCCCCTGAATGGGGAGGGAGGATGTCGCAAGGAAAGATTCAAAAGAAATGGGAACTTCTTGGCCGGGTATAAAAAGGGAGCTTTTAAATAAATTGGGATGGAGGAGTATGCGTAGCTATTCTGGACTCGGGCGGCTTGGTGTTACAGTGAGCTGTTAGTAGTAGTAGTTGTTAATCAATTTGTTCCCTAAGACAAGAGAAATTGATTTTCCAGCAACCTATGCTTTGAGCAACTCGAACTACAGATTAATTTTACTTGAATAATTTTCCACCGGACACGTAGTACTTATTAAACGAGGCATAATTATATGTATATCCTAATTTTTTGCGAAAACAACACAATTATTTTTTGTATAAAAATTAGCATACTTTGAGAAAATTCGTTTAGAGCCTTAATTGTAGAAAAGTTTTTCATATGAATGACGCCACAAATACTTGGAATAGTTATAATAATTTGAAGATGAGCATCTTTGGTAAATATTTCATTAATCATATTACAATTTAATTTAATTTTCGATATTATAGAATAACTGGTCGATATAAATATGCAAAATATTCGCCAAATAAAATAAATGAAACTGGTTTAAAAAAAAAGTGTTATATTTTACTACCTTGAGTGTAGCATAGTGTATCTTATAAATTAGTTTTTTACCATCATCATTAGATCAAACATTCACAGGTACATTGCGGCAAAAGATAATTCTGTTTAAAACGTTGGGGGGCCTGTAAATCGGAAGTGTCCTTCAAAGTAGCCAATCGTTTTTTTTATACATGGCCTTGAAATACATACAAACGTACACATGAGCCTGCCCCCTCCCTATGTCCCCATTCTTTACACTTGGGTTTAACTTATGCTTTACTGAGAGTATGATCGAAATTTATATGCTGGAACTTAAGCGGATAGATTAGTGGGCGGAAGTCGTCCTCATATATAGGAATATTTCTCTCAATTTCGAACCTCGCACTTTACTCTGAGCTGCTAATTCGATCAATCTTGCATAGTGGTCTACCAACGCTTGTTATTAAAAATGGGAAAGATCCCAAAATTTGCTCTTCATATCGGCCCATAACTGTTGCACCGGTTTTCAGTAAAATTTTCGATTCCTTAATATTGACTGCACCAGATTACTGATATTTGTACCTCACCATATTACCAGTCCGGCTTTAAAAAGGGTGCGAGTCCTGATCTTGTCCATTGTCTTATTGCAAACTTTTTGCTAAATTCTCATGAATCGGCTGCAATGCGGGATATGAAGTTAACGTTTTGCGATATATTTTGCGAGAAATGAAGTTCGACTCGGACGTTTCACGCACAAATCTTGTTTTCTGCTTCTAAGCGTCGTGTCGACTGTTCTAGTTTAATAGATTATTACTGTTTTTAGAAAAATGTATAGGAATCTGAAAATAAAAATTTAGGTACCACAAGATGTAGATCCGAAACTTGATACTGAAGTGATTCTTGTGTGTGAGGACTTACACAGGGAGCAATTACATCGGCCGGTGGACAATAGCAGTATTATTGAACGTAGTATTATTATCTGATGTATTTCCAAATACAAGTAAGCTTCTTTCTCATTTACTGACCAAATGTGCTTTTTAAATCTCGATGAAGCCGTTGAGGAATGCCTTGCACATCCTGCACAATAATGGCATCTTTCCTAACCTAATGGATCTGTTGGAACAAATATTAACTTTCCATTTTTTTGCGTCGATCTCTGTACACTTGTTTTTAATCACCGTATGTTATAAGTGGTATTTTCTCGTATTAAACGACAACCTATCTTAAAAGTTCTGCCACCACCTGAAAATGAATAACGAACATATAATGGTATGTGGAAGGAAGCATTGACAACTGCCAACAAAACATCTTTTTGTTAAAATTATATGTCTTTTTAATTCATTAAACGAGTAAATATGTAAATATATTTCATATACCAAAATCGATGTATATAACTGTGTATATATGTTTATTTTTCACCAAAATCAGCTTTATAGTTTTTATTCTTCTTAAAACCGGCATTAAATTCCTGGCCACAAAACGATCTAAATAGTTCACTACTTCAAGGAAGAATTCGTATATTTCCCAGGGTGGTTCTATCGAACCTAACCTGACGCCATGACATCAAGAAATTCACGTTATCTGCAGCTAGAAGACAAGCGACAACGAAAAACAATATATAAAGGCCTGCCCATTGCCGGGCTACTATATATATGTTACCATGAATGTCCGAAATCTGCTTAATGTCGACATTCACTGGTGAATGTCCGAAATCTGCTTAATGTCGACATTCACCGGTGAATGTCCGAAATTCCTTTTGTTTAAATATTTTTAAAAGAAATGGGTTAAAAACCTAACCTGTCACCATCAAACCTTGCATAAAACTGAAAAAGTTGACTGGCAACGCTGACTAAATCCAAGGAGAAAAAAGGTATTTCGGACATTCACCATATATATATATATATATATATATATATATTAATATATTATATATATATATATATATATATATATAAGTATAGATATATATATATATATATAATATATATATATATATATATATATATATATATATATATATATATATATATATATGATAATATATATATATATATATATATATATATATATATATATATATATATATATATATATATATATAATATATATATATATATATATACGTATATTATATAATATATATACTAAATTAATATATTATATTATATATCTATATATATATATATATATATATATATATATATAGATTATTATATATATATATTATATAGATATATATATAATATATATATATATACGTTATGAATAACAAAATATCCTAATTTATTTCCAAATACAAGTAGACCTCTTACTTCTTTATTCACTTATAGCCTTTCTTAAATATATAAAAAGAAACATATAAATACACATACATAGTTAAAACTGTACTTCACTGTCTTTAACTCTTTCCTTGGCTAATCGGTCAAATCTGCTAATGACTTCGTCGACTGATTGCTCACCATGGACTATGTTATCTCGTGTACGAATATTGACGGTCCCAGATGCTTTCTCTCGTTCCCCGACAACTAAAGACAAAATGTAAATATCAACAAATTATAAATTCAAAAAAACATCAAATTTTTGAAATTTTCCAATGAACTCGTTACTAAAGCGGCGAACAAATGCGTGTTTAGTTAGACTTGTTCTAAACAAACTTAGGAAACATACAATGACAGATAATGTTGAATTTTAAAATGAAGCAACATTTGCTTGACCACATAGTAACTTACATGGTAAATAGCTTCCGGAAATCTTTTCGCACTTTGCCTTTTTCAATAGCCTTCACTACCCACCACTTGGGTTTTAACAATGTAATTTTTGTGCTGTCAACGCCATTTTAATAGCCATAGGAAAAACCTAAACGGAACAGTTTTACCTTGATATTAAAATCAGCTATGTTGTATAAGTTTGTTCCCCAAATATTTAAAGGAAGATGGGCAGAAAAGAGCATGAGATGTGAGTTTTTTGCACCGCTTTTTATTTATTTTTACTTTCCAACAAAGTAAAAAATAAAAATTTGAAAAGCGGAACTTTGGAAAAATGATTACCGCTTTGGTAATCGGGTAATCGTTCTTTCGTACAAGTACCCTTTTTAAATTCGTTTAGATTCTTCAAAAGTTTCGTTGTCTGTTGGATTGGAGGGGGGGGGTTTACTCAAAGATTTTTTTTTCGGGGTGTTTTACACACAAAAACTTGGATTCATATTTAAGACACATATACATGTTTAGGAATGGAAGTCTTTCTAGAGGGCAATAACAGCATTTATCCTGGTTTCCGGTCTTTAAAATGAAATTACGTTTCTAAGATGTCTCCTTCAAAATCATAGAAGTTAGACTTGCGTAAATGTTAGACTTGCATGTTCACAAGTAAAATTCATTCAGAGTTCTAGAGTATAGAACTCTGTCTAGGGTTCAATATTCTAAAAATTAGAAAGCCACTGTTACACAGCATTAATGATATTCGCTTAAAAGTGACATTGACATGTATGTCTGGCTGAACTTTCATACTAAGACACACATACATGTTTTAGAATGGAAGTCTTTCTAGAGTTGAGTAATTTTTAGAATTACTCAGCAATCTTTTCTTCTCTAATAATTTTTTTAAAATCTGATGAGCGTTGAGGACCTTCCACATCTTTAATAGGCATGACACATACGTTTAGAATGGAGTCTTAAGTTGCATGTGAACACTGCTTCGCCACATGGCGACTCAATTTTTCGATACTTTAGAACCTAACTGGGCATAGACACACATACATGTTTTAGAATGGAAGTCTTTCTAGAGTTGCATGTGAACACTGCTTAACAGAATCAACATAATTTTCGGTGCTTTTAGAAGCACTCTGCAATCTTTTCTTCTCTAATAATCTTTTTTTCAAGTTCTATGTACATAAGGAGTTTTCTGCCTTTCCATAACGTAAAAATAAACAGTTCAAACAGGGATAAATCCTTTTATTATAAAGTGAAAAACAATGACAAAAATTCAGGTCCGTCTGACCTGACGGATGACGGAGTGACCGTCATCAGCAGATAAACGGTCACAGTGTATGTGATTGAATTATACAGTTTTGTCATCTTTTTTCACTGTCTAATAAAAGAAATTGTCCCTATTTGAACCGTTATTTGTACGATTTATTTTTAATAAATTGTAATTTATTTATTATAATAATCTATTGAGATTTATTTAGTGTATTTATTGAATTTACCTCTGAATTTATTTATTAAAATAATATTACAATAATTAATATATAATGAATAATTATTTATTCATTATAGGTGCTACTTTCAATGACTATTATATTCTCAATTCTGTTTGTTATACATCGGTGTTTTCCTGTCGAAAAATATGCGCAAAATATAAGTCAGGGTTGAAAAGAATTCAGCTTCTGCACCAGAGTATGCAATGTGCTATATGTTTCAAAAATAATTCAGCTTTAAAAAGAATTCAGCTTCTGCACCAGAGTATGAAAAAGCATATGCCATATGTTTAAAAAAATAATTCAGCTATAAAAAGAATTCAGCTTCTGCACCAGAGTATGAAAAAGCATATGCCATATGTTTAAAAAAATAATTCAGCAATAAAAAGAATTCAGCTTCTGCACCAGAGTATGAAAAAGCATATGCTATATGTTTCAAAAAATAATTCAGCAATAAAAAGAATTCAGCTTCTGCACCAGAGTATGAAAAAGCATATGCTATATGTTTCAAAAAATAATTCAGCTATAAAAAGAATTCAGCTTCTGCACCAGAGTATGAAAAAGCATATGCCATATGTTTAAAAAAATGATTCAGCAATAAAAAGAATTCAGCTTCTGCACCAGAGTATGAAAAAGCATATGCTATATGTTTCAAAAAATAATTCAGCTATAAAAAGAATTCAGCTTCTGCACCAGAGTATGAAAAAGCATATGCCATATGTTAAAAAAATTCAGCTATAAAAAGAATTCAGCTTGTTAACCAGAGTATGAAAAAGCATATACCATAGTTGTTGGAAGATATACATAACGAACATACCAAATCTATATATTGTGGTATTACAATTGAAAAATAGCTGAAATTTATAGCTACTTCACTTTTTTTCATTTCCATTAATTGGAATATTTGCACTGATTAATAGCATTTTTTTTTAATCAGCACAAAGGATAAAACCGTGTAAACAAAGGCCCAAATTTAAAAAATTATATTTTTTAAATGACTCTTACGAGCCCGTAACCTGAATTTTATTCGTCTTTAGAACCGGTGGCTTTATTACCTGGAATTTTTTGTTTTTAATACATAAATGTTTTGAACTTGAAACTGTATTTGTTGATTTTTGTTGTTCTATCGCTTTTTTTCAATATTGACATGGTTGCGCTGCTTAAAGCTAATGTGTTCAAAACATTCTATTTATATATTTCCATGTACGGGAATATTGGAAAAATGAGTTTTTGACACCAAAATAAAGGACGAGCTGTTTCAGGGGAATTCTGCAAAGATAGTTTAATCAAAAAATAAGCTGTACGAAATGTGGTTTGATTATATTTTACAAATGAAGGATGGCAGATTGCCAAAGATCATTCTTTTGTCGACCCATTTGAGGCCAAACGAAAAGCAGGTCAGCCCCAGATGGGGGTGGGGGGATAGGCCATTGTTGAAGGAACTTTAGACTTTATGGAAGGGGGTATACGGTGAAGTTTTGAAAAGATTGGGGTGGATGATTTCCTACATTTTGAAAATCTAGAGAAGGGGGGAATCGCGTAGTTTGGTCATCTATTTAGCCTCACGGAAAAGAAGAAGTAAATAATAAATTAGATTATACAATACTTTCCGCTTCATTAAATCTAAAAATTTCTTTACACGGTCATCTCATGAGTGCCTGTCTCTTTGAATAGGGGCATAAAAGGTTTCATCACATAATCATCATAATTGTCTCACGAGTATCCGTGACCTTAAATAGGGCCACACGTCTCCGCATATTTTACCCGAAAATGGAACAAGCGCTGGATAAAGTTCACCAAAAAATTGGCACAAGACCGGCCTTCATAGGGGGTCCTTATACAGAAGTTTTGTTGGGATGCCAGGTTCTGCTGCAGGTAGTAGCAAGTAATTACTCTGTCATCCAAAACGTGTCCTAACCATCTCAACCTTTCTTTCAACCCCAACTAATAATACTTTCACACTTTTGTTTCAAAGTTGTATTTTCAGCAAAATGTTCAAAAGTTAAAATGTTGGTTGTTTTCTAATTTAATTTTTTATCCATGTAAAACTTTATGAAGGACTTGACAAGGAAAGCAGTAGAGAACTAGCGACATTTTGTTATATTACTAGTGAGAGAGACAATAAAGCCGTCTTATTTCGATCTATATCTTCCTTTTTTCTTTTTAATTTCCTTTTTTTTTGCATTTTTCCATCACAAAGTGGAATTTTATGAAGGAGAAGCGGCATATCAGTATACTACTAGCAAATGGTCCATCAAAGTCTTATTTTGTCTTATTTTGATTTATATCTTTACAAATATTTCACAATCTTTTCATACACTTTTTAGCAAAAGACTTTCCTTAGTAAAAGAACTATTGAATTCTATCAATAACTTTTTTTTGAAGTTTCGATTCAAACTATTACTTCCAATATTTTCGTAGATGTTGCCTTTTTTCCTTCTAATTTTTTTTTTCTATTTTTCCATCATCAAGTAGAATTTTATGAAAGACTAGCGGCATATCAATATACTACTAGCAAATGAGCCATTAAAAGCCGACTTATTTTGATACCTCTCCTCACAAAGACAAGGTCATAATCCTTACCAAGGATGAAGTTGTGTTGGCTTAGCTGGGCATTCCTGATTTTTTTGTTCATCGTATCTCCTGAATCCGTGTCCGCATGACATCTAAAACCTGCACTCTTTATCCTCCTGGCAACCTGAAAGGACAAAAATACTAAAGCTAAAGAAAAGCTATCTATAAAAATATAAGTAGAGAAAAAAGCTAAAAATAAATGAAACATGCAAAAATTATTACAGGGAAGAGACAATTACGTTTTGGTTTTTACTCAAATACATATTTAATTATTCTAATACATACAAATATACATCTAATATATCATATTATAATACATCTAATAAATACAAATTCATATTCTTGTATGTATTTGAAACATTTAATGTTTCTCTCTTGTATGAAACATTACCGTCTTTGTTTTGCAGAATGAATCAAATTTCTTATATTTTCTTTCATTTTACATTCAATTGAGAATTTACTGGTTTTTTTTTTGTTCTCAATGGTAGACATATTAAAACTAAATAAAACAGCCGATACTTCACAACAAAACTTAAATGTACGTCAGTTCTTTATTCAATTAGCACTTTTCTTAAACGAAAAAGAAACTCAACATGCGTAAAAATTCAGCAAATATAAACGCTATGGTAAAAACGTACTACTGGATATATAGTTATTTAGTATTAGAATACTTAATAACCCATAGTCAAGGCCGTATCCAGGCAGGGGGGGGTTAGGGGGTTTGACTCCCCCCTCGAAATGTTTGTCTGACTCGTAAAAACGTAACAATAATGGATATAAAAAGTTTTTTCTGCTATTTTTGAGTTTTTTGAGCAACCCCCCCCCCCGGAAAAATACTTGTGTAAAACATCTCCCAAAAAAGAATCCTGGATACGGCCCTGCTCACAGCACTAAATATGATCTAACATATTCCCATACCCAAGCATCAAAGGATTTATTCTTCCTTTTGCGATATATATTTTGAATCTCGATAACTCGAAATCTCGAACTATTTTCAATCCCTTTGAAAAAACCTGTCTAAGTCGAAGAAAAAACATAAATAACTCAGTCTGTAATGTACTAACAAAATTATTCTTAACTTTGTAGCGGCTATAGGGAGCAAATTTAGTAATTTTGTACCTCTGTAATTCGAATTTACATTTCGCCTACCTCTATAACTGGTTACCTTTATAAGTCGAACTTTATGTAGAATGACCTCTGTAATTTGAACTCTACGCAACTCGAAGAATCGTGGTCTCATGAATTTCGAGTTAGCAAGAGTCGACTGTATTTCGAATAATATACTTTTTATTTGTCTTTGAAAATAAAATAAAAAACTAATCAAGCATAAAAGACAGTGGTGTCAAATAACAGAAACTGGGGGGGGGGGGGACAACTCTGTCAATTTTTTAAATATCCAAATGAAAATACCAAAAAAGTTTTTTTTGAAGGAAAATGCCCAAAAGAGGTAATTTTCGGAACCTAGGGCGGCACAGGCGCCCTGTCCCAACTAATCTTATGCTAGAGTAAAAATATATTTCCACAAATAAGATATTTGCGACTTCCAATTTCATCGTATTATTCAAAATGACGCCTTGGATTGTCACTTCGACTCCATTTAATTAATACGACAAACATTTAATTAATATTAAAGTTCAATTTCCAAACGTAAGTTGGTAATTTTGAATTATTCTATTTAGTTTCTAGAAGAATTATTTTGAATCTGGTGATAAATGAATTTAATAAGAAGAAAATACTACTAATACTAATAAATTCATGCTAATTGTTAACTAATTAATTATGTGATCTGTCAAATCTTCGGGCCCACACCCTATTTTTTAATATTTTTAGACCATAATTTTGGAGAGTATTTTTTATTATTTCTTATCTAAAAAATAAAAAAGCTAAACAACCTTAAGAGGAAAAACAAGTTATTTCTTAGAATAAATAAATTTGTGGAATAAATAAATTTCTTAGAATAAATCAATGAATCTGTTTTGCTATTTTAGAATTTATGACTAAATTTCTTGGACTATTTGGCTGTCACTATTTTTCTAATTAATATCCAAATACAATTTTTAAACTGGTCATTTTCGACCAGGGGCGCAAATTCACGCCCCTATGGGGAAGGCAACATTTTTCTCAAGTTTTTATGAAAATACAAAAAAGGGTGTTTTTCAAAATATAGGGGGGGGGGATTTTTTCTCGTTTTTTTTTTCAATGAAAATAGCAAAACAGGTATTTTTCAAAATCTAGAGGGATGAGAGCAATTACTCCCGTTTCCTACTGGCACCCTGCTTTATTGTTAAAAAACCTGCTTATTCAGTTGTAGCATTTTGAAGTAAGTTATTTGAAAAAATGGATTAAAGGAAAGGCATGGATTAAAGGAAATGGATTAAAGGAAAGAAAAATGGATTAAAGGAAGAAAGGAAAGAAGAAAAGGAAGAAAATGTTGATGATTCATAGTTATCATGTTATCATAGTTACCAACTAACATTAAAGGAAATGGATTAAAGGAAAGAAAAAAGGATTAAAGAAAGATAGGAAGGAAGAAAAGGAAGAAAATATTGATGATTCATAGTTATCATATTATTAACTAACATTAAAGGAAAGAAAAATGGATTAAAGGAAGAAAGGAAAGAAGAAAAGGAAGAAAATATTGATGATTCATAGTTATCATGTTATTAACTAACATTAAAGGAAATGGATTAAAGGAAAGAAAAATGGATTAAAGGAAGAAAATATTCATGATTCATAGTTATCATGTTATTAACTATGTTATCATTTAGAATAAATAATCCATAGCACTAGCTCTGGTCAGTCAGGTTAGTCCCCAAAGCCAAAACATTCTTTTTAATTTATTTATCCGACATACTTTAGAGCGCATTTTTTAATTGTAAAAAAACAAAAACAAAAACGAATCAAGCTTAGGGGAGAAAAGCCAACAATCTATTATAGAAATGTATTTGTGACTTTCAATTTTGTTTGCTCTTTTCAAATAATACTTTTTTACTATCAATTTTCCTTTTGACCCCATCTGGTTAACTTTTAGTTGAAAAAAGTCAACGTTAATACTCAAGCGAGTACTCGAAGCGACATAAAAAAGAAGAAAAAATGAAACCAAAAACAAAATAAAAAAGATAAAATGAAAAAAAAATAAAGACAAAATCGCAAAAAAATTCGACCGCTTTAAAAATTCGTTTGCGTTTTATTTATGTAATACACTTTAAAATAATTATATTTTTACTTTAACTCACCGTGTGTCAATACGCCAATCAGTCATTGAACATTCGTTAAGAAAAACTTCGAAGAAGTATTGTGTGGCAAAAAAAAAGGTCAGAAAATGAGATTTTACTAACATCGAGATTAAGCCAGCATCAGTCGAAACCAAACCCGTACAACAGCGGGGTCAATTCACGAAACTTTAAGGGGGGAGGGATGGTTTTTCTCCAAAATCTAAGGTGAAGCCATTCTTTCGATAAAGATGCTAAAAAGGTATTTTTAGAGAAAACACCACAAACAAGATATTTTTCCAAATCTAGGGGAGGGGATACAAAAAAATTGGCAGAGGTAACAGCTGTGCCTTAACTTCACCTGTTCCTATTTCGTGAATTATAAGCCAATCCTTTAGTTCATGCATTTTCTAATCTTTTATATTTATATTCGAACAGATTCGAAAAGTACCACTTCTATAACGTGACTAAATCTTCTATATGAAATTCAAAACCAATCAAAGAATCAAAAAGCTTTTGAATATCATAGTCTTTGACAAGTCATCTCTGTACACTGTGCTAAAAAAACTTTGCTGTTTATTAATTAATTCAAAGTTAAGAAAGATCTGAAAAGGACTGAGGCTCCAGTCTCCCCACCAGGGACATTACGTTAACAATCTCTAGTAATAATCAAGAACTTGAATTCAAACTAACCTCAACAGCGTAGTCGTCAAAAGGGGGGCCAACAGGAACAACAACACACTGTCTCGGAGAGAGCCAGAAGGGCCACTTGCCGGCATAAGATTCAGTTAAAACAGCTATCATTCTTTCGACAGATCCAAGAATTGCTCTGTGAATAATCACCGGGGTTGTTTTCTCGCCAGATTCTCTAATGGAGGAAAAAAAGGAGAGAATTAATGATGGAAGCATATTATTAAACTGCTCTTTCCTAAAGAAACCGGAGGATTAATCTACATCGGAGGATTCAAATTTGAACAGACAAATTACACCAAAAATCGAAGAACTTAAAGGACGATCATGACTCATGAAATTATGACAATCAAAGCATTATGACTTCAACCAAGTTCAACCAGGAGTCCTGGTGAAATTCGTTGAAGTCTAGATGTTATGGCTGTTTAGAAGTAAAAAAAAAATTAGTTCTAGAAAAAAATTTAGCTCGTATTTTAATATAAGTTCCTCGTTTATACTTTATTTCGTGTTGTCGCTGAGGATGGCCCTTGGACGTAGGGCCGAAATATCCATTTAAAGTTTGGAATTCAACTATCTTTAGAAAAAATTTTCCTATTGTTTCTACTTGTAGTTTTTTGTTCGATATGAGGGACTGTAACTTTCCTGTATGGGGTTTTTGACAATGGCGATTCCAATGTTACATTTTTCATTCCGATCCGACAAAAACTTCGAGCGTTTTCAGGCTATCTTTAGAATTTCCCAAAAATTGATTTCGCAACGACACTTTTACCACTAAATTCTTGGATGTGGGCCACGGTTTGTTCTTTACTAGGTTGCCGCTATCACTGCAACCATGAAAGGAAAGAACGAGAAGGGGCAAAGACCCCCCCCCCTAAAAAGCAAAACATTGGAGAGCTTTGACTTAAAATACACTTTTATATACCCCCCTCCAAAGGTTTGGAGCTGCGTGCACAAGATGGAAAGGAAATTTCTCCAGTTTCTTTGGTACCTTTGGAGACATTGGGAAATGGAACTTTTAAAGAGGCAAAGTCGAAAGGGCGGGGCTGAAAAAATGGTACGGAAACCAGTCAATTTTTAGAAGAAAGACATACAGAAGTTTCGATTCTTTGTTGACATAGTGCAGCAATGTTTCTAGTGTTTGGTGTTTCTGGTGTAAAGATGATTCAATGTTTCTGGTGCAGCAATGCATACAATTTTAAGAAAAAGACATAATGGATTTTTTGTTTCTTTGATGGTATAGTGTAGCAATGTTTCTAGTGTTTGGTGTTTCTGAAAGATGATTCAATGTTTCTGGTGCAGCAATGCATACAATTTTAAGAAAAAGACATAATGGATTTTTTGTTTCTTTGATGGTATAGTGTAGCAATGTTTCTAGTGTTTGGTGTTTCTGGTGTAAAGATGATTCAATGTTTCTGGTGCAGCAATGCATACAATTTTAAGAAAAAAACATAATGGATTTTTTGTTTCTTTTTTGGTATAGTGTAGCAATGTTTCTGGTGTTTGCTGTTTTTGGTATAGCGATACTCCATGTCTGGTGTAGCAATGCATGCAATTTTATTGGCCTTGTGTTTTAAATAATTTGTTCAACATTAGAAAAAACAGCTGATGCTTGTTTGTGCACAAACAAAAGTAGAATGATGTTTTTGATGCCCCTTGGACAAAGTTCATTCTGCATCCAAATTTAAGGACACGATCTTAATAAAAACAAACAAACTTAACACAATAATATTAATAAAAACATTTATTAATATTAATATAAAAACACATTAATAAAATTAATCAATATTTAATAAATAATGAAATAAATTATTAATTAATAATAAATAATTAATAAATAAAAAAAATAAAACATTAATAAAATATAATAAATTAATATAAATAAAAACACAATTAATAAAAACAGACAAACTTAAGGACACAAGTTTATTAGCTAAATAATCCTCGACAGTCTAAAATGGCACTAATGAATAATAACGCTCAAGACAGTTATGTCAATTAGGAGAGCGGGGCAAAACGTATTTTTTCAAAATTTAGGGAGAGATTCTGCTGTTTTTTTACTTTATTTTTAAAAGAAAATATCATGACTTTTTTTTTTTTTTACAGAAAATGCAACAAGGGACATTTTTCAAGATCTGGGGGAGGGGGAAAAGGGGAGTAAAAATTTATAGATAAGAAACACAGATGAAAATCAGAAAAATATAAAAACACATGACACCAAACAGGAAAGTAGGTGTAGTTTCCCTTTGAAGGTGTAGTTGTCTTTCGGAATTAACGAATTTGACGGTGGTGCAGAGTTGTCAAGTCCAACAAGTTCAACTTATTTATTTCCACTGTTCAGTGGCAATACTGACGAAAATGGGCTACTGCCCTAAAAGCTTTATAATGTAGAAATAATCAAAAGAAAAAACTTCGAAAGTGACAGTTTTTAGATAGACCTAAAATGGGCCCGGGGGCAATCTTTTTTTATTTTCATGTCCTTGTTACTTCTATAGCTGAATCCAACTGATTACTGAAATAAAGCCAAAGAGGAAAAACAGAAAAAAGTCCAACATAGAAAGGAAAGAAAACACGCAATATAGGACTAAACCAAATAGACAACTTGAAATTGGCATAAATAGCGGTACAATGATATGGTCTTTTCAATGAGTCCACATTTGTTATAATAATTTTAATGGTAACCAACTCCTCTATAACAATTTTTTTTAATTTGTTTATTAATATCTTTAAGCCTAAGCTTTTCAGTTCAAGGTTCATCTGACTCGCATGATTTAATCATACCTACGTCAAATTAGTTATTGATAAGCAGCCAAAGAGGAAAACTAGAAAGAAAACCGGGAAAGAAATAAACTATAAAAAAAATTAACACGATAATTTAGAATAAACCGGATTAGGAGCTAGGAATCAACTGGAAATAACAGATGGCAGCAGTTGTATCAACTGCAGTGGTAACATCAATTGATATATAAATGGTTCTTCTAATTTCGTTGAAGCCGAGTCACTTTTAAGCCTTAATCTTTATGCCTAGCCTTTTCAGTTAACTGTTCACGTGACTCGCATGATTCCAACACAACTACATCAAATTAATACTGAAATGCAGCTAAAGACGAAAAGCAGATGTGATGAAGATTTGTTTACGCCGTCAAGCCTTGAGATCCCACAGGAGAAGAAATGTCAGCTGCGAGGTAAAATAAAAGAGACATTTCAGCATTCTTTCAGTGTGGAATTGGATTTCGATCGCGATGCTACTCAAGTGGCAAGGCTGTAAACTGTATCATTCTATGTTAGTTTATTCTTATTATTATCTATATTATGAACTAGCAGCTTGACAATAAATTAGAGGCTTGTCTATTACATCTGGAGATTGAATGATGAATATGGGCTAGATAGCCGTTTGGCCGTCCCTGGTCAGTTTGGGCCAGGAGCCACTTGAATATGGTCGCCTTTAAAAGTAGGTTAATTGAGTAATAAGTAAGGGGTTGTGATTCAGCCATCTTGACTCGCATGCAGCCTATCTAAGCCTTTGGATTTAAGATAGAATCATAGTTTTAGTCTTAAAGGACCGTACACAGAAAGAAGGTTAGAAAATAAAGAAAAACTAAAAACAAAAAACTTACGCAATAAACCTTAGATTAACCCAGATTGGCAACTAGAAATCAAGCTGAGTAGGTGGTGATTATTCCAGCTGATTGAAGCTGAATACATACTTCAAATTAATCGCTGAAAAGCAGCCAAAGAGGAAAAGCAGAAAGAAGACAGGAAAATGACGAAACTACAAACAAACTTACGCAATATACCTTAGATTAACCCAGATTGGCAACTGGACATCAAGCTGAATGATGTTGAATAATCCAGTTGAATCAAGCTGAATAACTACTTCAAATTAATCGCTGAAAAGCAGCCAAAAAAGAAAAACACAAAGAAAACTGAGAAATAAAAAAAAAAACTTACGCAATATAGCTTAGATTAAACCGGATTGGCAACTGGAAATCAAGCTGAATAGTGGCACACTGGTGTGGCCTTTTCAGTGCATCCATAATTGTAATATCGATTTTCGGCCCATAGAAAGCACCATCACCGGGGTCTTCTTTCCACGCTTCTCCAAACTCATCCAAACTTTCAGCAAGTTGCTAATACAATAGGAAATATGTTTTTGAAAAACGGTAAATGTGAACGATAAAAACTAAAATACAGGGTTGTAAGGTCACTTAGTTTAAAAGCAATAAATGAAATAATTCCTTTCCCTTTGTACATCAAAGGCACCTTGACCGTCCAAAATAAAAACAACTACTAAGTCGACAAAACAGCAAGCTATTGGAAAAAATAGTAGGATTTCTAGAACCCAGGTGTTTTTAAAGGGCCCTCCTTTGCGTATAAGCCCCTCCCAAGAGACCCTTAGGAAAATATTGGACTTCTTCTGCGTGCACTTGGTTCAAAACAATAAATTCCCGGGTTTCTGATTAGGACTTTCCAGGGATTTCCCACTTAACCTCCTCGATGGCTTTTTTGGCACTTTCATTGAGCAAATTGAAAAAATGGCCTTTTTTGGTACTTTTGGTGGAAAAAAATGAAAAATGAATAAAATTGTCCTTCATAGATTAAAAAAATTGACGTCACTGACAGGTTGACCAAAGTTTACATTGCATCTGTTATCAGCAGGGACGTAGCTTCAGTATTGTATTTGAGGGGAGGGGGGCAAGAGGGGTCTCCATCTGAAGAGGCAAGGGGCATGGGATATACATTATTTTTTCTCCAAATTATTTGGGGGGGGGCAAATTCCCTTCCTCCGAAACGACGCAACTGGTTAATTTAAGATTCGCCGTCACAACGCAGTTTCCCCTCCGAAGTCAGCCATCTTCAGGACATTTAATTGGTTACACTGCGAATTTTCTTATACAGTTAAAATACAGATTTTGAATATCTGACTTAAAGATGAACAGCATAAAGAAATAAGATAAAGAGAGAAATAAAGGAAATAAATAATTATGTTCCAATACAGTACTTACTTAAGATGTTTCAGTAGCAAACCCGCCATTTCTAAACACAGGCTCCATCAAACTCCCTGACTTCTTGAACCTAGCATTTCATACACAAATTTAGTCCCAATATCCTCAGTCAATGAGCTCAGACTTTTTAAACCTTCCACCTATCAGAGGCAACGCTTATAAAGGCCATACGGCTCCAATGTTTTATTATTATTATTTTTTTTCCCCAGAGGCACTTCATATGCAAGGGGTCGTCGTAGAAACTTCAAAGCGGGCTCAGTCGATTGGAAGTCGAGAGTTCTAGTGCCCTTTTTAAGGGTCAAAAGTGATTGGGAGGCAACTAACACCCCTTCCACGCCCACCAGTTCCCCAAACACATCCAATCAAAATTTTGAGATAGCCATTTTGTTCAGCGTAGTTGATTTCCAGATAGAAATTATATTTTTGAGGAGGACACTTCCCCAGAGCCCTCAGAGTAAGGGTTGTAAGTTTTGCCCTGGGGGCACATAAAATTTTAGAAGGCGTTTTCGTAGAAACTTCAAAAACGGCTCATTCGATTGGAAATTCAAAGGGCTATTGTCCGTTTTAATAGTCGAAAGTGATCGAAGGGCAACTAAGCCCCTCTCACGCCCACCTTTTCCCCAAACACATCCAATCAAAATTTTGAGATAGCCATTTTGTTCAACGTATTTGAAATTTAGAAGATTAGGTCTTTGAGGATAACAACCCCCACAGCCCTCAGGGCAAGGGTTGTAAGTTATGCCCTGGGGACATATAAGGTTTTTATAGAAAGCGTTGTCGTAGGCACTTCAGAAAGGGCTCATTCGATTGGAAATTAAAATGGCTAGTTCCCTTTTTAACAGTCAAAAGTGATTGGAAGGCAACTAACACCCCTTCCACGCCCACCATTTCCCCAAACACTTCCAATTAAAATTTTGAAATAGCCATTCTGTTCAACGTAGTTGAAAGTTCTGGAAATTATATGTTTGAGCAGGACACTCCCCCCACAGTCTTCAGGGCAAGGGTTATAAGTTATACCCTGGGGGCATATATGGTTCTTATGGAAGGAATGCTCGTATAAACTTCAGACAGGGCTCATTTGACTGGAAATTGAAAGTTCTAGTTCACTTTTTAAGCGTCAAAAGATATCGGAGGGTAACCAGCTTACCTCCCCAAAAACCCTTTTTTCCCAAAATGCATCCAATTAAAATTTTGATATAGCAATTTTGTTCAACGTAGTTGAAAGTTCCGGAAATTATATGTTTGAGCAGGACACTCCCCCCCACAGTCTTCAGGGCAAGGGTTATAAGTTATGCCCTGGGGGCATATATAGTTCTTATGGAAGGAATGCTTGTGTAAACTTCAGACAGGGCTCATTTGACTGGAAATTGAAAGTTCTAGTCCACTTTTTAAGCGTCAAAAGATATCGGAGGGTAACCAGCTTACCTCCCCAAAAACCCTTTTTTCCCAAATGCATCCGATTAAAATTTTGAGATAGCTACTTTGTTACAAATAGTTAAAAGATCATATAACAAAAATTCCGGTGTCGACACGACCCCCATCCCCCCAGGGTCTGGGGGCAGGCGTTGTAATTTATGCCCTGGGGCATATATGGGTCTTATGGAAGGGATGATCGTAATAACTTCAAAGAGGGCTCATTTGATTGGAAATTGAAAGTTCTAGTTCACTTTTTAAGAGTCAAAAGAGATTGGATGGCACCTAGCCCCCTCCCCCATCCACGCCCTTTTTTCCTCAAACCCTTCGGATAAGAACTTTGAGATAGCCTTTATATATATATATATATAAAAAATTTCAAAGACCATATAACGAAAACTCCTGGGTCGACACAGTCCCCCAGGGCCCGAGGGCAGGCGTTTTAAGTTATGCCCTGGGGGAATATAAGCTTCTTATTGAAGGGATGCTCGTAAAAACTTCAGAGAGGGCTCATTTGATTGGAAATTGAAAGTTCTAGTTCAGTTTTTTAGAGTCAAAAGAGATTGGAGGGCAACTAGCTCCCCCCCCCTCTTCACACCCCTTTTCCCTAAAATTCATCCAATGCAAATTTTTAGATAGCCATTAAGTTAAAAATTGCTCAAAAGTCAAATAACAAAAACTCAGGTGTCGTCACAACCCCCCAGGGCCCGGGGGCAGGCGTTGTAAGTTATGCCCTGGGGCATATATGATTCTTATGAAAGGGATGCTGGTATAAACTTCAGAGAGAGTTCATTTGATTGGACATTGAAAGTTAGAGCTCACTTTTTAATAGTCAAAAGAGATCCAAGGGCAGATAGCCCCCCCCCCACACCTTCGTTTTCCAAACTCATGTGATGAAAATTTTGAGGTAGACATTTTGTTAAAAATAGCTCAAAGGTCGAATAAAAAAAAACTCCGGTGTCAATAGAACCCCTCAGGGCCTAGGGGAAGGCGTTCTAAGTTATGCCCTAAGGGCATGTATGGTTCTTACGAAAGGGATGCTCCTATAAACTTCATAGAGGGCTCATTTGATTAGAAATTGAAAGTTCTAGTTCACGTTTTAAGAGTCAAGAGAGTTAAGGGCAACTAGCCCCCCCCCTCGCCCTTTTTCCCCAAAACCATCCGCTACAAATTTTGAGATAGCCAGTTTTTTGGAAATTTTTCAAAATTAGATAACAAAAACTACCCCAGGGCCCGGGGGATAGGCCTTGTAAGTGTTGTCCTGGGGGCGTATATGGTTCTTATGAAAGGGATGCTCGTATAAACTTCAGAGAGGGCTCATTTGATTGGAAATTGAAAGTTCTAGTTCAATTTTTAAGAGTCAAAAGATATCCGAGGACAATTAGCCCCCCCCCCAGCCCCACACACTATTTTTCCCCAAGCCCATCCGATAAAATTTTTATAATAGCCATTTCATTAAAATATTTCAAAGGTCAGATAAGAAAAATTCCTGTGTCGACACAACCCCCCAGGACCCAGAGGCAGGCGTTATGAGTAATGCTCTAGGGGCATATAAAGTTCTTATGAAAGGGATGCTCGTATAAACTTCGGAGAGGGCTCATTTGATTGGAAATTGAAAGTTCTTGTTCACTTTTTAAGAGTCAAAAGAGATTGGAGGGCAACTAGCCCCCCCCCCCTCCTCGCCCTAAATGCATCAGATAAAAATTTTGAGGTAGACATTTTGTTAAAAATAGTTCATAGTTCAGATAACAAAAAACTCCAGTGTCGACACATCCCCCCAGGGCCCAGGGCAGGCATTGTAGGTGTTGCTCTGGGGGCAAATGGTTCTTATGGAAGGCATGCTCGTACAAACTTCGGAGAGGGCTCATATGATTGGAAATTGAAAGTTCTCTTTGACTTTTTAAGAGTCAAAAGAGATCGGAGGGCAACTAGCCACCCTCTCCACGCCCTATTTTCCTCAAACCCATCCGATAAAAACTTTGAGAGCCATTTTTTTCAAAATAGTTCAAAGGTCAGATAACAAAAACTCCGGTGTCGACACAACCCCCCACGGCCCGGGGGCAGGCATTGTAAACTATGTCCTGGGACCGTATGTGGTTCTTATGAAAGGGATGTTCGTATAAACTTCAGAGAGGGTTTATTTGAATGGAAATTAGAAGTTGTAGCTCATTTTCTAAGAGTGAAAAAGGTCGGGGGGGGGGAATAACCCCTCCCATCCTCCACGCCATTGGGTTTATCGGATGGATAAACCCATCCGATAATAATTTGAGGTGACCATTTTGTTAAAAATAGTTCAATCATCAGATATTAAAACTCCGGGGTCGACACAACCCCGCAGGGCCCAGGGATAGGCGTTTTCAAGTTATACTCTGGGGATATATACGGTTCTTATAGAAGGGATGCTCGTATAAACTTCAGAGAGGGCTCATTTGATTGAAAATAGAAAGTTCTAGTTCACTTTTGAAGAGTCAAAAGAGACAGAAGGTTAATTAGCCCCCCCACGCCCTTTTTCGCCAAACCCATCCGATACAAATTTTTAGATAGCCATTTTATTAAAAATAGTTCAAACATGAGATAACAAAAACTCCGAGGTTGACACAAACCCATTTTTTCGCTTTGATATTGTTACTTTGATACCAGTTTTGATACTTTGATGAACATTTGATTTTTTTTTTTTAAGTTTGATTTTGAAATAAGGAATTTTTAAAAACTTGAAACTTTTTGCAATAAAAAACGAACAAAACTTAATTAAAAAAAACTTTCCGAAAAATAAGTTTTTCAAAGAAAAGTAAAGGCCATTTTAAACTTAAGCTCAGCAGATACAAATACCTGTTAAAATTCAAACTCTAAACGACCAGAAATTACTATTAAAGAATAAATGAAACCCAAAACGAACAGAAATTAAATAAACAATCATAGCAAAAACACACAACAAGTAAAATATAAATGAATAAATAGATCTTAAAGCGAGTAATGATTAGATTGAATATGAAAATCAAGATTAAAACGAAAAAAAAATCCTATTGAAGTATAAATGAAAATTAAAACGAACAGAAATTAAATAACCAATCAATGCAAACAAACATACAATAGATATTAATGTAAATTAATAAATAAATCTTAAAACGAGTAAAACTTAAATTGAATATACAAATAAAGCTTGAAACGAACAAAAATCACTACAAACAAGAGTTTGGGTATGACCTCCTTCTCTCACTGTAAAAGTCTAAAGCCCACTGCGTCATGCGTCATTGGCGCTTTACTGAAAACTCTATGCGTCTTGAATAGTCTTGGAAAATATAAACAACATCAAATTGAATATTTGATGTATAATGATATTAATTGTTGAAAGATCCATCAGTTCAAAAATTTATTTCACTGTAATTTTATTTTTATTTTCAATGCTGTAAAAAATATTTATCATAAAATTGGTTTTCAGTAAAGAGCCAATTACGCAGTAGGTTTTAGACTTTTACAGTGAGAGAAGGAGGTGATACCCAAACTCTTGTTTGTAGTGATTTTTGTTCGTTTCATGCTTGATTTGCATATTCAATTTGAGTTTTACTCGCTTTAAGATTTATTTATTAATTTACATTAATATCTATGGTATGTTTCTTGGCATTAATTGTTTATTTAATTTCTGTTCGTTTGAAGTTTCATTTATACTTCAATAGGAAATTTTTTTTTTCGTTTTAATCTTGATTTTCATATTTAATCTAATCATTACTCGCTTTAAGATATATTTATTCATTTATACTTTACTTGTTGTATGTTTTTTGCTATGACTGTTTATTTAATTCTGTTCGTTTTGGGTTTCATTTATTCTTTAATAGTATTTTCTGGTCGTTTGGAGTTTGAATTTTAACAGGAATTTGTATCTGCTGAGCTTAAGTTTAAAATGACCTTTACTTTTCTTTGAAAAACTTTTATTTTTCATAAAGTTTTTTTTTTTTAATTAATATAGGTAAAACATTCACCACCAGCAACAACTATATGATAACTACAGCAATACATCAACAACACCTATATTTCGAAAGAATTATTTTCTAAACCTTAATTAAAGCGTTATGTAAACAACTTTTAAGGGTTTTTGGTGTCTTTTTCAGAATCTATTTCTGAATCATAATCTACAGGTGTTTATCTTGGTATAAAAGTCATTACTAATTGAGTAACTTGAATAACAAGGCACTCCACATCTATCTACAATCACCTCCATGAAAACGTTATTCTACTAAAGCTATCTATTTAGTTCCTTCAAGCCAAGGTTCAACAGATGCATACAATGTGAGCACAAAATTTGACTGTGAGCACAAAATTAGCGGTATAGTAGCATGTTTAATGTACAACACATTATATCTTTTAGAAAGAGCTACCACTATTCCAACATTTCCGGGGAGACTTCAGAGAACTTTGTTTTCTACGCGGAGTACAGAACAAAAAAAAAAAAAACTAAAACAAATTTGGCGATAGTAGAAGCACTAGAGGTTGAACTCGATCCGGGTTTACCGGAAACCCGAGTTAAACCGGGTTTACCGGAAACCCGAGTTAAACCGGGTTTAAGATCAAAACTTAGGGTGTTTGAGGCCACAGTGATGAAAGTTGCAATTAGAGCAAAAAGTTTGTCAACGAACCCATAAGTTATCAAAACGCAAAGCTAAAAACCATTCAAAACACGAAAAAAAACTCGACACAAAGCTTTGCGAATAGCGATGCGACCTGGACTAAACCGGAGTCGGTTTTCTGGGAAATTGAAGTCTAAGAGTGACAAGGGAAGGAAGCTCCTGTGGATGGGATGGAACATTTAGCCATTTGGTTTTGGAACTTTCACAGCCACTTTTCTGGGGAATTGGAGTCTAAGAGGGACAAGGGAAGGAAGCTCGGTAGATGGTAGGAAAGTTGAGCCGTTTGGTTTTGGAACTTTCACAGCCACTTTTCTGGGAATTGGAGTCTAAGAGGACAAGGAAGGAAGCTCCTGTAGATGGGATGGAATGTTTAGCCGTTTGGTTTTGGAACTTTCACAGCCACTTTTCTGGGGAATTGGAGTCTAAGAAGGACAAGGAAAGGAAGCTCCGGTAGATGGGATGGAAAGTTGAGCCGTTTGGTTTTGGAACTTTCACAGCCACTTTTCTGGGGAATTTGAGCCTAAGAGTGACAAGGGAAGGAAGCTCCTGTAGATGGGATGGAAGTTGAGCCGTTTGGTTTTGGAACTTCACAGCCACTTTTCTGGGGAATTTGAGCCTAAGAGTGACAAGGGAAGGAAGCTCCTGTAGATGGGATGGAAAGTTGAGCCGTTTGGTTTTGGAACTTTCACAGCCACTTTTCTGGGGAATTGGAGTCTAAGAAGGACAAGGGAAGGAAGCTCCTGTAGATGGGATGGAAAGTTGAGCCGTTTGGTTTTGGAACTTTCACAGCCACTTTTCTGGGGAATTGGAGTCTAAGAGGGACAAGGGAAGGAAGCTCCTGTAGATGGGATGGAATGTTTAGCCGTTTGGTTTTGGAACTTTCACAGCCACTTTTCTGGGGAATTGGAGTCTAAGAAGGACAAGGGAAAGGAAGCTCCGGTAGATGGGATGGAAAGTTGAGCCGTTTGGTTTTGGAACTTTCACAGCCACTTTTCTGGGGAATTGGAGTCTAAGAAGGACAAGGGAAGGAAGCTCCTGTAGATGGGATGGAATGTTTAGCCGTTTGGTTTGGAACTTTCACAGCCACTTTTCTGGGGAATTGGAGCTAAGAGGGAGGCGTAAGAAAGGAGTACTCACCTTAATGATGAGACAGGAAGGAAGCTCCTGTAGATGGAGGATTGACGTTTGGTTGGAACTTTCACAGCCACTTTTTGGGAATTGGAGTCTAGAGGAAGAAGGAGCTCCGTAATGGGAGGAATTAGCGTTTGTTTGGAACTTTCACAGCCACTTTTCTGGGGAATTGGAGTCTAAGAGGGACAAGGAAGGAAGCTCCTGTAGATGGGATGGAATGTTGAGCCGTTTGGTTTTGGAACTTTCACAGCCACCTTTCTGGGGAATTGGAGTCTACGAAGGACAAGGGAAGGAAGCTCCTGTAGATGGGATGGAATGTTTAGCCGTTTGGTTTTGGAACTTTCACAGCCACCTTTCTGGGAATTGGAGACTAGAGGACAGGAAGGAAGCTCCGGTAGATGGTGAAGTGAGCCGTTGTTTACTTTCCAGCCACTTTCGTGATGGATCTAGATGACAGGAGACTTATGATGGATTGAGCCGTTTGGTTTGGAACTTTCACAGCCACTTTCTGGGGAATTGAGTCTAAGGACAGGGAAGGAGCTCCTGTAGATGGATGGAATGTTAGCCGTTGGTTTGGAACTTCACACCACTTTCTGGGAATTGGAGTCTAAGAGGGACAAGGAAGGAAGCTCCGGTAGATGGGATGGAAAGTTGAGCCGTTTGGTTTTGGAACTATCACAGCCAATTTTCGGGGGAATTGGAGTCTAAGAGAGACAAGGGAAGGAAGCTCCTGTAGATGGGATGGAATGTTTACCCGTTTGGTTTTGGAACTTTCTCAGCCACCTTTCTGGGGAATTGGAGTCTAAGAGGGACAAGGGAAGGAAGCTCCGGTAGATGGGATTGAGAGTTGAGCCGAATCTCATGCTAAAATTAAGGTTGATAATATTTCATTGTACTGAAAATACTCCATCCATATCCTTTTTCTCAGAATGCTTGTTTTGATTTGTAAGTGTTATTCAACTTTATTTATATATACATTTTTTTTATATTCCTCAAATTTGAGGAAAGTAAATAAATTAATAAAGTCCACAGCAGTCAACTGAGTCGAGGCGAGTCCCAGAAATGTGAGTTTTTTTTTTTTTTTTTTTTTTTTTTTTTTTTTTTTTTTTTTTTTTTTTTTTTTTTTTTGTAAAGGCCTAGCGTTTGTACTTTTCTCATCATTTTTTGTGCGAGTTAATTTTTTAAGATCGTATTTATTTCTGATTTGTTTTTTTCCTGTTGACAAAGGTTTCCAAGTGTGGAGCCGATACATTCTGACTTTCGTTATTGTTTACATCTATTTATATTGAAATACATTATATTTTTATACTATATATATTGAAAAATAAACAAAAAAGTTTTTGTTTTATTTTCTTTTGTAAAGTTCCTTGTCTTACTAAATGTTTTAAACTTTTTTGAATATGTTCGTCTTTTAGTTGTTAGAAATTAAATTTCAGCTATAGCATATTAATTATATTATATTTTAATCATTAGAAAGGCTGCAGTTATATAGCCCGGGCTAATTAAAAGCTGACTTTTCAAATTTAGTGTTTTTCAAAATCATTTTTAACGTTATTAATTAATTCGTTTTTTTTTTGCAAAGTAAATTCTAAGGTCTTCTTTTATTGCCTAATAAATTCTCATTTTTTAATTTTTCGTAGCGTAAATTCTCACCTTTCCATTTTGCTAATTATACTTTCCCCTTTTCCTAATTAAGTTTTCATATCACTTTTTACAGCGTAAATTCTCACTTTTCCATTTTTGTTTATTCCCTTTTATCCTAATTAAATTTCACTTCACTTTTTACAGGATAAATTCTCACTTTTTATTTTTGTAGAATGATTTCTTAATTTTCCATCTTTTTCTGAAACGATTTTTAATTTTTTGCCGAGCTAATTCTTCTTTTTTTTTTTGATGAGTAAATTCCCAATTTAAAATTTTTTTTGGCTCAGTAAATTCTCAGCTCTATTTTATTACTTTTTTAAAAGAACCCCAAAAATTCCCGTAATAATGGATCTGCAATAAAATCGACTGTAGTCGACAGGAGTTAACAGGACATAGTCGACAGGACTGTAGTTAAAACAGGAGCCCCGATTCAATTGGTTAGGGTAATCCTAAATTCGCACAACCTGATGATGACTTACCTTCTCAGCTTCATTCCAAGTCTCTATCTTGCCTAAGAATTTCTCTGGCCTAGTGGACAGCTTGAGCTGAAACGTAAAACCAAAAACGGAGTAGACATACTTCAAAAATTCTAGAGCCCCCTTAATTTCACTGCGGATCTGATCCATGGTACAGAAAATATGCGCATCGTCTTGCTGGAAACGTCTAACACGAGTGAGGCCCGTGAGCGCGCCAGAAAGCTCATTTCTATGAAGTACACCAAAATCGGCTAGGCGCAAGGGCAGCTCCCTCCAACTTCTTGGTCTATGATCAAAAATTAGGCTAAAAAGTAAAGAAAATCGTTAACGTATAGACAATAAGAGAGGAAAAGAGAAAAAAAAGAGAGAGAGGAGAAAATGATAGATATAATCCTCAAAGGGGGAAAGGAGGGGAAAATAGCAAGGACGAAAGAAAGAAAAAGCAAACACGATAATATATAGACATTGAGAGAGAGGAGTAAAGAGGGATAGAGAGGACGGAAAGATAGAAAATTATAGAGATGACTTTTAAGGGGAGAAGGATGAAAAGGAAAAAGAAATAACAAGGCAAATAGAAAAATCAAATAAAATGAATGATTAATGATTAAGGACAGCTCCAACTTCTTGGTCTATGATCAAAAATTAGGCTAAAAAGTAAAGAAAATCATTAATGTATACACAATGAGAGAGGATAAGAGAAAAAAAAAGAGAGGAATAAATGATAGATATAATTCTCAAAGGGGGAAAGGAGGGGAAAATAGCAAGGACGAAAGTAAGAAAAAGCAAACACAGTAATTAATGTATAGACATTGAGAGAGAGGAACAAAGAGGGATAGAGAGGACGGAAAGATAGAAAATGATAGAGATGATTTTTAAGGGGAGAAGGATGAAAAGGAAAAAGAAATAACAAGGAAAAGAGAAAAATCAAATAAAATGAATGATTAATGATTAAGGACAGCTCCAACTTCTTGGTCTATGATCAAAAATTAGGCTAAAAAGTAAAGAAAATCATTATTGTAATCGACATTGAGAGAGGAAAAGAGAAAAAAAGAGAGAGGAGAAAATGATAGATACAATTCTTAAAGAGGAAAAGGAGGGGAAAATAGCAAGGACAAAAGAAAGAAAAAGCAAACACGATAATTAATATATAGACATTGAGAGAGAGGAACAAAGAGGGATAGAGAGGACGGAAAGATAGAGAATTATAGAGATGACTTTTAAGGGGAGAAGGATGACAAGGAAAAAGAAATAACACGGCAAAGAGAAAAAATAAAATAGAATGAATGATTAATGAATACAAGATGAGGGAGATGAATAGAGAGGGGTAGAGAGAGAGGGAAAGAGAGGAGAGAACGATAGCGAATGATCAGAGAGACTGGGAGACGGGGAGAAAGACACGAGGAAAGAGAAGGGCGATAGAAATATTGTGGGAAAGGAGAAAAGGGAGGAAAAATAGCAAGGCGAATAGAAAAAATTAAATAAACGCGGGAAAGAGAGGATGGAGGAATAGAGAGGGGAGTACTGGGATAGAGGGGATGGAGAGATAGAGGGGGACACGGAGAAAAAGAAAATGGAGAGAGATATAGAGTGAAAGAGGAAAGGTAGATAGAGCAAGGCAGAAAAGATAAAGTAAACACCGGAGAGAGACATAGGGGAAGAGAGGGAGGAGAGAGATAAAAAAGAGCAAAAGAAGAAAAGGAAGGAAAAATAGCAAAGCAAAGAAAAAAAGTAAAGAGAAAATTTCCTGAAAAGCTCATACGGAAAGAATAAGAACTAGTTGAAATTTAAATTTTGGGATTTTTTTTAATATTATACCAGTCAGACAGAAAGAGTTACGCCGAAGAGGAGTAAAAAGACCAGAAAAATTGAAAACCTTTCGTGGTAACGTACAACAGATAGTGTGTACTCGATAGGCATAAAAAAAAAGAAAAATGAAAGGAAAGGAAAGAAAAATCCCTTTTCGGAAATTTCATTTTGCAGTAAATCCCAACTTTCCAAGGAAAAAAAACCTAACAGGGAATGCTGCGTAATTTGATAGCTCATATAAGAAAGAAAATTTCTACACACATTCACATTTATCACCTGTTCCCTATTTATCACCTCCTGAAATCACTTTTCGGTTTATACGAGCTAAACTTAGAGCAGAGGTTTTTTTTTAATTTAGTCCTGATTATTCCGTTGCCCGGGGGTCTTCTGGGACTATTAAAAAGAACATACCCAGGGGTATTTACTTTGTTTAATATTTTGTCGCTATTTCCCAATATTTAAGTGAGATTAATTTAATATTTAAAATACATCCTTCAGGACATAGTTTTATATATCCTAAAGGATAGTTTTAATATTTAAAATGCATCCTTCAGGATATAGTTTTATATATCCTAAAGGATAATTTTAATATTTAAATGCATCCCTCAGGATGTAGTTTTATATATCCTAAAGGATAATTTTAATATTTAAAATGCATCCTTCAGGATATAGTTTTATATATCCTAAAGGATAATTTTAATATTTAAAATGCACCCTTCAGGATATAGTTTTATATATCCTATAGGATAATTTTTCTATAATATTTAAAATAGAATATAGTTTTATATATCCTAAAGGACAATTTTAATATTTAAAATGCATCCTTCAGGATATAGTTTTATATATCCTAAAGGATAATTTTTCTATAATATTTCCTTTAGGATTATAAACCCTTGACCAAAACTCTAAAAAACATCATATTAGAAATTGTTTTTACCCCTTTGGACTTAGGTATATTCATATCTGAAAAACGTGATTTTCTATTTTTTTTTTCAAAATTATTTATTTAGCACAAAATTACATTTTCTTCATCGTAAACATTGAGCATTTTGACGGTTACGATGGCATTGATTAGGCTGGAGGAGGAATGTGCGTAGCTGTGTTGGCCTGATGAGGTTGGGTGCTGCGATGAGTCGTTAGTGGTAGTAGTGTAGAACACTGAACAGTGAAAACAATAAACTGAATCTAACAACGCTTTTTGGCCATAAAAATATGAACATTAACATCCCGTTGATTCCCAAAGACAAGAACACTTTTAAAAGAAAACTACACCTCAATCGACCCCAAATTAGCTCACTTAGCCCGACCCGAATTAACCCACTTAGCCCGACACTGAATTAGCCCAAAAATTCATATTCACCCCTTCGGGGCTGGTGATAGCAATTTTCCGAAATAAATACCTTATCTAATCGTAAAGAAGTGAAGCAATCACAACGAAAACCCTTGTCACTGGAGAGGAACAGACTTTACAATTCCTACTCACTTGTCACTACCCGCGATAGCGGAGAACTCCCCGAAAAAAGGAGCTTTGAATATATATATATATATATATATATATATATATATATATATATATATATATATATATATTATATATATATATATATATATATATATATATAATATATATATATATATATATATATATATATATATATCTGGAAGGGAAGAGCAAAACTGAGACTTGTGGCAAATCAAACTTACTGCTTTGTAGATATATTCAAAATATATCTACAAAACTAGGTCAAATAAAACTAGCCCGTGATACTTCCACATATTTGTAGATTTCCGAAAATTAGCAGTTTAATTGAAGATCAGTACTGAATCAAAAAAAGAATTGGAAGCAGAAAACCCTTAAGTAGCCATCAGAAAATAAAAGTCTAGTTCTTTTAAAAGTCAAGTCTTATTTCTCTTAGAAGCAGAAAAGTCCTTGAAGTAGCATCCATAAACTAAAAGACAAATTTATATGACTTTCAATAGTCCTTCAGCCGTCAAGATATTGATAACTTGTAGCATACCACTTAAATATTCCAAAAAGCTTAAACAAATTTTTCAAAAAAAGGAGACATGTCTCTGCTGCATCTTTTTTTGAAAAAAAAAATCAAAAGAATTTTCCTTGACTTTGGACATGGAGGGCTCACAAATCTCCACTCAAAGGTTTTTTATCTTAAGGGTGCACTTTCATTTTGATCAGTCGCCATTCTTCCTTCTTTTTTTTTGGTGGGGGGGGGGGGGGTCAAGCAATATTTCCCACAAATTTATTTTTATAATAAACTTTTACTACTAAAATAAATCCAAACAATAGTTTCTATTTTGAATCACCTTAAAATGACAATTCCTGTCAACAGATACTATTTTTTTCAAAGCACGCATTTAAACTTTCGGTTACTACTCCCGTGGTTCAACCATGAAAAAGGAATTTCCAATTTTTCCTAACCTTTTAAAATGTATTTCCATTTAACCTTGGCAGAATTAGTAACTTCCATTTAACCAAACCCAAAAATCAGATTTCATTTTCATTGTCCTTGGTATTCGAGAATTTTTTTTTTACACGTACATACAACAAAAAGATTTCTTTTCCTCCAATGATAATTAAAAAAAGAAGAAAAGGCGGTATGAACAAGCACGGCATGACACAGTCTCAACCCCGACCTCTTGAAAAAACATCTGATTCCCAACAGGAGAATTGTCTTTTGTGTAAGTGTGACAGTGACAATAAAGCCTCTTGGCATTAAATCTCCTCTTGTTGATCTTGCATATTTTATAACTTGATCCCTTTTCGACGTAACACCTTAAATTAGGTAATTTTTTCCCAGACCACACTGCCTTCCTGTGACGAACAAATAATCGTTCTAATGGAAATAAGTCCATTTATTAGACAGTAAAACCTTAATTAGAAATGCAACTTATATTTTGGTAATATTAAAGAAGAAAATTCACAACTCAAGACTCAAGACTCACAACTCAAGACTTTGGATGCACCTAGTTATTGAACTTTCTCAGACAAATCTAGTGAATAAACCGGAAGTCATTATTTTGTCCTGTATAAATATTTTAGTTTTAATAGTAATGCTCTAGTATTTCTGCCGATGATGATTGTTGTATATGAGGTCGAGATATCCAGACTTCTGTATCTGTTTTTACTGTTTGATAAATGGACTTATCCCTATTTGAACGTTTATTTGTTCAAAACTCTATCCATTTTCGTGTTTTTCAAAATTAAAACTGTAGTATTAGCTATATTTTGCCAACATTGGCAAATTTCCTCCTATATTTGAGGTTGCCAGAGCAAAGGATGTCTGTGTTTTAATAAAAAAAAATCTGAATATTTTAATAAAAAAAGGCCGTGTTTAATAAAAATCTATAAAATGAAATCTGTGTTTAATGTAAAATCTACATATAATCTATATAATAAACTTCTATAATAAAAACTTATCTTACCAGTGGGAAGGACAGTTCATTGGTTTCAGAGCAAATTTGTCTTTCTCAACATCAAAGGAGAACATATTGTCA
This sequence comes from Artemia sinica, assembly GCA_027921565.1. Classification (NCBI taxonomy): domain Eukaryota; kingdom Metazoa; phylum Arthropoda; class Branchiopoda; order Anostraca; family Artemiidae; genus Artemia; species Artemia sinica. The sequence goes on from CM051269.1 coordinate 11,218,546, forward strand.
GCATAATGTTCCCAATGCCCAGAGGTTTGCCAAAGCTTGGAACTATAAATGTTTGGAGTTACCACCTCCTCAAACCCCCGCTTCTCGTACTCGCTTCTGATGAATTGAATCAGAGTGTTGTAAATAAATGCCCCATGAGGGGTGAAAAAGCAGGAGCCTGGACTCAGTTCATGAAAGAAATATAATTCTTGCTCCTAAGAAGACAAGAAGAAAGTATTAACAGGTACATATGCACTATTATTATTTTTTTTTTTTTTTTTTGGGGGGGGGGGAATAATGAAGAAACAATTTTATTGATATAAAGTACCGAAAAAAACCAGTCAAGTCTTTTGCACGCTTGTTTAGTTTTAGTTTATTCTAGGCTACTTTAGTTTTGAGAATGGACTCAGTCATGAAAGAAATATATCTATAAATATATATATATATATATATATATATATATATATATATATATATATATATATATTATATATATATATTAACTAATATATATAAATATATTTATATATAAATATATATAATAATTATATAAATATAACATATTATAAATATAGCTCTTGATCCAAAAAAGAGAAGACATCTTATTTTTATTAACAGGCACGTACGCAAAATTTACTTTCAGAGGGAGGGCAATGTTGAAAAACAATTTATTGTATAACAATACCGAGAAATCCAGGATTTATATATATATATATATATATATTATATATATATATATATATATATATATATATATATATATATATATATATATATATATATATATATATATAACTAATATATATAATATATTTATATATAATATATATAATTATATAAATATAACATATTATAAATATAGCTCTTGATCCAAAAAAGAGAAGACATCTTATTTTTATTAACAGGAACGTACGCAAAATTTACTTTCGGAGGGAGGGCAATGTTGAAAAACAATTTATTGTATAACAAATACCGAGAAATCCAGGGAAAATGAGGGTTTCAGGAAGAATGGGCATCCGGAATCACACTTTCAGACACACAAACATCCCAAATAGACTGAAAGATTTTAGCCGTTAATTACTAAATAATGCATGATGTTATGAATAAATAAATACAACAACATGCGAGGTTTCGAATTGTTTAAGCTTTACAAAATGCATATTAAAATATACTGAATAAACAAAGGATTCTCTCCGCTCGTACATGAATAGCCAAAAAATTCTTTTACTATAGCGTCAAAATACTTGAATGACAATTAGACATGGTATGAGAAAATTTACAAAAAAATGACCAAACAAAAGAAAAATATTCTGGCCGTTAAAAAAAATAATATGCAGTTTTGAATTTTAAAGTTTGACAAACTCCATATTCAAATATACTGAATAAAAAAAGCATTCTGTATACTTATACGAAAATCATAAGAAATTGTCTTAGATTTCGGCGCCAAAATACGTCAAAATAAAAAAAATCTATAAATATGACCAAATAAATGAAACACATTTGGGCCATTAAATAACAAATAGGCCTAATGCAAGAAGTCTTGACATTTTTGAACACTAACTAGCTCAATTTGGACATATTTTATAGCTAAGGCATTCTTCATACTCAAAAATAAATGTTTTTAAATACTTTTTTTTTGCTTCAAAATACTTGAATAGCAATTAAACTTTGCATAAGAAAATTTTCAATCTTTTTGTTTCACTACAGCTTTAGCAAGACAAAGCCCAGAAATACATTTAATTGATTATTATTTTTAATTATTAAACATTTTAATACTTCTAATAAGTATTTTTGTGAAGTTTGGCATGTTATATCCAAATTTTAATGAGGTGTTTTCTATTAGATTTAAACACGCTATTTTTTTATAGTTTTATATTTTTCAAAAACAATTTGCATTATTTTATTTTTTGGAACAATAAAAACTTCAAATTTTGTTGCGTAAATACTATGCATAAAAGAGATCAGAATTTGATAGAGGCAATGATGGCCAGTTCGCAACAATAATTCCAGGTTTGGCTCATTATTAGTGTTTTTCAGTGATTTTAGTTTTATTTTATTTAGTGATTTCATTTTCTGACAAGAGATTTGAATTTGAACCTGATGATGACTGGCATAGGTCCCGTTGAATTATACTTTAACAAAATCAAGACCTAACATCCATAGCTTTGGTAAGCTCATTACCATCTACCATTATTATGTAAAAGAGTCAGGTATCTCTGAGAATATTTAAACATGCTGATGAGAACAACAGCTTCCATAGTTTTCCAGATACGAGTTAAACTTTTTTTTCGTAAATAAGGGTTGTTGAAATGAGAAAGAATTTAGCAAATCTTACCCTTCCAAGTTTCCTATGATCTCGTTTAGCGGCTTCTTCTTGTAACTTCTTCCATTCCTTTAGCTGCTTGGAATCAGGAAACGAAATTCCATATACTCTCTGCAGAGATTCTGCATCTTGCTTTCCTTCCCAATAAGAGGATGAGTTCTTCGTAATGTTAAATGCTTTAATTTTTCCGGTATGCCTCACATGGGGGCCCATACACAGATCAATCAGGGGACCACATCGGTACACAGTGGTGGTTGGTGACTTGACTTTCTCATTTAAGATACGTACTTTGAACTGATTATACTAAAAATGGGATAAATAAGTAATGAAACTGACAAATCTAGTTTGTGATATTTTGACTACGGGAATTCAGAAGAAAGTTTCGAAACAAAAATTTAATTGAAGAACAGAAAATCTAAAAAAGAATAGGCTGCAGGAACGGGGGGGGGTGGGGGTCAATTCATGAAAGTGTTGGGAGTGAAAATATTTTTTTCTTTTTTGTTTATTCATGAAGGAATAAATTTCTTGTTTCAAAATCAAAGAGGCGTAATTTTGTGATTTCAACTTTTGTCAAGAAGAATACCAAATAACTATTTTTCAATTATTTTAAATAACTATTTAAAATAACTAATTTTCAAAATACATGAGTGAGAGGGGGGCAATAGATTTATGACGGAAATTGCAAATAATTTATTTATTTATAATTTAATTATAAATAATTAAATTATTGTAAATAGTTTATTAGACCACAATGCTTTTCCATTTACCTAATTAAAAAAAACGCAACATAAAAAAAAAAAAAAAAAAAAAAAAAAAAAAAAAAAAAAAAAAACAACAAATATAAAAAAAGAAAGAAATTAATAAAAAAATCGTTGTTTGCTGTTGTTTTTTGATTGTCTTTTCCTTTATACGTTGTCTTTAATTCAATTTTTTTCCCGTTGATAAAGGACATGGAGTTGAAAAATTCCGATTTTTGTTATTTAAAGTATTAGTTGTTGTGGTTTTTTTTTCACTGTTTTATTCAAGTTTTACCTGTTTTTCTCTCTTAAATTCTGTAAAGGGAAATACCCCGCCCCCCTACCCCAAATCGGCGTCCCGGAGTTGGAGGATTATCTCGTAGGTAATTTTCCGCGATAGAACAACTTTTTCTTCTTTTTTTCTGAACTCAAACAATTTTTTCAAGCCTGTACAAATGCGTTGTTTACCCACCTATAGTTGAAGGGCTAAAGGAGAAAAATAAAATCGGAAAAAGTTTGATACTAATTAATTTAAAAAACTATTTCTACAAAATAAGTTTTTCAAAAAAATGTAAAGATCTCCATTAAACCAAAAATGAACAAAAATAGAATCAAATAACCTACCAAGTGTACAACTACCTCAAATCAGTATCGATAAATAAATGAAACCCAAAACAAACAGAAATTAAAATAAATAACAGAGTCAAACTCAAAACAAGCAGAAATTAATATGAGTAGGGTTCTAAACCCATGCTTTCTAAAAGCCAGAATATATTTTGTACTTGACTGAAAAAAATTCAAATGAATTTACTGAAAAAAATGTGCATTGTAAGTTTAATATATATATGCTGATATTTATTCCTTAAAATCTTATATCATTTTAAAAGTGAAAAGTTATAAAAGTGAAAACATCTAAAACAATTTTTTTCAGTAAAGCCGTCACGCGACAACCCAAAATCAATCCAATCTTTCATCCCTTAATTCCATGACTATCTACCTTAGTTCTGCCCTAGGAAAGACCTATGGATGGATGATAGATAGACTTATCTATCAACAAATGAAATGACATCATTTTTATACAATCCTAAAAAGGGTTTATCTCAGATTTGCCTCTCAATTACTCGGACTATATGTCTTTGCTTTTTCTACAATTAGCCATGTCTTGATGTCTACTGCAAAATACTTGATTTTCAATTCATTGAGAGGGGGGTTAGTTGCCCTCCAATCACTTTCTACCATTTAAAAGGGCACTAGCCCTTTCAATGTCCAATTGAATGAGCCTTTTTTGAAGTTTCTACGACAACGCTTTCTATAAAAACATAATATGCCCCCAGGGCATAACTTACAACCCTTGCCCTGAGGGGTGTGGGGGTTATCACCAAAGACCCAATTTCCAAAACTTTCAACTGCATTGAACAAAATGGACATCTCAAAATTTTGATTGCATATGTTTGGGGAAATGGGAGCGGGAGAGGGGGGGTTAGTTGCCTCCAATCACTTTCGACTATTAAAAAGGGCACTAGCTTTTTCAATGTCCAATTGAATGAGCCTTTTTTGAAGTTTCTACGACAACGCTTTCTATAAAAAACATAATATGCCCCCAGGGCATAACTAACAACCCTTGCCCTGAGGGGTGGGGGGGAAGGGGGTTCTCATCCTTAAGACCTAATTTCCAAACTTTCAACTGCGTTGGCCAAATTTCACATCTCAAAATTTTTATTGCATGTGTTTGGGGAAATGGTGGGCGTGAGAGGGAAGTTAATTGCCCTCCAATCACCTTCAACCATTAAAAAGGGCACAAGCCATTTCAATTTCCAATTGAATGAGCCTTTTTTGAAGTTTTTGCGACAACACATTCTATAAAAACCTTACATACCGCTACGGCTTAACTTGCATTCCTCGCCCTGAGGACTGTGGGGAATTTGTCATCCTCAATGACCTAACTTAAAGAACTTTCAACTACGTTGAACAGAATGGCTATCTCAAATTTTGATTGGATGTGTTTTTGGGAAATGGTGGGCGTGAGAGGGGGGTTAGTTGCCCTCCAATCACATTCTACTATTAAAAAGGGCACTAGCCCTTTGAATTTCTACGACAACGCTTTCAATAAAAACCTCATACGCCCCCAGAGCATAAATTACAACCCTTGCCCTGAGGACTGTGGGAAGTGTCCTCCTCAAAGACATACTGTCTAGATCTTTCAGCTACGTTGAACAAAATGGCTATCTCAAAATTTTGATTGGATGTTTTTGGGGAAATGGTGGGCGTAGAAGGGGTGTTAGTTGCCTTCCAATCACTTTCGACTATTAAAAAGGGCATAAGCCATTCAATTTCCAATCGAATGAGCCCTTTTCGAAGTTTCTACGGCAACTCCTTCGATACGAAGTGCCCTGGTCTAAAACCAAAAAAAAAAATAAAATAATATATTGTGTCAACATCGTTCTTTACTTAGGCAGCGCTACCTATGATGAACTAACTCTGATATCTAAACCCATTTGATTCTCCCTAGTTATTGCCATAATGGGTTATAAAAGTATTCCTTTTTTTGTATTAAACATTTTTTCATTTAAAAGAAATATAAACGCGGATGAAAAATTATAAAAAGAATTATGTTTGAGATGAGTTTCTTTTTCTGTCCTAGGGTAGTAACTTCTCAATTTCACTTAATTCCAGTTTTTGTTGTTTCTTTTATAAATGCTATTACTTTATAATATATATATATATATAGATATATCTATATATATATATATCTATATATATTCTATATATATTATATATATATATATATATATATATATATATATATATATATATATATATATATAATAATATATATATATATTAGTATATATATATATATATTATAATATATATATTATATATATATATATAATATATAGATATATATATAATATCTATATTATCACAAATATATGGCGTTAGACAAGAAACCGAAGAACACGAAGAAATAAAAATAAATATATGACTATCTCAAGGTAAATTTTCAGTCAATGAAAAAAAGCAACGAAAAGACAAAGCAGGTATTTCAGTCAAGAATTCCACCAAACCGCTCTCAGACTATTTTGTAGAATAGGAAGCAATAAAAATTCAGTAAAAGTAAACAAATTAATGACATTATAGCAAATTAGGAATGTTACCACAAATTGACGACTTAACCAAATTATACTTCATCAAGCAATCGGATATGGCGGTGGTGGTGGCGCAATTGCAGGCAAGCACTAAAACTAATTGAAGTCAATGACATCACACAATAGGCCTTCAGATTTAAAGTCGGAGTATTATGCGTCATATTCATCTTCGAGTCATCATCATATTTTATATGGTTGTTTTAAGGGATAGTAATATCAATTTTTTAATTTAATTCAAATTTTACAAATCAAAGCGGCGAAGGAGGATCATTGGGGTATATCTATTAGATTAAAGATATTATAGATACTTATAGTAAGTATCTATACATAAGAGATCTTAGAAATACTTACGTTAAGTTTAGAGTGATGGATGTCGGGGAGGCAATGAATTGCGAGGCTACGATTTGTAATCAGTGTTGGAATAATGTATGCCAAGATATTCATTTTTATAATTTTTTTTTTTTTTTTAATAAACTACTATTTTATAACATAAATTCATTCATGCACACACGGGGGGGGGGGAGGGGGTAAAAGGATTATGATCGTTTAAAATAATTTGTACTATATTAAAAATAAACTTATTATTTACATATATTTATATTTATGGGTATATTTTGCCCCCTAGTTAAATTAAAACTGAATTAATTCATGAGTTGGTCATCACCAGCCCTTAGCCCTCAGCTCTTAGGTATGCTCTCTGTTGAAAGAACTTACTTTAATGTGTTATAATAAATAACTTATACTACATATTTACAAAGAATAAGAAATTCAAAAATTATATATAGTTTATTTTAACAAACAGGAAACCAAAAACTAGCAAAAAGCCAAGCTGTCTAGACTTACATGGCATATTTCAGAAAATCAAAACAAAGCATGCTCTTTTCTAAGGATTTTTTTCGGATGAGTGGCAACCGTGCCTCGTAAAAATGAACGTTTTCGTAACATTCTATCCATCTAAGCGCTTTTTTTTACAAACAATTTCAAAAAATTTCAAACAATAGGCTGTACGAATAATGTGGTTCAATATCGCTCAGTAGGGCTATAATGAAAGAAAGGTTGAGATGGGTAGGGCACGTTGTGCGGATGAAGGATGACAGATTGCCGAAAATTGTTCTTTTCGGCCAACCGTCTAGGGCTAAACGCAAAGCAAGTCGTCCTCAATTCTATAAAAGCATTTTAGTGGTAAGATACCTGACAAAGTGAAATTTATCACTTTGACTAGACCGGTCCAGGTCTATCTTATTCTAGGTTTAGTAATTTACCTTAAACACCAGTAAAATTACCTTAAACATTTCTAGCAGATCTTCTTTCTTCATTTCGAGCCGCTCAAAAGGTTGACTCTCTTTAATAATTTCTTTCATGACACGTTCAATTTCTGGATATTCTGTATTTGACACTTGTCTCTCTGGTAGATGCATATCGTAGTAAAAACCCTCATCAATTGGAGGACCATAACACAAATGCCCTCCATAGACCTAGGAACATAGTAAGAATTTATAATAAAAAAAATTACTATATGCGAGTTCCTATCTTCATGGTTACTGCCTCTGGAGACTGTTTCCACTATCCACCAGTTAAAAATGATTTTTTTTTTAGACCTCCTTAGTTTTTTTGCTGTTGTTCCGTTTTCTTTAATATAATTTTTAAATATTTACATTTTGGTATTTTTATATTGGCATTTATACGAAGGATAGTGTAAATTTTTATCTTGGAATTTACATGGAGATAATGTAAATTTTTTATACTGGCATTTACACGGAGGATAGTGTATATTTTTTATATTGGCATTTACAAGGAGGAGTGTAATTTTTTTATACTTGCATTTACACGGAGGACAGTGTAAATTTTTTATATTGGCATTTACACGAAGGATAGTGTAAATTTTTTATATTGGCATTTACAGGGAGGATAGTGTAAATTTTTTATATTGGCATTTACACGGAGGATAGTGTAAATTTTTCATATTGGCATTTACACAAAGGGTAGTGTAAATTTTTTATATTGGTATTTACATGGAGGATAGTGTAAATTTTTTATATTGGCATTTACACGGGGGATAGTGTAAATTTTTATTTTGGCATTTACACGGAGGATAGTGTAATTTTTTTATATTGGCATTTACACGGAGGATAGTGTAAATTTTTTATACTGGCATTTGCACGGAGGATGTGTAAATTCTTTATATTGGCTTTTACACGGAGGATAGTGTAAATTTTTTATATTGGCATTTACAGGGAGGATAGGGTAAACTTTTTATATTGGCATTTACACGGAGGATAGTGCAAATTTTTCATATTGGCATTTACACGAAGGGTAGTGTAAATTTTTTATATTGGCATTTACACGGGGGATAGTGTAAATTTTTTATATTGGCATTTACACGGGGGATAGTGTAAATTTTTATTTTGGCATTTACACGGAGGATAGTGTAATTTTTTTATATTGGCATTTACACGGAGGATAGTGTAAATTTTTCAGGTTTTTCTACTCATTAAACAAATCCTTAACCAACAGAAAAGGGGATAAAACTAGTCATTTTCATTGCTCCTCTTGGCGACCTGATATTTTTTCATTATAAGGAAGGTCTGCACACAAAAAACATGATTAAGTAGCACATTAAATACATATAAAAGTTAACTTTTTCTGGATTTTTCAAAATTATGAAGTTAGCATGACAGTATCCCATTTTCGTTGGCGTTTATGATTTTTCCCGACTTTGTGTGATATATTTATGTTTATGTAAGTTTCCCTTAGACGTGTCCAAACAATCAGTTTTTACTTTCCTGTCTTTGGTACTTCAATATTATTTATTAACACAGGGAAGACCTATGTTTATTAAAACCCTGTTTTCACAAGAATATAATTTTAAATATATAAATAATAATCAATTAAACTCATTTTAATAAAATTATTTAGTTGTAGATTATAATTAAATAGTTTTTTAATAAATTTTAAATAATCCCTGTGAAATTTTAGTTACGGGAAAATCAAAATCAATTATCATGATCAAGAAAATCTTCACAAGTAATTCCGGTGTATGACACTTATTAATGACGACGATTTTCCCGCGATTTTTCGTCGGTATTCCTGATTTTTGGCGACATATATGATCATAAGTTTCCCTAAATCTATTCGCACAATTAAATTTCAATTTCATTGGCTTTGATACTTTAATATCATAGGCAGCGCGATAGCGCTGCCTAAGTAAAGAACGATGTGGGCACAATGTATTTTTTTTTATCCATACCCGGGCACTTCATATTGAAGGAGTTGTTGTAGAAAATTCGAAAAGGGCTCATTCGATTGGAAATTGGAGTGGCTAGTGCCCTTTTTAATAGTCGAAAGTGATTGGAGGGCAACTAGCCCCCCCCCCCACGTCCATCATTCCCCAAAACACATCCAATCAAAATTTTGAGATAGCCATTTTGTTCAGCGTAGTTGATTTCCAGATAGAAAATGGTTTTGAGGAGGACACTCTCCCATAGCCCTCGGGGCAAGGGTTTTAAGTTATGCCCTGAGGGCATATAAGAACGATGTTGGCACAATGTATCATTATTATTTTTTTCCTTTAGAGCAGGGCACTTTGTATCGAAGAAGTTGTCGTAGAAACTTCGAAAAGGGCTCCTTCAATTGGAAATTGGGGTGGCTTGTACCCTTTTAATAGTCGAAAGTGATTGTAAGGCAACTAACACCCCTTCCACGCCCACCATTTTGTTCAGCGTAGTTGATTTCCAGATAGAAATTATGTTTTTGAGGAGGACACTCCCCCACAGCCTTCAAGGCAAGGGTTGTAAGTTATGCCCTGGGGGCATATAAGATTTTTATAGAAGGCGAAACTTAAAAAAGGATCATTCGAATGGAAATTCAAAGTGCTAGTGCCCTGAAAGTGATTGGAGGGCAACTAGCCCCTCCCCTACGTCCAGCATTCTCCCAAACACATCCAATCAAAATTTTGAGATAGCAATTTTGTTCAGCGTAGTTGGTTTCCAGATATAAAATATATTTTTGAAGAGGACACTCCCCCACAACCCTCGGGGCAAGGGTTTTAAGTTATGCCCTGAGGACATATAAGGTTTTTATAAAACGCGTTGTCGTAGAAACTTCAAAAAGGGCTCATTCGATTGGAAATTGAAATGGCTAGTGCCCTTTTTAATAGTCAAAAGTGATTGGAAGTCAACTAACACCCCTTCCACGCCCACCATTTCCCCAAACACATCCAATAAATTTTGAGATAGCCAATCTGTCCCACGACGTTCAAAGTTCAGGAAATTATACCTTTGAGCAGGACACTCCCCCATAGTCTCCAGGGCAAGGGTTATAAGTTATCCCTGGGGGCATATAAGGTTTTTTATTCAAATCTTTGTCGTAGAAACTTGACAAAAGGCTCATTGATTCCAACCGGGTTCTTATTTAGTTTCTGTTCTGTCGTTGAAAAGTAAACTTCGAAAGGTTCTATTTTCGTTGGTTTCTTTTTCTTTTCTTTCTTTTTGTTTAGCACTGAGGACGACTCGGCGGAGGTCCTTGTCGAAATATTTGCTTATTTCTTCTTCTTCATGGTTCGCCACTGGCTGACAAAATCCTCGTTTTTTCATCTGTTTTGATTTTATTTTTCATTTTGTTATTGTCTTTCTTCTCTGAGTTTCATTTGTCATGTATAGCCAGTGTGGTCTAAGAATGTATTTACGTCAAGCTTACGGGGAGCATTGGACCAATATTGTTTTAGGTTTTTTAAATTGTGTTAAAAAACATGCAAATCTTATTTGTCAGTTTAATTTCTTAGAAACTTGCAAAAGACATCGAATCTTCCACCTTCTTTACGTTTCAACCTACATTTAGGCACACAATCTGAAGGCCCGTTTATTCAGAGAATGGGTTTCAAAACTTTAACACATATCTTAAAAGACCGTAGATCCAAAAGATACGTCCTTTCCGACACATATTCCATTTAGCAAAAACTCGTTTATCGGAAAAATTCTCAAAACTGGAATTTCAACAGTTTCAACAAAAACGGATTTTCCGTGTTTGTGTGGTCTAAGAATGTATTTGTTGTAATTTATGCCCTGGGGGCATATAAGGTGTTTATAGAAAGCGTTGTCGTTTCAAAAAGGGCTCGTTCGATTGGAAATCGAGAGGCCTAGTGCTCTTTTTAATAGCTGAAAGTGGTTGGAAGGCTTAGAAGGATGGAAAATGATTGAAATTTGCACTTTGCTGAAATAATACAAATAAATGTTTATTGTCAGTTTAATATACATACACTGATATTTAGTAATCAAAATGTTAACTATTATTTGATTTACTAAAGTTATAAAAGAAAAAAACATTTATATTTTTTCAGTAAATTGCAAATTTTGTTGTGGCCTTGGGAAGGCATAGGGGTTTGCGCCCAAATTATGTTAATTTCTGCTCGTTTTAAGTTTGACTCGGTTATTTATTGTAATTTCTGTTCGTTTTGGGTTTCATTTATTTATCGATGCTGATTTGTGGTAGTTTCACGATTGGTAGACTATTTGATTTTATTTTTGCTCATTTTTTGTTTAATGGAGTTCTTTACTTTTCTTTCAGAAACTTATTTTGTGGAAAGTTTTTTTTTAATTAATATTTATTAATACAGGGGAAACCCTATATTAGTAAAAAAAAACAATTTTTAAATATATGAAATTATTTATTAAAGTTAATTAAAATGAACTAATTGATGAAATTAGTTAATTATAAACTATTACTAAATAAATCCTTAATAGTTAAAACAATCCCTGTGAAACCATTAAAGAGATATCTAATAGCTTCACACACCTTACCAACCAATTGGAAATACTCGAATATAATGTCTTTAAAAAATAACCGTAAATTGCATAGAATGGGTTGCGAGTGGTCGGGGTAACTAAGTATATATGCTGAACAACAAATTTAGGTTGACCAGGAATTACGATTTCTGCAGACAAAAATGACCCCTCTTTTAATTAAAACTTGATTGACTCGCCTGCACAAAATTTTAAACCAGTTAAAAGGAGACAAAATTGAGTCATACTATCATTTATAAGCTGCACCGTCCATCATAAGTCCAACTGTTAAGCTGAACCGCAACACATAAAATCAAAACTTTCAGTTTCTAAATTTGAAAAAAACATAATCTCATCATCTCAAAAAAAAACATCATTTATAAGTAGTCCATCTGTTAAGCTGCACCGCAATTCATAAAATCAAAACTTTCAGTTTTCTAATTTGAAAAAAAATAATCTCATCTCTCAAAAAAAAAAACACATTTATAAGTAGCCTCTGTAAGCTGCACCGCAATTCATAAAATCAAACTTTCAGTTTCTAATTTGAAAAACATAATCTCATCATCTCAAAAAAAAACATCATTTATAAGTAGTCCATCTGTTAAGCTGCCACCCGCAACATATAAAATCAAAACTTTCAGTTCTAAATTTGAAAAAAACAAATTCCATCTATCTCAACAAACACATCATTATAAGTAGTCCATCTGTTAAGCTGCACCGCAACATATAAAATCAAATTTTGTCTGTAATCAACACACAGTAGCAACGATGTAGCCAACATACCTTAGTCTTAAAAAAGGTACAGAGTTAGAAAAATATTAAATATAAAGAAAAACTATCATTTATAAGTAGTCCCTCTGTTAAGCTGCACCGCAACATATAAAATCAAAATTTTGTCTGTAATCAACACACAGTAGCAACGATGTAGCCAACATACCTTAGTCTTAAAAAGGTACCAGAGTTTTTAGAAAAATATTAAATATAAGAAAAACTATCATTTATAAGTAGTTCCTCTGTTAAGCTGCACCGCAACATATAAAATCAAAACTTTCTGTTTGAAGATTTATGTTGAACGATTGTTCAAAATCAGCCAAGGGTGAGGATTCACCTTATCAGAAAGTACTCAAGATAGGCCAAATTGAAATAGAAATTCAAAAAGGATTCCAGAGGCTAGGGGTGGTTGATACAAAAATCTATCAACAAGTGAAAAGAATAATTTTTATACAAGTTCTGAAAAAGTTATGCTAGCTTTGCCTCTCAGAGAGACTTTCTGTCTTGGCTATGCTCTATTTAGCCATGGCTCTCAAGTTTTAATCACTTTCACTAAGTTGATTTTAGTTCGGAAAATTAACAAATTTAGTATTTTCTATACAAATATAAAATGCAAAAAAGGATTCTAGAGAATAAGGTCATCGATCCTTTTTACCATTTTCATTTTAGTTTTATTTTTATCAGTTATTAATCAACATAAAGGAGCTCCGTGGCAGATGTAGCACCCCGAGATGTAGGCTACACCAGGTGGCGGAAAGTGGGAACCCCTTGTAAATAATACGAAACGCCCACGTAAAAATATCCAAGCCCATTATCACTTTCTGGGTTGAGAGGGGGATTAGAGACTGCATTATTATGCATTTTAGTCTTAATTATATTATTGACTTAATTATATTATTATAATATTGACTTAATTATATTATTGACTGCATTTTTTTTATGAAATAGGATTTTACAGAAGTAGTAGTAGATACAAAAAGGATTCCAGAGCCTATGGTTGTCAATCCCTTTGCTATTTTCATATTATAATTTTATTTTTGTCTGTTATCAACATACAGTAGCAACGATGTAGCCAACATACTTTAGTCTTAAAAAAAGTACAGAGTTGGAAAAATATTAAATATAAAAAAAAACATATCATAATTTGTCATGATCTATTGGTTCGGCACAAATACAAAATTGTGAAGAGAAAACAATAGTAAACGGCCATCAAAATTTTAAAATACAATTTAACCCAATTTTTTATTAAATGCCACTGCATAAACAATTATTAAAAATTCTATCCCAGAGAAAAAAATTAGCTTCGTTTTTACATTCATGAATTTTTTTTTTTAAAGATGTTTACATATTTTAACACATAATACGCAACTAAATATCTTTAACGGTTGAGATGGCGTGGAAATGTTTAGCAGATTAAAAGAACAGATTGACAAAGATCGTCCTTTTCGTCTAACCATCTAGAGCTAAACGAACAGCATGTCATAACCGAAAATGGGCTAGAGCCCAATTACATCTAGGGCCATGCTCTATTTAGAGCCAAATGACAAGGAGGTTGTCCCCAAATGGGCTTGAAAGAGATCGTAAGAAAGGATTCGAAGGAAATCGGAGTTTCTTGGGAAGGTGTTAAGAAACATTTTGAATAGATTGGAATGGAGGAGGAGCGTGCACAGCTGTGTTGGTCTCAGGCGGTTGTGTGCTGCAGTGAGTCGTTAGTAGTATTTTCGTTTGCTAAGTAGAAGTATCCTTTGACTGTTAAAATAAAGATGATCTACATCTTGAACCTTTCGTTTCCAACTCAGAAAGCTTCTGAAAGGTGCCAATAAGTAGAAGAGGCTTTGACAAGGGAAAAAATTGCCCATAAAAGTGGAACAAAGAAACAATATGAGTGATTGCGAAGTTTAACCCCATACTGAAAAACATCTTTTATTATCATGAAGGGTCTGAGATATAATGATTCTGAATCATGTCGCCGAAATAAGAAAAACTGATTCCCAAGTTTGCCGAAACATTGCCGACTCAACCAAGAAAATAAAGGGAGTCTAATAGAAGATCCCTTTGCTGATATAGCCAAGAAAAAAAAGGAATTGTAATAAAAAATGTCCGACGAGATTGCATAACAATTAGAGGCGTTTCAGAAATTAGACTTTGAGCCATAATGGCGAGGACGGAGAAAATGGGTCTTAGTACCCCCCTTCCCCCCCCAACTGTTGATTAGTTTTTTTCAGGTGTGGAAGCCTTTGTGGTCCGAGTCTTGATTCAATTTACCGAGTCCACCAATAATATTAGCAATATTAGTAGATTTGACAGTTCAAATACGGTTGTAAAACTGAGTTTTTAATTAAATATTTTAAGTCAATAATCTGCGATAATTAAGTTTTAAGGGCAATGTAAAATTTCCGTCACTGTTGCCACGTTAAACCGTGAAAATAAATAAGCAAAATGAATTAGTTAATTTAGCAACACTTTTCGCGCGTGAAAATCCAAACTTCGACAGTATATTGTTTCGAAAGACAAAATCTTCAAACAAAAGCTATACTTTCTCTCAACTGTTTGGTGCTATTTGTTTTTAGCTGTTTTCTTGCTGTTTTTCATTCTTTTTTTTTCAATTTGTTTCCTGCCAGGGACGTAATTTGCTATGGGGCAGGGGCGGGCAACTACCCCTCTAGACCCAAGTTTGATTTTAACTAAAATTAAGTACTTACGGGTATCAAGCCATGGTTTAATTGTAGAAAAGCCAAGACCCGAGTCCCAGTGAGCTGAAATTTAGACCTCCCCTAGCTGAAATTTAGTTTCTATAAAAGATCTTGTCAAAACTAAGAGAAGCCTGCATAATTGAAGTATCTAGAAAAATGGGTCAGTTTTCTTTAGTATATCTTTGCCTTTATGGTAATATTTGGATCAAGTTTCAGTTTTCACTGTCATTTTCACTTGATTTGGGAAAATCAGATCAAAATTACCCCCCCCCCCCCCAGGATTTTGAAAAAATTACACTACGGTTGCCTGCTACTACCAAACAATAAATAACCATATGGACATAATTTTCATTAAATTTGAATTACTGAATTTTAATTATGTCCAAGATATATATGGTTGTGTAACATTCCACGTAACAAATTCAAAGAGTCAGAATACATTTTCACTGACCATGTTACCTGAACACAAGCTACCATTCAGATAGATATTTATTTATCGAAACATGATAGAATCAAAAAAATATGATATTACTGCAACAAGCCCCTGGAGTATATTGAACAATCTTACAGGACTCAACAGAACTCATAGTCATTAGGTAGCCTATTGGAACATAGCCTATAACTGCGTTTTTAGTTAAATATTTAAAGGCAAACTCCTGTTAATGATAGAGCTCATAAAAACAGAAAAGCAAAGAAAACACAAGGGAAGGATTAGTATAAAAAACTGGCCACCAGGGTTACCAGATTCCTGTTATAAGACATCGCAACAAAGAAATCGAAAATGGGCAATAAGCGCCAATTTTGAGCGGAAATGTAGTGAAGGCACAACTTTTAAGAAAAAAATACTTTGAAAAGTGTACTGATTTGAAGGTTACATTGCGAAGCTGCCTAAAAGAGCGCAAATGCATCCAAACAGCACAAATACGGCTCATCTAGTAACACTGATACAGTTTCCTGAAAATACAAGACACAAGATATTGGCCGACGCACAAACAGATGACAAAACCTTTATCTCCTTAATAAAGCCCTTCGTTAGTTTAGTTTCATACAATCGAGTACCATTATTCTAATGCTTTATTTGGATATCTTTAAACATTTGACATATTCCGTCAGTTACATAGAGTATAGGATTTTCATATCAATTTCAAAAGGCTTCAAATCCTCAAATTTCACGCCATCAAGTAACATCATGAATTTCTACTCTTAAGGTCTTCCGCCAATTGACACAAACCGTAAGATTTTTACATCTTTTTCGAAAACGTTCATATCACCAAGAAAAACTTTCCTGATGTTCTGCTCTGAAGATCTTCAAATACTTACTCCGTCAACTGACGTAACACAGAATTTTCATAATTTCTTTACGCAACCTAAATATGGGTATGCTCGCCCGAGTTAGACGAAAAAACAATCACTTGACCAAGAATGTAGTAGGTAGTTGATCAAGATAATAAAATTTAAAAAATTATTATACAAAAATATAAAATCATAAAATTTAAAGACTAGAGGATTTTTTTTGCATAATCAAAACAGCAGTATAAAAAATTTCTTTTCATGAAACTTAGACCGATTTGAATTGTTTTTCAAGACCTCAACTGGGTCTTAATAACCACAGGGTAAAAATGATTGACTAGCTTTCTTATTGCAATAGATACATCCTTAGCTTGACTTAGTATGACATTCTGGGCTGATTGTCTTTTCAAGGAGCGAGGTTAGCTATAAGCGGGGAATAGCCTAGAGCTTTGCAACGAGGCCCAGGAATATACAAATGAACTATATCCATAACTGAACTATTTATCTAAATGTATCGAAATGTAAGATCTAAAAATCTAAATGTATTGAAATGTAAGATGTTATGTATCTAAATGTAAGAGGCTGAAATAACTAGGGCCGAAAGTCATCCCCATACACAACCACATACAGTATGCCTTGGAAAGGCAAGCTACACAGTGGCAATATACCATGTAACAAACCTCTTATATTATACAAGTATTATAACAAACATAATTATTTACAGGTTTATCCCCACACATACCTACACACAGTATGGCTGAGAGGCAAGCTACACAGTGGCAATATGCCATGTAACATACCTCTTATATTCTACAAGTATTATAACAAACATAATTATTTACTGGTTTATCCTCACACATACCTACACACAGTATGGCTGAGAGGCAAGCTACACAGTGGCAATATACCATGTAACATACCTCTTATATTCTACAAGTATTATAACAAACATAAGTAATTACTGATTTCAGTCTATAGGGACTGCCTGACAAAAAAAAACCAACAAGGAAACTCACCCGTTCGAGACTTTCCCCAAGAATATGGGCGGTGGAGTGCCAAAATACTTTTTGGGCTTCCTCGTCGTCAAACTTAAGAAGTTTGAGGGAACAGTCTGCTTCTAAGGGACGATCCAAGTCCCACAAAGATCCATTGACCTTTGATATAACTGTGTTGTCTGCCAAACCTTTACTAAAATAAACAAAGCCATTTAATTGTTGAACTTACAGGAGGTGGGGCACTTACACAAGAGAGGAGGACAGGCGTGCAACTACTACTACCACTAACAAATTGTTGAGCGACCAAAATACCTGTTATAATACACAACACACAAAATACACAATTGTGCTAAGCAGAATAAGGCCAACACCCCCAATCGAGATACTTTTTCACTCGAACTGTTTATTTCTTCCATGAAGTTCCTTTAAATACTTTCCTGCGACATCCTTACGTTTGGTTGAAATGAAATCAACTATTTTTCAGTACACACTCAAGACATGGCTAATTGTAGAAAAAGCCAAGACAGATAGTCCGAGTAATTGGAGAGGCAAATCTAGGATAAGCCCTTTTTAGTATTTGTATAAAAATGATGTCATCCTTCATCCATAAAAAGTGGCTTAACTATCTAAACTTTTCTTCGACTACAGCCACAGAAACTGGGATCAAACCAAGTCTTTTTTATTCCACAAAGCGTATTATTTAACCAAGGGCGTTCAAAAGAATTATAATCGGTCATTCCGAATAACCATGTCGAAGCTCAGCCTTTCGAACCGATTACGTTTTGAACCAAGCTTGACTAGTGTAATTACCATTACTTTTAGAAACATAATCTTGGGACTTATCTTCCCATTCAACCAACAGTTGTTTGCTGTATCTTCCCAAATAGCAAAAACACACTCCATACCTTCTCTATTCTACTTTTTACAACTTCATTGTATCTACTATCCTCACTAATAATGCTTCCTTTGTAGGTGAAGTTACCCACTTTTCCGATCTTCACCTTACCTAATATCACCCCTTCATCCTCATTTATTTTTAGTTGAAAAGATTTACTCTGATTAACATTGAATTCTATACCTACTATCACAGTCAGATCTATTAACCCCCCCCCCCGAAAAAAAATGTTTCCCAAACTTTTACCATTAAACATTAAACCTTCTGCATAACATCAGCCTAGGAAAACTTATTATCCAACTTGATACCACATTCTCTTATAGTTTTTGTTGGGTGAAGATAGAGTTCATTAAAACAGTCCATTTAAACAAGTAACATTATCTTAAGTAATTTCTTCCACGGGAAACACGTATATAATTATAACTTTCGCTTTCATCCTCTTTCTTATAAAACAGTTTAACTTCCTAAAATCATATATCTTCTTTACAAAAAATCATGGTACTTTGTCAATTAGCTGGAACCTACGCAAGAAGTCAAGATTGGTTAATGCAAATGAAATAAAACAAAGTATGATGAAAATATAATAGGTTAGAAATAAATTTGGGCTATATATTTGCACATTAGGGGGATGGGGGTAAAGCATAGCATATATTGAATACATAACCTAACCAGACCTAGGTACCCCTTTCCCCCTAAATTCCCCCAAAAAACAAGTTTAAATGTTGTAAACGCAATAACAAATCACGGTTTTCAATCCAATTCTCTATTGAAAGAAACCCGTATGACTAGTTTCTTAAGCACCTTCCGTGTACAATATATCGCGTGGGTTCCAACTAATTGACAAGTGGCAAAATCATTCAATGTTTTCAGTCTGATCTCTATCCTCGTAAACACCAACACATATCGAAAATACATTTAGCAGTCTATCCTTGATAACTTCCCTTGATAACTTCCTTGATAACTTCCTTGATAACTTCTAATCCTTTTAGGCATCCTCTATCCTTTTAGGCAAAAAATCTATCCTTTTCCTCTATCTTTTTAGGCAATCCTTTTAGGCATCCTCAAGACCTTGATAACTTCCAATCCTTTTAGGCATCCTCTATCCTTTTAGGCAAAAAATCTATCCTTTTCCTCTATCTTTTTAGGCAATCCTTTTAGGCATCCTTAAGACCTTGATAACTTCCAATCCTTTTAGGCATCCTCTATCCTTTTAGGCAAAAAATCTATCCTTTTCCTCTATCTTTTTAGGCAATCCTTTTAGGCATCCTCAAGACCTTGATAACTTCCAATCCTTTTAGGCATCCTCTGACTAATTTTCATTATTAACTCGTCTTGTATTTTTCGTCGCTTTTCTATTTTGTTTGTCACATAGATCTGTGGATAATTTTTAGAAAGTTCAATTACTTCTAAATTGCATCAGCCATGCATTTCTGATGAAAGTGCATTAGCCCCCCCCCCCCCCCTTTGCGCAAATAGAACAATATAAACAGGTGAGAAATCGCAGGTGAAATACACACACACACGCACATACACTTTTACATAAGATTTGGTAGCGTAGCAGTAACAGCACTTGCCCGTGGCCTTGGTAGCTTGGGTTTGAACTTTAGATAGGACAATTTTTGTCTTATATAATACTGAATGTTAGTCTTAGATACGACAAAAAGTAGCAAAAAATACACACACGCACATACACTTTTACATAAGATTTGGTAGCGTAGCAGTAACAGCACTTGCCCGTGGCCTTGGTAGCTTGGGTTTGACTTAGATAGGACAATTTTTTGTCTTATATAATACTGAATGTTAGCCTTAGATACGACAAAAAGTAGCAAAAATACACACACGCACATACACTTTACATAAGATTGGTAGCGTAGCAGTAACAGCACTTGCCCGTGGCCTTGGTAGCTTGGGTTTGAACTTTAGATAGGACAATTTTTGTCTTATATAATACTGAATGTTAGCCTTAGATACGACAAAAAGTAGCAAAAAATACACACACGCACATACACTTTTACATAAGATTTGGTAGCGTAGCAGTAACAGCACTTGCCCGTGGCCTGGTAGCTTGGGTTTGAACTTTAGATAGGACAATTTTTTGTCTTATATAATACTGAATGTTAGCCTTAGATACGACAAAAAGTAGCAAAAAATACACACACGCACATACACTTTTACATAAGATTTGGTAGCGTAGCAGTAACAGCACTTGCCCGTGGCCTGGTAGCTTGGGTTTGAACTTTAGATAGGACAATTTTTTGTCTTATATAATACTGAATGTTAGCCTAGATACGACAAAAGTAGCAAAAATACACACACGCACATACACTTTACATAAGATTTGGTAGCGTAGCAGTAACAGCACTTGCCCGTGGCCTTGGTAGCTTGGGTTTGAACTTTAGATAGGACAATTTTTTGTCTTATATAATACTGAATGTTAGCCTTAGATACGACAAAAAGTAGCAAAAAATACACACACGCACATACACTTTTACATAAGATTTGGTAGCGTAGCAGTAACAGCACTTGCCCGTGGCCTTGGTAGCTTGGGTTGAACTTTAGATAGGACAATTTTTTGTCTTATATAATACTGAATGTTAGCCTTAGATACGACAAAAAGTAGCAAAAAATACACACACGCACATACACTTTTACATAGATTTGGTAGCGTAGCAGTAACAGCACTTGCCCGTGGCCTTGGTAGCTTGGGTTTGAACTTTAGATAGGACAATTTTTTGTCTTATATAATACTGAATGTTAGCCTTAGATACGACAAAAAGTAGCAAAAAATACACACACGCACATACATTTTACATAAGATTTGGTAGCGTAGCAGTAACAGCACTTGCCCGTGCCTTGGTAGCTTGGGTTTGAACTTTAGATAGGACAATTTTTGTCTTATTAATACTGAATGTTAGCCTTAGATACGACAAAAAGTAGCAAAAATACACACACGCACATACACTTTTAACATAAGATTTGGTAGCGTAGCAGTAACAGCACTTGCCCGTGGCCTTGGTAGCTTGGGTTTGAACTTAGATAGGACAATTTTTTGTCTTATATAATACTGAATGTTAGCCTTAGATACGACAAAAAGTAGCAAAAATACACACACGCACATACACTTTTACATAAGATTTGGTAGCGTAGCAGTAACAGCACTTAAACCGTGGCCTTGATAGCTTGGGTTCGAAGGCCAATTTCGGCCATTTTTGAAAGGTAATCTATGCAACCAAAAGGTTATTTTTGAACAGGGCGGAAGAAGTGTCAGCCCACTGCAATAAATTGCTAAATTTATAGGTATTCACTATAACACATGACTTGAGTGTTTTTCAAGGGCAACAAGAGAACTATTGGGGGATGTTTACATGGATATTAAGAATCTGAGTATATATTTTTTATTGGTCTAGTAACGGAAAAAATAACCTCCCCCACCCCTCCATTTTGCAGCTTGGAGTAACAATGTGGCGTGAGCAAGGGAATCCGAAGCCTGTTTTACATTATGTCGTCCCAGGACCAACTGAACCGGAAGCATTGGCATCAATCTATGCAGTTGTAAGTGCTGACCTGTCATTTGCATAGCCTGACGTCACCTCCATCGAAAGGTCTTACACCCTACAGTCGACAGCTGAAGCCTTTTACCCTTGCGCACTCTTAAGGACCGAAAACCAAAACGCAGTGGTTCCCAACCGAAATTGGTCCAGACCCCCACCAAGGGTCTTTCACCCATGAAGTATACCCTGGTGTCAACTTTATTGCTCACTTGACTCACTACGTTCAGCATCTTTCAATATATGCGTGTTAAAGTAACGTTATGGTTTCAGTTTATCTATTTTTTTTATAGCCAACTTTAAACTCTATTGCTTCTGATTAAACTACACTTTCAAATATAAGCTGCAACTTCTTCAGCTCTTTGGTGTTGTATGGCACCAATGCTTTGCCACATCCTAATCTGCTGTGCCATATCTCAATTTTAAGCTGCAGCTGTTTGGTATCTAAAGGTGCCATATGAATAAAGGCTTATACAACAACTTTATGTTTCTCTCTTGATTCAACTGATTCAGCTTCTTCAGCTCTTTAGTGTCGTATGGTACCAATGTTATGCCACATCTTAATATGCTTTGCCACATCTCAATTTTAAGCTGCAGCTGTTTGGTATCTAAAGGTGTCCTATGAATACAACAACTTAATGTTTCTCTCTTGAATAATTTATCTCTTAATTCAATAGAAGGAAAGTTAGAGAGACAGATAAACATACGAAGTTAGGTTTTAAAGATAAGCTAAGTACAAAAAACCCGTACCTAATTCCACAAGCCACTTCATATGGAGTAGTTCTCCACGACTGCCCATAAATTTCTTTCCCGTCAGGTAACGTGATTTTGATGGGCTTTGGCTCTTTTGCTTTCAGATCTTCTTCAGCTTCAGCCTTCAGCCTATTCCACATTTGCATCCGCTCCTAAATAATTTGATATGTTGAAATACTTGATACTTTGAAATAATTTGATATGATTAAATAATTTGATATAGGATATACGTCATTGGATATACATGCTTTTAAAGATATGCACAAAGGGGGAAGAGATCCCTTCCTGATATTAAATAATGGAATTCCTCGAAAAATCGCAATGTAAAAATTGGTTTTTTATTATTTCAGCCCAAAAGGAAAAATCCTTTTACCACCATTCACCCCCCCCCCCCCTCCCCCATACTAAAATCACACCTGTGCTCAGTTATACATACGTACCTCAACGCAAAAAAAAGGAAACAGGGTCCCCCAAAAACTAAAATAGTTTTGGACATAGACGTAAAATAGTCAAGTTTTACCACCAAAGTAAATCCCACCACTCTAAGAAAAACTTCAACTTCAAAAAACAATAAACATAATACACCTCTTTTTCCAGTGATAAATGTCGGATCATTAACGGAGTGGTCTGATGTGATCAAACTAGTCACAAATTTCTCGACGTTACAAACGAGAAATAAAAATATGTTTAAAGTGGGCATTCCAAAATAAATCTAGTAGCCTACATCACTTCCCATTTTCATAGCATTTTGTATTGAAGGATAACTTGGAATTAAAATTATTAGTGTTGCTGATCCTGATGGAATACAGCAGGAGTTTCTGAAAGTCAGTAGCGCATCCATTAGGTCACTTTCCCCAACCATGGTGGGAAGTCATGATAGTTCCTTTCAGAGGCAACGCTATAGCGTTGCCTATAGTAAAGGCCAGACGACTCCAATGTTTTTATTTTTTTTTTTCCAGAGGCACTTCACATGAAAGGGGTCGTCGTAGAAACTTCAAAGGGAGCTCTTTCGATTGGAAATCGAGAGTTCTAGTGCCCTTTTTAATAGTCGAAAGTGATTGGAGGGCAACTAGCCCCCCCCACGCCCATCGTTCCCTCAAACACATCCAATCAAAATTTTGAGATAGCCATTTTGTTCAGCGTAGTCGATTTCCAAATGGAAAATATGTTTTTGAGGGGGACACTCCCCCACAACCCTCAGGGCAAGGGTTTTAAGTTATGCCCTGGGGGCATATAAAGTTTTTATAGAAGGCGTTGTCGTAGAAACTTCAAAACAGGCTCATTCGATTGGAAATTCAAAGGGCCAGTGCCCTTTTAAATAGTCGAAAGTGATTGGAGGGCAACTAGCCCCCCCCCCCCCACGCCGATCATTTCCCCAAACACATCCAATCAAAACTTTGAGATAGCCATTTTGTTCAGTGTAGTTGATTTCCAGATAGAAAATATGATTTTGAGGAGGACACTCCCAAACAACCCTCAGGGCAAGGGTTTTAGGTTATGCTCTGGGGGCATATAAGGTTTTTATAGAAGGCATTGTCATAGAAACTTCAAAACAGGCTCATTCGATTGGAAATTCAAAGGCTAGTGCCCATTTTAATAGTCGAAAGTGATTGGAGGGCAACTAGCCCCCCCACGCCCATCATTTGCCCAAACACATCCAATCAAATTTTGAGATAGCCATTTTATTCAGCGTAGTTAATTTCTAGATGGAAAATGTTTTTGAGGAGGACATTCCCCCATAACCCTCAGGGCAAGGGTTTTAAGTTATTCCCTGGGGGAATATAAGGTTTTTATAGGAGGCGTTGTTGTAGAAACTTCAAAAAAGGCTCATTCGATAGGAAATTCAAAGGGCTAGTGCCCTTTTTAATAGTCGAAAGTGATTGGAGGGCAACTAACCCCCCTCTCACGCCCACCTTTTCCCCAAACACACCCAATCAAAATTTTGAGATAGCCATTTTATTAAACGTAGTTTTAAGTTCTGGAAATTACAACTCCCCCACAGCCCTCAGGGCAAGAGTTGTAAGTTTTGCCCTGGGGGCATATAAGGTTTTGTATAGACAACGTTGTCATAGAAACTTCAGAAAGGGCTCATTCGATTGGAAATTTAAATGGCTAGTTCCCTTAATAATAGTCGAAAGTGATTCTAAGGCAACTGACTCCCCTTCCACGCCCACAATTTCCACAAACACATCCAATCAAAATTTTGATATAGCCATTTTGTTCAACGTAGTTGAAATTTCTGGAAATTATATGTTTGAGCAGGACATTCCCCCCACAGTCTTCAGGAGTAAGGGTTATAAGTTAGGCTATGCCCTGGAGGCATATATAGTTCTTATGGAAGGAATGCTCGTATAAACTTCAGAGAGGGCTCATTTGATTGGAAACTGAAAGTTTTAGTTCACTTTCTAAGCGTCAAAAGATATTGGACGGTAACCAGCTCCCCCCCCAAACTGTTTTCCCAAATGCGTCCAATAAAATTTTAAGATAGCTATTTTGTTAAAAATAGTTCAAAGATCATATAACTAAAATTTCGGTGTCGACACAACCCACCAGTGCCCCGGGGCAGGCGTTGTAAGTTATGCCCTGGGGGCATATATGGGTCTTATGGAAGGGATGTTTGTATTAATTTCAAAGAGGGATTATTTGATCGGAAATCGAAAGTTTTAGTTCACTTTTTAAGAGTCAAAAGAGATTGGAGGGCACCTAGCCCCCCCCCCCTCCACGCCCTTTTTTCCTCAAACCCATCCGATAAGAACTTTGAGATAGTTTTTTTTTAATAGTTCAAAGACCATATAAAGAAAACTCAGGGGGCCAACACAGCCCCCCAGGACCCGAGGGCAGGTGTTGTAAGTTATGCCCTGGGGGGATATATGGTTCTTATTGAAGGGATGCTCGTAAAAAATTCAGAGGTGGCTCATTTAATTGGAAATTGAAAGTTCTAGTTAAGTTATTTTGAGTCAAAAGAGATTGGAGGGCAACTATCCCCCACGCCCCTTTTCCCCAAATGTATCCAATAAAAATTTTGAGATAGCCATTAAGTTAAAAATTTCTCAAAAGTCACATAATGAAAACTCAGGTGTCGTCACAACCCCCCAGGGCTCGGAAGCAGGCGTTGTAAGTTATGCCCTGAGACATATATTGTTTGTATGAAAGCGATTCTCGTATAAACTTCAGAGCGGGCTCATTTGATTGAATATTGAAAGTTCGAGCTCACTTTTTAATAGTCAAAAGAGATCCGAGGGAAGCTGCCCCCCCCACACGCGTTCTTTTTCAAAACCAATCTGATGAAAATTTTGAGATAGACATCTTGTTAAAAAAATAGTTCAAAGATCGGATAAGAAAAACTCCGGTGTCAATACAACCCCCCCGGGCACAGGGGAAGGCGTTCTGAGTTATGCCTTAAGGGCATCTATGGTTCTTATGAAAGGGATGCTTGTATAAACATCATAGAGGGCTCATTTGATTGGAAATTGAAAGTTCTAGTTCACATTTTAAGAGTCAAGAGAGTTAAACTAGCCCCCCCCCCCAAGCTCTTTTTTCCCCAAACCAGTCCGCTACAAATTTTGAGATAGCCAGTGTTTTGGAAATTATTCAAAAATTAGATAACAAAAACACCCCCAAGACCCCGGGGCATTGGCGTTGTAAGTGTTGTCCTGGGGGCGTATATGGTTCTTATGACAGGGATGCTAGTATAAACTTCAAAGAGGGCTCATTTGATTGGGAATTGAATGTTCTAGTTCAAATTTTAAGAGTCAAAAGATATCCGAGGACAACTAGCCCCCCCCCCACACACACCCTTTTTTCCCCAAGCCCATCCGATTAATTTTTTATAAGAACCATTTCATTAAAAATAGTTCAAAGGTCAGATAAGAAAAATTCCTTTGTCGACAGAACCGCAAGGCCCGGAGGCAGGCGTTATGAGTAATGTTCTAGGGGCATATATAGTTCTTATGGAAGGAATGCTCGTATAAACTTCGGAGAGGGCTCATTTGATTTGAATTGAAAGTTCTTGTTCACTTTTTAAGAGTCAAAAGAGATCGGAAGGCAGCTAGCCCCCCCCCCTCCTCCACGCCCTAAATGCATCAGATAAAAATTTTGAGATAGACATTTTGTTAAAAATAGTTCAAAGTTCTGATAACAAAAAACTCCGGTATTGACACAGCCCCCCAGGGTTCAATTGAATATGAATATCAAGCTTAAAACGAAAAAAAATATTTTTCCTATTGAAGTATAAATGAAACTCAAAACGAACAGAAATTAAATAAACCATCAATACAAACAAACATACAATAGATATTAATATAAATTAATAAATAAATCTTAAAGCAAGTGAAACTTAAATTGAATATGCAGAACAAGCTTGACACAAACAAAAATCACCACAAACAAGAGTTTGGGTATGACCTCCTTCTCTTTCTGTAAAAGTCCAAAACCCACTGCGTCATTGGCGCTTTACTGAAAACTATATGCGCCTTGAACAGTCTTGGAAAGTATAAACAACATTAAATTGAATATTTGATGTATAATGATATTAATTGTTGAAAGATCCATCAGTTCAAGAATTTATTTCACTGTAATTGTATTTTTATTTTCAATGTTGTAAGAACTGGAAAAGAAAATATTTGCAATATAATCCGTTTTCAGTTGAGCGCCAATGACGCAGTATGCTTTTGGTTTTTATTTACAGTTAGGAAAGGAGGCAGTATCCAAACACTTGTTTGTAGGGAAAATATATTCTTCTTTAACAACTTTAAAAAGAACTAATAAATTAAACTGAATATTTGATGCATAATGATATTAATTGCTGAAAGTTCATCAGTTCAAAATGTTAGTATAATTTTAATGTTTATTTTCAATATTAAAACAAAAGAAAATATTTGTCATAAAATTTGTTTTCAGTAAAGTGCCAATGACTCAGTAGGTTTTAGGCTTCTGCAGTGAAGCGATACCCAAATTCTTGTTTGTAGTTATTTTTATTCGATTCAAACTTGATTTGCATATTCAATTTAAGTTTCACTGGCTTTAAGATTTATTTATTCATTTACATTTCATAGTCTTACCAGTCATGCCGCTAATTACTGACAAGGGTCATTCTTGGGCACATCCAAGCAATCAGTGATTAACTTCAACAATTAGTGGCCATCTCAGAATATCGAGCTTGCTCCCGACCAAAAACGTCAACAGTTGATCAGATTTTCAGTTGTTCAGAACAAGACAAACACCTTGAACTCGACTGCACTACAACTTTTACAAATTTTAAATAGGCATTCAACCTCATGAAAAAGCGGTTTATGACATGCGTTTTCTTCACTTTGGCATCTCAACAAACTTGGTCTCTTTGATCAGAGGCACGTACACGAAGTTCAGGAACGGTAGGTATTTTCAAAGACCACACTGTCTTTGCATGACGACAAATAACAGTTCAAATAGGGATAAACCTTTTTATTAGACGGTGAAAAAACTGTCAAAAAAATACTTCATATTTCAGTCACATATATATCATCAGAAGACCGTCATCAGCAGACATACAGGTATTTTCAAGTATATCTGCTGATAACGGTCACTGTTTATGTGATCGAAATATCCAACATTTTTTTTATGTTTCTTTTTACTTTCTAATAAAAGGATACGGCTTTGAAACATCAACCGATGTTTTGCAGGTTTGCTTGCTATCACTGATTTATCTCTTCAGTCTCTTTTTTATTTGTATTCCCTTTGACTCTTGGATAACCCACCCTGTGCCCTCATAGAAGGAGTTGTCACAGACAACTCATAGAAGGAGTTGTCACAGAGCTTACGTTGATGATTTAGACTTAGCTACTGATTACCCCATTGACTTCCTGTCTCAGATATCATCAATTTGACCACCAACGCTTTTGGCATGACCATCAACTGCTCAAAAAAAGCATGTGCTCCTTACGGAAACCCAATTCCCACCTTCCAGCTAACAGCTGATATTACAGAGTGAATGAAAAAATTTAACTAACGTGGTAACTTACGCAGCTCTGACAATAACCACTTGAAAGACACCAAGAAACGCATAACGTCAAGACAGCCAATGTTTCAAAGTCAACAGAATATAGTGGCCCTTGACAAAATATAACGGGAACAACTAGATGGTTTAAGCACACTAACATATGGGATGTACTCGTCTCCTAAAGACAACCTTTAAAAGCTTGGGCACAATTCTCACTCTAGAGCCCCTCCCCCTTCCAAAAAAAGGAGTGAAGTGATAATTATTCATTGCTTAGGCTATTGTGTCTGGCAGAAGATGGAAGTTCATAAAGGAGATAAATCAATAGACGGGTGTCAGGAGAGGCCGCAACACAACCTTCGAAGATGGGTGGGAGTTAAGTCGAAGTTAAGACAACATTCCAAGTATAATTAGAGCAATTAAGACAGGGACTAGGACCCCCCCCCTCCTCTCCATCCCCCTTACAATTAAAAAACATTTAATAAATCAGAGGTTAATATTACCATAGATATCCAAAAGCAAATGTACTAAGTACATGTTTTACAAATAATTTTTGACTCTTCCTTAGTTGTTAATTAAGAATCTTTGAAGTCACTATCTACAATTTGAGGATAATTGTACTGTTATATCAGCGTCCTAAATACAACCCTGCAAGTTTCATAAATGTTTTTGCTCTACAACAGTAGTCCAAAAGTAATAACGTAAATTTATGTACATTTTTTTTGCAAAATCTTTTTTTTTGTAAGACAGGTTTAAAATAAATAATAATAAACATAATTTATTTTACATTTCTTAAATAATCTTTGTTTTCCACAAAAGATGGCACTTAGGGATTTCTGTTTGCATTTAGGAATTTCTGAGTTTTGTTTGAGTTTTATTAACTTGTCCACATTTCCGTCATTCTTCTAGTGTAAATGCTGTTTTTTTAGATGTACTGTCTTCTTCTCCTTAATTTTTTTTTCTATTTATACTATTGTCTTTTTCGATTTTTTTTGTAGACGGATTTTCAATTTAATAAATCCATATATTCCGAAGCTCATTAAAAACAAAACTTAAGCTCAAATTTTATAAAATACATATGATTAATAAATACTTAAAAGAAGATGCCAAAAACTTACTTCAATAAATGCTGGCCATGGATTTAATTCACAAGCTTGCTGAAGGGGCTTAACTTTTTCTATGGGTGCCATCTGAAAGAAGATATTTAAAAAAAAAAATAATAAACAATGATAATGATGATAATAATGCTTCTTCTACAATTTTTTTTTCGCTTTTTTTAGAAAAAAAATTATCGGAAAAATATAATTTTATATAACCTGAAGCAACAGGCAGTTTCCACTGGCTGTTGTAGAACAGACCCATATTTCTAGTGAAAATTAGAAAAATGTATTCAAAGCACAGAAGGCACGAGAAGAAAATTTGGAGACAATTGAGACAAGACTTTGTACACTTATATTTGATACATGACATGCATCAGAAATTCGAGCAAAGGATGAATAGAATGCACACATTAACACGTGTTTTGACAGTATGTAATCAATGAACAAGTTAGTCACAAGCTGAGTTCCACAAGGGCTATTCTTGTCCAAGTTAGGGTCTACATGCTAGATACTACTACTACTAACAACTCACCGCAGCACCAAGCCACCTGAGGCCAACACAGCTACGCACGCTCCTCCTCCATCCCAACCTATTCAGAACCTCCCTTTTTACACCCTCCCAGGAAGTTCCCATTTCCTTTAAATCTTTCTTTACATGCTAGATAAGGCTGGATCTATTTACCTGTTGGATAACTAGAGAGCTACCATAAATCTTCAAAATTAATAGGATCAGTTTAACATGATAAATTTGTATTTATTCAAAAAAAGTTATTGTTCAGGTAGCCTACTGCTATTTAAGTGTTGGGTTAAATTATTTAAATTGTTTTTACCACCTACTCTTATTTATTGGCCAAACTGTGTTTATCTTTTTTGTCTTTGTCCTTTAAGATGTGCTTTGTATTTGATTTGTAGTAAATAACTGTATTATAAACACAAAATAAAAATTTGTGCCGATAAAAAAAAAGTTATAAGCAACAATCAAGTTTGTGTAAACCTAGACCGAATATCTAAGGCAAGTAGCCTACACAAAGAGAGAGAGAGAGGGGGGGGGTGTCAGTCATCGGACTGTTGCCTTAAGCAAATGCAGGTTTTTGTCAAAGAATTCCCCTTCCTCCTAGAACAAGAAACTTGTAGTTGCAAGGCAATTACCAAATTACCTTGACAATATTATAACTATTACTATGCATGTTTATATATTCTACAACTGTAAATATTTATTACTTAAACTATACAAATACTATACTACTATAGTTACACTACTGTGTCATATAATAATACTAGAATTATACTGTTATGCTATAACATTATTACTATAAGTCATTCATTTCAGCACCATGGCTGTACTGCTTTTCATTCCATTCAGTCGAGAAACCCACACTCAACCCTCTTCTATGGGGTTGAGAGTAGCTGTAGCATAGCTGAGCATGAACATCTGAGAGCATCTGAAGCATGGCTATATACTGCTTTTCATTCCATTCAGTCAAAAACCCTCTTCTATGAGGGTCTGGCTTCTTTTAGATTCTCCTTCAGGATCACCGTCCTTGTAGATGTCTCTGGGAGATAGTCATAAGTACAGTCTTTGTGATAATCCTTCATCCATAGAGCATGGCCTAGGTTTCAGTGGCGGATCCAGGATTTTTTGGGGGGTGGGGGGGGGCAAAATAGGTTGAACCAATAAACTTGCGTTAGGAGCAAGTTTAATTAACGCAAACTTGTGTTAATCAAGTATATTACACTACTTCAGACTATTTTAGGGGGGGGGGGGCTTGCGCAACCCTCGCCCTTCCCCTGGATCCGCCACTGTTGGGTTTCTTAGCCTTTCTTTCATCATAGCCGTAGAAAGTGTGACCAAACCACATTTTCGTACAGCTTACCGTTTGATATAGGGTCAGTCAAACAAGTACCTAAATTGGCTTACCTAATCAGCAAAATTAGCATATAATTTGCTGCTAAGCTAAATTAGCACCTAATTAGGTAATAAGCTAAATTAGCATCTAATTAGCTACTAAGCTAAATTAGCACCTAATTAGCTAATAAGCTAAATTAGTGAATACCTAATTAGCTAAATTACACAGTCTTCAGATCTTCAAAACACCCACATTTCAAAAACAGACATAACTGTTGGTATTACTGTGGCTTCCAATGGTCTAATACTAGTTTAAAGACTTGGCGTCTTATTCTTTCAAGATCCTTTAACTGCAACTATCCAGTAACATTGATTTATACGGCATTAAAATTGTCTGTATAACCTAAGTCTAGAAGATTCTTTCCTTCTGATACGATACTATATTCTCCTGTAGCCTTTGTTGTCGTCCATAGGACAAAATCCATCAGAACAACCCCTTATAAATGGGCATAGGACACAATTCTTGGTTCTTGACACATTTCATGGACTCAATTCTTGGTTCCAGATCAAAACTAGCAACTAACCTCATTTTCAGCAAACTGAATCAATATTATTCTTGTACTAACCGCTTTAATATACTTATTTAGCATATCATAGAAGGACAAGACCTTCACTGAAGCTTTACTAGGAGCTTAATAAGGAAATACATCTCTTGTTCAACAATAATGACAAGACAATCATTTTGTTAATCCTTAAGATAGCACTAGTTTTTCTCTAACAATAGGAGATACTCATTGAGGTCTTAGTGTTTGACCTGACCTTCAACTCAAGTTCTTTGATGGATCAAATAGTTTTTTTCTACTTCATTGAAGCCATTATAACCACCAAAAGAGTAATATTTAATTGACGTCTAAATTGCCAAAAAATAACACGGAAGTTGGCCTTAATACAGGATTATTTCAATATAAAAATGACATACATCTAGGACAATAGATGTCAAAGATTACAAAAGATAGTTCAAACTAAAATTACAAAGTTTCAAATGCATGGTCTTATAAACAGTTTACAATGAAAAATTGAAGCATTCTTCACTAGAGGTAATTTATAGAAGGCCTTCAAACCTAATTTATTGGCTGGGTCTAATTTCTAGGTCTAGTCGCCAGAGCCCCATACACATAAGATGTTGAAAAGTGATTTAAGGCAATAATTAACTTACTTCCAGAAACTTTTTTACATGCTGACCAAAGGTCTGCATTGCACAGTTACCGATCTCCTGATTCAATGCCTTCGACCGGAGTGCGATGCGTGGGGGGGGGGGGGGGTGACAAATCATCCCACACTTCTTGTGTGCCCCCAAGATTAAAGGCAATACGGTAACTTAAAATCATTTCGTGAGTTTATGTACTGGCTGACCATCACAAAGATAAGGAACACAATAGCAAATTTTCTCAGGGGACTAGCCATGATTAAGAGTTAACAAGAATCAGTGGTTAAACTAAGAAATCTGACTCAAGAGACAATGAAATTTTAAGTCTGTTATGTCAGCAAGCTTCTGAATCAATTTCACAAGCTCTATAATATAAGCTTTCAAAATAGTTAAAATCTGCCATTTATATATATTTTTATTTTTTGATGAAACAGTTTCAAGTGATAATAATGAATGTGGAATGTTCATTCTAACAATTTATTTTTTGCCTGTTTTACAAGTATTGTTGTTTTTAAGTGCCTTTAATGTTTTGTCCCATTATGACCCCAATATTAATATTCGGCCCTCCAGGGCTTGTGGTAGCAATGAAATAATTGCTGTCCTTTGAACCATTATCAAGGGGAATGCTCATTCTTCCTTATGTGACAAACACAGCACAGATGACGCATGCTAAAAGTGTTCCTAAAAACTAAACAGGGCAACTTTTGGGTAAGAATCTAAATTTTGTGGGAGGTAGGTTTGATTTTACCAAAACTATTTGAAGTGTTTTTTAGACATTTCTGGAAAATAAAGTTGATTTCCCTTTTTATGTAAAAAAAATAAATGCAAATTTCAATCATTTTTTTTTAAATAGTCCACTCCCCTTTTGCTATTAAGTTTTTTTTTTCTGATTCCAATTCAAGTGCCTGCATCCTCAAAGGCAAACGTAGATTCAAGAGGTTTTTTTTTTATAAAATTTTTGTCCAGATGACTAGAACCTGAATAGCCTTTGAACAAAATGAGAATCATTCAATAACTTGATTCAAACACCCAGACTAACCTTAGCAGATAGTTGACGTTTGCTAGCGCTTCTAACTTGTATCTTCTTGATAAGGTCACAGGCAAAACTGTTCACTTGAGTTTTTTCTAATATTCTAGAACTAAGTGCTTCAACATGGAATAACCACCGCATCAGATGTGAATAACTCTGTCTGATGTCTTTTTGATCAGTTATGAGATCTTCAGAATTATTAAAATTTAATGCAACTTTCACTGCTGAAAAGAGTTCTCTATCAGAGTTGGATAAGCCATAACAATCAATATAGCTGTTATCTTCCAAGTAGCTGTTTAATTGTGTTAGCTCAGAGGAAAATAAATGGATGTCTGACATTTATTTTATTGGTAATTCAAGGAATTGTCTTCCAAGAACCTAAAGACAGGAGGACATTAATTAAGTCTGGTACCACACAAACAAATCTTAAACTAGTAACTCTTCCATACAACAACAAAAAAGAAAATTAAAGTGTCAAATAAAATAAATGGCAACATAAACTTGTCTCAAATATGTCAAAAACAGTAAATCTGATATCATGATTATCATGAGATAGCTAATATATAATCCCATGATGTTATGTACACTAACATTATAGTTTTTTAAGTCTTGGGAGGGAGTTTTATTTTCCAATATTTAAAAAAAAAAACAAGTTTTTATTCACTAATTTTTTTATTTATTTAAATTTTGTAAAAGCCTAAAATTGGAGCTGTTGAAAGGGAAACATATTAGGCAACAATTCTTACTGCACAACATGCAGAAAAAATAAATTGCTCAATTTTGACTGCAATTCTATTATACTCCCCTCCCCCTCCCTAGTGTGCAAATATATAATCCGAATTATATATTTCCCATGCCCTTTGCCACTCATCAGTCTTGTCTCAAGCAGTGTAGCCATAAGTTGACTCAATAGAGACGAATAAAAAAAACGGAAAAACACATACGAAATAAAACATTAGGGGTTTGGGGGGGTAAAATAGTAGAATTGCAGTCAAAATATGTTAACTACAAATATTCTGCATATTATGAAATAAAAATTGTTCTATTAACAGGTTTCTTTCTCAACAGCCACAATTCTAGGCTTATAGCATTTATTTTATATTCCTTTTGATAAAGGCTTCTGGACACAAAGCCAAAATATTTGGACTTTATTATTACGAGCAAAGAATGTATTTTTTCCACTATAACGTTTTTCTATGTTTTCAATTCGTTTTATTTGCTTATGATACAACTAATATGAATAGTAATTAATTAATACACACATATTTTAGTTTACGGCTAGGGTATACTTTGTCATTTTAGCAAATCCTTCTAAAGCAGAGCCTTCTTAATAAGAAACAGAGAATATCACATCTTATTGTCAATTTTGATTACCTCAAAGATATTTAAATTTTCAATAATTGTTCAATACTTTATGGCTCCTACCATAATAAAAAAAAACTAATAAAAAACAGCTAAATGAGCTCTGCAACTGCTAAAAAAATGTTATAAACTGCTATAAAAAGCTAATCTAAATAAAGCAAGATCTAACTAATCTCTTGCAAAATAGTTTTACAGTAATTAAACTAACTGTGGTGGAAACCCTGAACAGAGGTATCAAATTGACATAAAATATAAATATATAAATGAAAATAAGTCAGTGAGATGAGGAAAAGAAGTTAAAAGAGTCAGATTGCATAAAGCCCAATACATTTTGATTTTACTCGTATTCATAAATTAATTCAAATTCTTTAAATTCTAATAAACTCTTTAAATTCCTGTGAAAAACATAATTTCTACTTTTTAGTCTCTGATTTTATTATCATGAACTCATGTTTATTTTTGTTTCTGTTACCTTTAGTACATACTTGTTGTAGCATGTCTTTCCTCTAAGCTTTTCAACAATTAATTAAGCACTTATTTTAACTAATAATTATTACCAAGCACTAGTCTTTGTATAACTTCATGACAGAAAAGTGCTAGCAACCACATTTCAATAGCTTCTTTGACCAAGTTGTCTATGTTGAAGTTTTTAAGAATTAAATTATAAAAGAAAACAAGTTTTTTTTTCAAATGAAAGTAAGGAGCAATATTAAAACTTAAAACATACAGAAATAATTCTGTATATGAGGGGGAGGGGGGATGCCCCTTCCTCATGCCTTGCTCTTTCTTTAAAGTCATGAAGTTCTTTAAAAGTATTTGGATTCAAACTAAACTGCCCTTTTGTTTGAGCAGTCTTTCTTAAAGAATTGTAACAAAAAGTCAAGATTTAGTGTATAGAGTGAGGATTGATAAATAATTTCTGCTCATTTAAAGTTTTAATGTAAAATCCTTACTTTCCTTTAAAAATACTTGTTTTTTTATTTAAAATTCTCAATGTTTTTCAAATTAAGCTTGAAAATCTCCTTCCCTTTCTACCCCCCTCTCCGCATTAAACCCCCCAGGAAACTTTCCTCCCCAGAGAAAATTTATGTGCAAAAAATTCTGTATATTCCCCAATAGCAAATACTATACATGAAGAACAGGCAATTTGCATAAATTACAGCCCTTTCCCCAGAACTGTAGGGGGTCAAGTCATCCACAAAGGCATTGTTATTGGATCTTTCAACTATGCTGAATCAAATGACTGTCTCAAAATTTTATCAGATGTCTTTGGAGATAAAAGGGGTGTTGTCTAGTTACCTTCTAATTTTTTTGGTCACCTCGAAAGACACTAAAGCTTTTAATTTTCATTTAAACAATCCCTCTCTCAATCTTTTGTGACCATTGGTTTGATAAAATCAACCCTGGGAATGACAGATCTTTCTTCCATCAAAATAATAAATTCCACAATTTTATAAATGGGACATTAAAACATCTTAAAACAGGTTTCTAGACAGAATTTCACAAAGAAGAGAAGAAAAATATATGAGAGATTTTGTTTTGTTTGTAAAGGCTTCTGGAAGTGAGGCCAAAAATTTGAACTTTTATTATTATATTTGTATAAATAAGTTATCAAAATTCTTTATCTATTGTTTATGCATTTTTAATTCAGCTGCATTTGAAGCTGATTCAGAAACGGTGACTATTATTTTGAGTTGAAGAAATATGTCTTCAATACGTTATTTTTTTTCACTGTGCCACTTAGTACAGAAAGAGTTGAAAATGAGGATGCTCATTTGATTGGGAATTGGAAGTTCAACTGCCATTGTAAAGTCAAAGCAATTAGACGGCAACCAGCCATCTCCCCCATGCTCTTTTTTGCTGACCCCAAAGAGACATTGGGTAAAATTTTTAGAGTTATTTTGTTCAAAATAGTTGAAAGTTCCAATAAAATTTATTTAGAGTCAAAATGACCCCCCATAGCCAAGTATTGTAAATTATACAATTTCCTCCTTGTTTATTACAGCAAAAGGGGTATGTTTGGTTCTTGGTCTGCAAAAAGGTTAAGAGTATCAAAGTAAAATATACAGGAATGTTGAGGAAGATATTAAGTAAAACCAAAACACACTATGTGCATAAAGATTGTCAAAAGGGCACATCAGCAGTATTTCAGGAGTGATTGAGGTATAAAATTGAAACTCTTAGGGAGGCTACTACTACTACTATTGAATCAAGACCTTCTCCATACATGTTGTCAAAATGATATAAATGCAATATCTCAGAAAAAAATAGGGCACAAGTTGGCAATTTCAGGGAAAGGAGATGGAGTTGTAAAACTAAACCAAAATGTATTATGTGCATACAGGTTGTCAAAATGGTGTATCTGCAATATCTCAGGAGCAGTTGAGGGTCTTACAACCCTCAGGAGTAGTTCAAGAACATTTATTTGTTTGACTAAATGGAAAAAAAAACAATGTGTTGACTGATTTATTACTCATAGTAGACACATATCAGGGTTCCCAACCATTAGAAATTGTATGGCATGTGTAGCAGAAGTTTTCCATGAGCAGATTTATTGGTGTAGTGGAGAAATGCTTTGATTCTCCAGAGCAAGCATGCCTTTAAAATAACAATTAATAAATAGAATAATTAAGTGTCAAAATATTAGTTCTAGCAGTATCTTGTCTGATATCAGTGTCAGAATCAGTAGGTTCAGTGATTGTAATAACAACATGAAGTGTTGGTTTTTAAACTTGCCTTATTTGCACTATCTAAATACTTTTTAACTTGACTTTAGTTGGACTTAATTTCTTAGAATATAATTAAATTTAAAATTACTTTCACAGTATGGTTGCAAAAATTTGAATTTTGCATCAAAAACAGCATTATTGCATATACATCATAACAAAGTTTTTTCATCACTGTTGTTTCTTCAATAAAGATTGACAAAACTTTCAATTTCTGTGATAAATCCTTCAATTAAGATTATAAAAACAGACAATTGTCAAAGAATGCTCAGCTTGCTTCTGAATAAATAATTCAGCTCCTAGGTGAACAGGCAACATTATGCAAGAAAAAATTGATTGAATAAATAGCTTCACTTGCCCAGACTGTATTATCAGTAAAATGTTGGATTCAGCAAAGATACAGAAAATATAACAACCAATGCAGAGAGTAGTCTTTAAAGCTGGAAAATTTTGGAAAAATAAGTTTGTAAACAAGCCAGAAAGGAATTCCTATCCTCAAAAAAACATCTTTCCTATTACTTAACAAGGGAGTAGTATAAAAGGATCACCACACACACCTTTTGTATTATTAACAAATATACTATTTACCAAGGGTGTATCCCAGGGGAGGTAGATGATTTGAGCCCTCCTCTGAAATGTTTGTCTAACTTGTAAAAACACGAATATAAAATTTTTAAAAAAAATTTGTCCCCCCCCTCCCCATAAACCTTGGATATGACCCTGCTACTTAGTTCACATAATTATAATATTCACTCACGTTTTGAATAGATGGTTTAAATTAGTTTTCCCTTTTTCAAAAAAGATTTTCATCACCTTCAATAAATTATCTTTAACTTCATAACCACCATATTAAAAAAAAAATCATTTACAACAATATCAGCATCTGGAGTTTTATTATTTTTTAATTCGTTTAGTATTGTCATTAATCCTTCCTGATAAAGTATATCTTGCTTTGCATCCAATGTGTCATGAACTTTTTCACTCTTTTATTTTAACTCTATCATAGTTTAACACCTTCTTAAAATGCAATGCCCATCTCTCTTTAACTCTTTCCTTAATGAAATGAATTTAAGAAACTTTTTCCACAAAACAAATGTTTCAACATATATATATATATATATATATATATATATATATATATATATATATATATATATATATATATATATATATATATATATATATATATATTAATTAATTTATTAATTGAATATATTAATAATTAATTGAATATATACTAATCAATCATTAATACATTATATATAATATATATATATATATATATATATATATATATATATATATATATATATATATATATATATATATATTATATATATATATATATATATATATATATATATATATATATATATTAATTTATAATTAAATGATTGAATATATTAATAATTAATTGAATATATATTAATCAATTCATTAATACATATATATATATATATAATATTATATATATATATATATATATATATATATATATATATATATATATATATATATTATATATATATATATATATATATATATATATATATATATATATATAATATATATATATATATATATATTATATATATATATATATATATATATATATATATATATATATATATATATATATACATATATAAAAGGAAAAGTAAAGAGCTCTATTAAACCAAAAATGAGCAAAATTAAAGCAAATAATCTTCCAAGAGTAAAACTACCATAAATCATCATCAACAAATAAATGAAAACCAAAACAAGCAAAAATTAACATGAGTAGGGCTGACAACCCCCATTTCTCCAGAACATAATTTGTACTTCACTGAAAACAAAATACATTTAAAATTTTTCACTTTAATGAATAAAAAATATTAATTTTTTTTATGTTAAATTTATTTTTTTCAGCAAAGTTCAAATTATGTTCTGGTTGTAAGAAGGGATGGCGGTTGTCAGTCCTAGTGTAAAAGACCTCTTTTTGGGAAAGACCACTTTTCTTTGGTATTCTAGAAAAATATACAGAGGTTTTTGGACTCCCCTTATTTTACAGCATCATGATGCAATATGAGTGCAGTAACAAGATCCATGCCTTTTATCCACCCTCTTGATTAAATTTTCACCAAGAAACTTTGTCAGCATAAATTCAAAATATGGCCTCTGTTTTGACAAGCAATTGAACAGAAAATTTATATTTAATGTTTGTAATTTATAGAACAAATACAAAGCAATAAAAGGTTTTTAGAATTAGAAAACAATAAGCCTTTGTTTAATAGCCTATATGAATAAAACTAAAACACTGAAAGGAAAAAAAAAACATTAAAATAGGATAATTAGTATTTCCAAAACAAGGTCCTTCTAGGTAAGTCAGTAAACTAATAATTTTGAGTATTTGATTTTAAAGTCCCCATGGAAGACACTCTTCAATAGAAATATCTTTGCATAAAAGTGCAAATCTTAAAAAAGATGTTAGCTTAGTAAGAGCTTCTACTGTGAAAACCCTTTCTAATTTTGTATTGAAATCAGAATTTCCTAGTATGGCCATCTAAGACATAAGAATTCTAAAAAACTTGAAAAAGAATGGTTCAATTACCATTACAAAAGCAGATAAGAGTAACACTTTAGTTGTCA
This sequence comes from Artemia sinica, assembly GCA_027921565.1. Classification (NCBI taxonomy): domain Eukaryota; kingdom Metazoa; phylum Arthropoda; class Branchiopoda; order Anostraca; family Artemiidae; genus Artemia; species Artemia sinica. Next base: position 11,259,329 of record CM051269.1, read on the forward strand.
TGCATACTGAGGACTACAAATCAAAATTAAGAAGTTTACTAAATGATGAAAAAGCATACAAGAGGCTATTGTATAATCCAATAGACTCTTTTAAAAATAAGTTTAAGAACAAATTGAAGTGCTTAAAGGATGAAGGAAAAATTACACCTCAACTTTATTACAAATGCCTGCCATGCAGTTCCTTGTGCCCTAAATTATATGGACTTCCCAAAATTCATAAGCCTAACCTACCATTATGACCAATTGTGTGAAATACAAGGTCACCAATAAGTGTTTTGAGCAAGTGATTAGTGTCAATCTGTAAACCACTTTTGTCTACACAAATTTTGTACATTAAGAATTCTTTGAATTTGATTGAAAAACTGAAAAAAGTAGAAATTTCTTCAAGTTCTTTGCTTTCAAGCTTTGACATTATATCAATGTACACAAATATTGATGTAGAAGCAGCCAAAACTCTTCTAGAAAGGAAGCTGTTAAGAAATTTGGCTTTGATAAGCGGCAAAACAGATTTGGAAGTTGCTGTAATTATGTATTTAGTAAGGTTGTGCAATAAGTTCTCTTGTTTTTTCAATTCAGAGGGGAGTATTTTGAATAAACAAATGGTTTACCTATGGGGGCCCCTTAATCCCCTTTATTAGCTAATATTTTTGTGGAGAATATCAAAACAATTGCATTAGATTCATATTTTTTAAACATATTTTTTGGGGCTGGTATATGGATGACATAATTTCAGTATGGGATTATGGGGAGGAGGAATTAAAAGGATTTTTGGAACATCTTAATTGTTTGGGGGGGATTCAAAGTTTACTGTTGAATTAGAAGAGGATGTGAAACTTCCTTTTCTTGATATTCTTCTTTTAAAAAATAAAGACAGTCTGGATTTTAAAGTTTACAGAAAACTGACAAATAACAATAGATTTTTGTCTTATAGTTCTGGTCATGCTTGCCAAGTAAAAATTGGTTTGATCATTTCTTTAACTGATAGGATCTTTAGTATTTGCTCTCCAAAACTTGTTGAGGAGGACTTGTCTTTTCTAAGGAAAATATTAATAAGCAACATGTATCCAGAGTGGTTAATTAACCAGACTTTTTCAAAAAGAAGAAAAAGGTTTCGAGAGATTTCTAAGGAAGTCTTGGAGACAACTCAGGAGAAGGATGTTTTTTGTCCTTACCACATGTACCTGGGCTAAGTGAAAAACTTAAAAGAATTTTACAAAGCAATGGTCTAAGGGTAGCTTTAAAGATTAATAATACTTTGGGCAGTTTTCTAAATTCTGGGAAGGATCTAACTTCATTGGGGCAACAAAGTGGGGTTTATCAGATCCCATGTACTTGCAAAAGCTCATATGTGGGATGTACTAACCAGAGTTTGGAATTGAGATTATTACAGCATAAAGGTTCTATTTCTTCAGCTTTAAAGCAAGATTCTAAGTCTGAAGATTTTAATTCAGCCCTTTCAGAACACATTTTCAAGTTTCCAGACCATTTTATTTTGTTTGAGAATGTCCATTTGGGATGCCACAGATGATGATTAACTATCATCACTGAAGCTGGCGGACACAGGATTTGTCCTATTGCTAGCAAGTGCAATTTAAGGTAATGTCTCTTTGATTTCTAGGGATTGGGGTTTAAAGCAAAATTATGAAATCCTTGAAATAAAGAAAATCTTATTCAAGAATAGCCTATTGCTTTGAATTGAAATACAGGTAAATTTGGCCTGAACTCTATCTATGACAATTTATTAAAACATCATTGAATGCTAATGAGCCAAATCCAAGAAGGTCAAAGAGGCTAGCTTCTACCTTTGCTTTGAAAAGAATTAAACAATATGTAGTTTTATTTGAAATTGTATATAGGGTAAGACACCCAGTAGTTGGCCACCTGCCTATTCTCAGACAGAATGTAACTAACAGGGAACCTAGCTCTAGGCTAATGTGCTTAGAAAGTTTTGGTTTAAAATTCTACTTTAGCTACTTTTGACTATCTCCGAAAGGGGTTGGGTCTGGAAAATGAAACTTTCAGGGATGGGTCTACAGGCTAAAGTATGTCCCTGGAAGGTATTTTGAAGTACCTACCTTCACTCCTTCTCCCTCTAGAGGGCCCTGACCTTTGATGACCTTTAAAAATCTGTGAGTTATAGAAGTGAAACCTTGCAAAATAGATCTTCTGCTTAAATGAAGCATAACAAAATTGTTTTCAGCTTCACAACTTTGCTCAATCTCAATTTATAAGGTTTCAAAGATATGCAAATACATTTCCTAAGTTCTGGAAATAAAACATTGATATGGCTTAAAATTCTGCCCAAATAACTGAAATTGCATTTTCAGAGCAAAAGCCAGAGAAAAAGAAACTGATAAATGAAAATTAAGGTAAAATGTTGTTTTGTCAAAATTTCAATGGGTAATAGACCTGTCATGTAGGCAAATTTCAGGACCCTCTAGAGGGAGAAGGATTGGAGGTAGGTACTTCAAAATACCTTCCCAGGACATTCTTTGGCCTGTAGACCCATACCTGAAAGTTTCATTTTCCTAACCTAAACCCATTCCAAGATAGCCAAAAGTAGCTAAAGTAGAATTTTACCTCCATTTTTTATACAAAGACAAAGCTGGTTTCCCTGGTCACTTAGATATCCATATATCTAAGCAACAATTGCAAATTGTTGCTTTCTTTGTCTTAAATTAAAATGGTCTGCTAAGTGACCAGTTTAGTGACCACATTAGCCTAGAGCTAGGTTCCCTGTTAGTTACATTCTGTCCAAGAATAGGCAGGTGGCCGACTACTGGGTGTCTTACCCTAAACTTTTGTTTTAAATTGTTTTAATTTAGTTTTACTACTGATGATGGTCACTGTATATGTGACCAAAATATCTAGTATTTTTTGTGAATTTCTATACACTGTCTATTAAAATGGATTTTATCCCTATTTTGAACTTTAATTTTATGCTCTAGCCTGTAGACCCATCCCTGAAAGTTTCATTTTCTTAACCTAATCCCTTTCCAAGATAGCTAAAAGTAGGCTAGGCCTAGTTAAAGTAGAATTTTACCATTTTCTGTTATCAGTTTCTTTTTCTCTGGCTTTAGTTCTGAAAATGCAATTCCTGTTAGGCCTATTTGAGTAGAATTTTAAGCCATATCAATGTTTTTTTGCAAAATTTAGGAAATGTAGCCTAGGCCTACTTCATTTAAGCAGATCTATTTTGAAAGGTTTCACTTTTATAATACCCATATTTTTAAAAATCATCAAAGGTTGGACCCTCTAGAGAGAGAAGAAGTGGAGGTAGGTACTTTAAAATATCTTCCCCAGATATACTTTAGCTTGTATATCCATCCCTGAAAGTTTCATTTTCCTAACCTAAACCCTTTACAAGATAGCAAAAACCAGAATTTTACCTTCCCAAGTTTTACATAAAAGAATTTTTACTACCTAAGCAAAAAAAAAAAAAAAACTATAAGAAATAGCCTAGCCTACCTCAGGTCCTCTTGACTAAACGTCCAAAACTTTCGTCAGCTACTTTTGACTGATCTTTTCTTCTATTAGGCAGAGTCGCGTTTAGTTGCAGAGTGACGATCTGTCCAGCGAGTAAAAATTGACGGCTATAAAGATTGAATTTCTCTCGAAAAGAATGAAGTTTAAAAATTTGTGTGCCCCCTCTTGCTCTATTTATCAATTATCCTCCTGATCAATCTTACTTGATTTATTAATAATTATAACTTATTTTGCATTAAGTTTTTTAAGTCTAAATGAAATATAAAAGTAGCAAAGCTTCCCACTTAACTGAACCGCTGACTGATGAAATGAATTTTCCATTTTAAGAGTTAAAAAGAATGCTCTACTAGATACTTGTTTGTGTTAACTTTTACTACTAAGTTCTTTTGCTGAGCTAATGTCAGAAACAATGTTGACTATACTGATGCCAAGTTAAGTTCCATATTAAAGGTTTAAAACACTCCCTGGTACCGTCTGTAGTTAGTTTTTGGACGACTTATACTGAGAAAGCTGAGAAAAATAAATTTATTTGTGTGTCTACTGACAAAACATAAAACATTAGTATCGAAGAGAAATTTGTCCATTTTCTTAACAAAATTTGCTTTTTTTTTAAATTTTTCTTTAAAATTTCTCATCTAGTTTATGTATGATATATGTGGCTTTCTCGGTGCATTCATAGACAGTATATAGCTGCTTTTGCAGAAAATATTCTGCTTAAAAAATACATTAAATCCTTCGCTTTTTCAGTCAGCAGTCTGCTTCTGAGTTTGGTTTTCAGGTTGTTGATCTTGAAATACTTTTTTTTTGGGGGGGGGGGGCACGTGCACTTGAGTGCAACAAATCCCTCAAAGTTAATATAGAGTCAAGTAGCAATTTAAATACTAATTCTTAGTATTTGCAGTTATTTTTTCATAGGTGACCTATAAAAACAAATGGATTCTTTAAACATTCCTTTTAACCTTATTACAATATCACTTTTGTTCTCGAAGCAGGAACCACTAATGTTCAGTTGAATTGAGCATAATGACACTTTCTATATTGGTATTGCCTAGAAAATGCAGAAGCTAATAAAATGCGGTCTAATGAGCAATTCTTGTTAATTGGTTTCTGTGTGATAAAAAGCAGATTTTGAGATTAAAAGGACATTTGTTTTATGAATTTGTATGTTTCTGTTTACCTGTCATCATAGACACTCATATTTAGAAACATGATTGTAGCCAGGGCTTTGATTCAGGAGGGTATCAGTCAGTCTGGAGGTAATTTTATATTATGGAAAAGGCCTTACGCCAACAACTACATGTTTTGACTATATTGATCTGAATTAAAGCCCTTAACAACAGTAAGGTGCAAATGACGTCCAACTCTTTAGAAGGGACAAGGGAGGGGGGGGGCGTTAGTCTTTATCCTGTTTTCGATTTCCAGCATTCAAAACCAGAGATAATAACGAGGAATTTGGTTATTTCCGGTATTCACAGTTTTCTTCGTTATCTTCTCTTGTTTTACTGCAGCCTTTTACTTTTCTTTCCAAAACAACATTTCTAGAAAAGCTTGTTTTAAAATTAATCTATGTTCTTTTCTTATAGATTTTTGTTGCTTATCTAAAAAAAACTTTTTGTCAGTTTCTCTCTTGAGCAATCTAGATATTTGCTTATTTTTTTTTACAAAATTTTTTAACAAATTTTTAAGAAAAGTTTTACTAGATTATTTTCATGGATGAGCATTGGGCAAAATATTCAAAAAAAAAAAGAATTGAAAATCTACATAGTCTGGTGAGTCCTATAGTATTTAAGGAATTCTCATCCCGTCAGGTTACAACCTT